>CAUYUJ010021653.1:112458-135888 GCA_963575745.1 Prorocentrum cordatum | reverse complement strand
CTCCTCCTCCTCCTCCCCCTCCTCCTCCTCCTGGGTGAACGGCAGGCCTGTCTCCAAGGGGGCGCCCCTCGCGGCGAAGAGGAAGGCCTGTGGGGCCCTGTGAGGATGGGCCTCTGCACGGGAGGGCGCCATCGCTGGCGCATCCTGGGTTTCCTCATGGTCCGCGCCTTCTCCCTCCTGCCCATCCCACCCCGAAACAGGGTTTTGGTGGGGCCGGGCGTTTCGCCTAAGACCTCCTCGCTACGTATGACCCTGAGGAATTGAAGACGACAACATGTTTACGGATGGACGGCGGGTGATTTTCAAAATGTGGCTCTCGCCTGAGCGCCGCGCACATTCGACTTAAACAGTTACCAGAGGCTCACGGATTGAAGGCGGGTCGTTTTCAAAATGTGGCTCTCGCCACAGCGCCGCGCACATTGATTTTAAACATTTGCCAGACAGCTTCACGTGTTGAGGGCGGGCAGTTTTCAATGTGTGGCTCTCGCCTGAGCGCCGCGATCATTCCTTTCAGAAACCTAGATGTAAAATCAAGAGTTCGCATGATCAGCGTACCCAAAATGGTGTTCCGGACGGATTCGGGATTATGAGGGTACAACAATTACGTTAATTCGCCGTGTTGAACTCTCAGGAACAATGTTCTGGCACGGTTCAAAATCGTCAAGACGCAACAGTCTGGTCCATCCGTGGCGTTAAAGTCCCGAGAGCATTGTCGTGGCGTGATTCAGGGTCTTCAAACAATTGTTTTCCAACGCGGCTGTTCCCTCAGTGGAACTGGACCGTGTTAGGGGCCTATGAAGAGGGAGCTTGGACGGAGGGTTTATTCCAATATCGTTGATGACTCTTGGGTTTCCAGTGGTCTTCCTCCTCCTCCTTCTACCCCTTGCCCTTGCAGGCCCCACCCCCCGTGGGCCTCCCCTGATGCGGGTTCAGTCCAGTATTCGGCAGCGGGCCCTGCAAACGGCGACGAGGGCCGCTCCCCATGGGGCCCAAGACGGCGAACACACATCGAAGTGCACCCTCCCTGCGTGACCTCGGGCGTCGCACATTTTCAGCACCTAGCCCCTAGACCTCTCGACCCCATTCTCCAAGACTGCCTTTTCGTCGCGGGTCGCTTTCTGACGGCACCCCTGGCCCAACATGTGCAGGGGAACAAGCAATGACATAAACATGAAAAATTGCAGGTCTGCGCGGATTTCTCGGACCAGAGATGGACCCGCCCTCCCTGGCGCGCAGTGCGCGCCAGGGGCGGAACCTCCGACGCCGCCAGGACCGCCCAAGCGCTGGCCCAGGAACTTCGCGCGGAGCTCCCAAAGTTTATGCCCATGACGATATTCGTTCCTCGATGGAGGCCACCATCGAGGAAATACGCAGGGACTGACCACCTCATGGCGCCTTTCGTGGCCACAGGTGCCTGGAAGCCCTCGTGGGCCCGAGGAACGGCACCCGTAGGTCCCCGAGGCCCCCGGACACACGCAGAGGCCAAGAAGCAACACCTCCGACAACTTCGCTTCTCCTACATCCCCGCCCTCCTCCTGCTGCTGCTGCTGCCCTCCCCTCGTCCCTTCCCCTCTCTCTCTCCTCTCAGGGTCCGGGCGGCGTCGCCCAGGGGACCGCTCCGCCGCTGTCCACGAAACATGCGGGCCAGCGCCCAAAACCACCATGCATACCTGCCTGCATCCATGCATACATACGTACGTACAGATGGTGCGGGGAGGAGCGAGGAGGAGAACCAGGAGCACGGGAGAACGCTAAGGGGGGGGAGGAAGAGGAGGAGGAGGAGGAGGAGGAGGAGGAGGAGGAGGAGGAGGAGGGGGAGGAGGGGGAGGAGGAGGAGGAGGAGGGGGAAAAATGGTGAATGTGAAACGATTTGGTGCTCTCTCGGGGCGCTGGAGGTCTGGCACGTTCCCGAGGCCGCGGCAAGGGTCCCTTGCGGAGGCCCCCGGACGCCCCGGGGCGGTCCCTGCGAGACCCGCACAGAGGCCTCGTGGAGGCCTCGTGGAGACAGGCAGAAGAAGCGCCAACAAACGCACACCCTGCCGCCGCCGCCGCCGTCGTCGCCGTCGCCGTCCTCACCGTCATCGTCGTCGTCGTCTTCGTCGTCGTCGTCGTCGGCGGCGGCGGCGTCGTCGGCGTCGGCGTCGGCGTCGGCGTCGGCGTCGTCGTCGGCACAGTCATCGTCGTCGTCGTCGTCGTCGTCGTCGTCGTCGTCGGCGGCGGCGGCGGTGGCGGCGTCGTCGGCGTCAGCGTCGGCGTCGGCGTCGGCGGCGTCGTCGTCGTCGTCGGCGGCGGCGTCGTCGGCGTCGGCGTCGGCGTCGGCGTAGGCGTCGGCGTCGTCGTCGTGGGGGGGAGGGAAGACTTCGTGATAAAAGGGAGGGGTCTGACTTTGTAAGGATCTGATGCGAGCTGCCTTGCAGGGTTCCGGGGGTCTGGGCAACAGGCCGCACTCTCATGGCTGGCCTGGGTGGGGGGGAAGTTGTCCGTCTGGGAGGGTTGCGGTAGACGGAGCCAGGGGAGGACCGAAATCGGACCGGGACACGTCGGGGAGGCAGGAGGAGGATGAGGAGGAGGAGTGACCATAGCTGTGGGAGAAGGGGGAGGACGAAGAGGAGGAGGAGGAGGAGGAGGAGGAGGAGGACGAAGAGGAGGAGGAGGAGGAGGAGGAGGAGGAGGAGGAGGAGGAGGAGGGCCTCTGAGATCTGGCGGTTCTGGAGCCTGTGTTGGGCGCCGCGGCTTCGCCGGAGCGCCCCAGAAAGCGCCGGCGGCGTGCTGGAGAAGGCAACCGGATCGCTGGATCTCGGCACGAGGCCTGCCTGCTTTCGGGAGCGGCTAAGAGGGGGGTGTCCAAGAGGGGGGGGTGCAAATCATAACCAGCGGCATGTGCGCGAACCAGCGGGGGGGCCAGGGACGTAAGGAAATGAGAAGAGGAGACATGAAATCTGGGGAAATACCATGGCCCCCGCCATGATCTCCACCCCCCAAGTCATCACCCCCCCCTTTTGCCGCCCCCGATGCTTCAGGGGAGAAGTCCTGCCTGCCTGCCTCCTCCTGGTGCCAGGGCCAAAAGCAGCCTTGCACGAGATGGGTCGATGCAGTAGCCGCCCGCTCCGATGAAAGCATGGCAGGCAGGCGGCCTCCCACCTCCCCGCACTCCCTCCTCCTCACCTCAATCCTCCTTCCTCCTTCCCTCCTCCTCTCCTCCTCCTCCTCCTCCTCCTGCCCTCCCTCCTCCTCCTCCTCCACCTCCTCCTCCCTTCCTCCCTCCTCCTCCTCCACCTCCTCCTCATCCTCCTCTTCCTCCTCCACCTCTCCCCCTCGCCTCCTCCTCCTCCTCATCCTCCTCCTCCCGTTTGGGTGATACATGGGGGCGGGACCACGAGCTGGCAGGCCTTCGACCAGGATGAAACGACCCAGTAATTAGCCGTCCATCGAAGAACCAAACAACGGCCAAAAACATAAACTTGTGATCCTCCGCGCGGATTTCTTGGATCTGCGCTGGGGCCCCACCCCCCTGGCGAGCGGAGCGCCCCAGGGGCGGCGCCGGAGGCTCCGCCAGGGGCCCCAGCGCGGATCCAAGAAATCCGCGCGGAGCGCCAGAAGTTTATGTCTACGCTGGTTTTTGTTCTTCGGTGGACGGCTGCTGGATCGAGTCATCCCGGTCCAAGTCCTGCCAGCTCGTGGTCCCGCCCCCATGTATCACCAAAGGAGGAGGAGGAGGTGGAGAAGGAGGAGGACGAGGAGGAGGAGTGGGAGGAGGAGGAGGAGGAGAAGTCGGATGAGGAGGAGGGGGAGAATGAGGAGGATGAGAAGAAGTAGGATGAGGAGAAGGGGGAGGAGGAGGCGTCCTGCCTGCTATTTATCATCAGAGCGGGAAGGCTACTGGATCGACACATCACGGTGCAAGACCTGCCTGCTTGTGGTCCCGCCACCATGTAATGATCATCAGACGGAAAATGCAAACAACTAGAGATATCCGCGGGCCGCCACCGCCGCCGCCGCCGTCGCCGTCGTCGCCGCATCCGCCGCCGCCGCCGCCGCCGCCGCCGTCGTCGTCGTCGTCGTCGTCGTCGTCGTCGTCGTCGTCGTCGTCGTCGTCGTCGTTGTCGTCGTCGTCTTTGTCGTCGTCGTCTTTGTCGTCGTCGTCGTCGTCGACGTCGTCGTCGTCGTCGCCAGCGTCGTCGTCGTCACCGACGCCGTCGTCGCTGTCGGCTCCGTCTTCTTGGTCCTCGCCATCTGCGCCGACGTCGCCGTCGTTGTCGCCGTCGGCATCGCTCTCGTCGCAAACGCCGTCGCCTCCGCCATCGTCGACGGCGTTGGCACCGTTGACGTCGCCCCCGTCGTCCTCCTCGCCGTTAGCGCCGATGTCGCCGTCGACGCCGTCGTCCTCCTCGTCGTCGTCGTCGCCGTCGTCGCTTGTTTCGTCGCTGTCGCCGGCTGCGCCGACGCTGCCGGCGCCGCCAAAAGACGACAGCGGCCTGCTGCACTCGTCGTGGCACTGGGAGGTGTCGAACGGCTTGCAGCGCGTCTCGCAGCGCGGCGGCTCGCAGACGGGGGCGCAGACGGCCTCCGCGGTCGTCCTCCTCGTCGTCGTCGTCGTCGCCGTCGTCGTCGTCGTCGTCGTCGCCGTCGCCGCCGCCGCCGTCGCCGTCGCCATCGCCGTCGTGGTCGTCGTCGTCATCATCGGCGTCGTCGTCATCGGCGTCGTCGTCATCGGCATTGTGGCCGTTGTCGGCGTCGTCGTCGTCGCCATCGCCGTCGCCGTCGGCGTCGTCGTCGTGAGCGTTTTGGCCGTCGTCGTTGCCGTCGCCGTCGGCGGCTAGCTTCGAGGCTAGGCCAGGTGTTGCATGTTCTGCCTCCAGGGGCCAAGAACGGGAGGGTGAAGGAGGGGAAGCAGGAGTGGGGGGCGGGGGGATGGTGAAGCTTGTGCTTCAGTGGCCTCCGCGGCGGCCCCTCGTGACCACGGCTGGCTCCGCCTCGACACCCTGGCCAGAGCGCGCCCTGGGAGAGGCCATGGAGACCCTCCGAGGGCACGAGAGGGAGGGGGAGGATGAGGTGGGGGAGGACCACCAGGAGGATTGCGAATCTTTGTTCTGGTGTCTTCGGGTGGCTTCTGATGTGGTGTCCCAGACGCGGCAGCATGCGCGTGGAGCGGACGCTGCTGCCCGTGCTGCGGCGGGCTTCTGCGCGGCCCCCCTCGGCGGCCCCCCGCTGTGCTCCATCGCAGCCCGCAGCTCTGGCGTGAGGCGGAAACCCCCGTCGCCTGAGAGTGGCAAAGCACTGCGTGGCGTGAGCCCGGCAGCGCCCCCTCAAAAATGCCATTCGGCCTCCGCCCGACCCGCCCCCGGCATTGCAGCGAAGGCCTGCGCCTCGACCCTCCCGGAAAGTCGGACAACACCAGTTGCATGGGGCCAGGGCCTGAATCTGTCAACCCGCAGGCTCCGAGCCATGTCGGCGCGGCCAATCGTCGTGATCACTCGTGATGAGATCACCCGGACGGTGCTTGCGCTCAGAGGTTCTTGCCTGTGATACCGAAGACGTTGGACGGGTCCGCCGAGTTTTGACCCGGTGCCCCGTTGGTGGCTGGTCGTGGGCGCCTCGTGGGCGCCCCGTGTGCTGGGTGTGTCAGCCGGAGCTTCGCCTGACGCCCGCCCTTGGCCGCCCGTCGTGGGCGCCCCGTGCGCTGGGTGGCTCCGCCGGGGTTACGCCTGGTGCCCGATCGTAACCGCCCGTGAGCGCCTCCTGAGCGCCCCGCGGGCGGCCGCACAGCTTCCACCACATAGCCTGCAACACTCAGTAGTTTGCACGACGTAGTTGTTACAACCTCGTTTTCACCACTGAGCTTGCACCATGCAGCTATCTTATGACACCACATGCCGTACACCACGTAGCTTGCGCCACACATATATTGCACAACAATGGCTTATGCGAACTAGCTTGCACGGCGTAGGTTGCACGGCACAGCATACACCTCATGCTCACCTATATGACCATCCTTCGGGTGACAAGAAGATCGAAGAGAGGGAGGCAAACCCACTGACAACAACTGCGATAACTGTGATGGCGATGAGATGGCGCCCTAGATCTCACGAATTTCACAATCGATCTCACCATCATCGATCTCACTATCGTTTTCCATATCGTTCGCACGATCGATCCCACTATCAATATCACTTTCGATCCCAGCATCGGTCTTATCAGGGATCTCATAATCGACCTCACAAGAGATCTCACGAGAAACCATCGGGACACCACGATGGGGCACCCCCAGCCACGGCGGGGCACCCCCAGCCCAAAATCTGTCGTGATCGATCTCAGTATCGATCTCACGATTTCTCGATAAATTTCACGATCACGATCGCCGATGCTCCCAAGACCAGGGTGCGCGGCATTACAGAGCTTACTACGGGGATGAGCGAGGAGGAGCCAGGCAGTGGCGGCGGACAGCTGGTGGCCGGAACTCCTCCACCGAGGGAGGAGACTCTTAAGGAACGCAGCAACGCGAAAGCCGACATATTTGAAACTCAAGGGGGGCTAGCCGGAACTCCTCCACCGGGGCTAGCCGGAGCTCCTCCGCAGGGAGGGAAGAGAACACAGGAAGAAACTCAAGGAACGAAGCAGCGCGAGAGCCGACACATCTGAAAAGTGTCTGCAGCGAGTGAAGCCGACGCTCCCAGAGAAAGAGAGAGAGAGAGAGAGAAAAAGAAAGAAAGAAAGAAAGAAAGACAGAGAGAGAGAGAGAGAGGAAACTACCAGACAGTGCTCTCTACGGGCCTCCTCCCGTGCCAGTGCCATCTTTTGCATCTACATGATGCCCCCCCGGACTGGCGAAGCTTGGGCGGGGGCACTCCCGATCCCCATGTATGACGCGTGCGCGTGCGCACGGACAACCAGCAAGCTCTCTCCGCGTCGTGTCTCGTGGCTGGGGCCAGGGGTCGGCGGCAACGTTTTTGGGGGGTTCCCCACCACCACCACACGCATCAAGCGACCGCCAGCTATGCCCAGCTGAACGGTCAATCGCAAAAAGCGCCAACCCGTGCAAACATAATGCGCCCCCCTGCAATGAAGCACGGTGTCGGTCGATCTTACCCAGCGCGAACACGAACCAGGACGGCGCGGACGCGTGGACAGCAGCAGCACCAGCAGGGAGAGGGAGCCAGGCGGCAGGGAGGACAGGGGCACACGAGCAACAGCAGCAGCAGGAGGAGGGGGACGGGGCACGGGGGGCGGCGGCACCTGCCCAGGAGAGTCGGAGGGAGCCGGCCGGGAGACCGAGATAGGTCGGGCGTTGGCAGAGCTGGGTCTACTGGAACCTGGTTTAGGGATCTGTACCGGGGGCGCCCCCCCGTCCCATTTCCACGAACCGGAACTGCCGTCACCCGAAAAACACACGCTATATGGCAAACCTGGTTTAGTGGTTCTGGCCACTTCGAAGGGCTAATTCGGAAACCCCGGGGCCCTACCACTAACCGGGTCCCCTTACCCGGGGTCCTGGCCATACCCGAATAGGGTGGGGTCAGGGGTCCAGGCGACGAGCCTCGTGGTGTCAGGGGCATCGGTGTTGCTTCGGGCATGCCCGGTGCGACTGTCGGGCAGGAGCAGAGCTGCCCCTGGAGCGGCGCACGCAGGACCACCAGCGCCGCAAGCCGTCGGATCGGGTGGGCAACTCGAGCCCGAAACTGCCGGCGCCGTCTGCGAAGAACGCTGGGACAGCTGGACGTGCGCGGCGCTGCACGCTTGGCCATGGCGCAGGCGCGGGCGAGCGGGTTCCAGAGATCGGGTCATCCTGGCATCTGGTTTTGGTGTCCACGTCGGGCGTGTCCACCTACAGGCGGATGTTGGGCGAAGAACGGAACATATCATCAAACAATTGCTCAACAAATATCCAAACATACGCCCAGAATCGTCCCCAGACGACTTTTTGACAATTTGGGAATACTTCCTCCTGTAGAGGGACGTGCCCGATGTAATCTTGGTGGTCCTGGGTGGACGGTTTCCCCCGGGGCTGTAGGCGACCCGAGGAGGAGGAGGTTGAAGGGGAGGAGGTTGAAGGGAGAGGAGGAGGAGGAGGAGGAGGAGGAGGAGGAGGAGGAGGAGGAGGAGGAAGGAGGAGGAGGAGGAGGAGGAGGAGAGGGGGGGAGGAGGAGGGGGAAGGGGGGAGGAGGAGAGAGGAAAGAGGAGCGAGAGGAGGAGGAGGAGGAGGAGGGGAGGAGTACGAGGACGAGGAGGAGGAGGAGGGAGAGGAGGAGGAGGCGGAGGAGGAGGAGAGGGGGAGGAGGAGAAGGGAGGGGGAGGCAGGAGGAGGAGGGGGAGGGGAGGAGGAGGAGGAGAGGAGGAGGAGGAGGAGGAGGAGGAGGAGGGGAGGAGGAGGAGGAGGCGGGGGAGGAGGAGGAGGGGGGGGAGGAGGAGGAGGAGGAGGAGGAGGAGGAGGAGGAGGAGGACGGAGTCCTCGACGACGAAACCGTGGGCCGCGGCTCCTCGACCACCCCTGCCAGGGCTCGGGGGCCACCCCCGCTGGGGAGACCACGAGGCGCACCCTGAGGTCGGGCATGTCCTCGTACAGGCGGACTTTGGACGAAATACGCAAAAATCATTGAGACAACTACCAGAAACATCGCCCCTGGACTATGTTTTTTTTCTGGTTGACGATTTCTGGATCTTCCTCGTGCAGGGGGACAGGCCCGACGTCAGCGTACCCAGACCGCTCCTCCCCGGACCTCTCCGGGGGCGCGTTCTGACCAGGACCCCGAAGCGAATCCAACGGCGGCGACGAGGGCCCCCCAGGCGTCGGTTTCCTCCAGGCGCGCGGCCCAAACGGCCAGGCGACCAGCAGCGCCGCAGAGCGGCCGCGCTTCAAAACTGGAGCGCTTGCCTCTTGCAAGCCGCCTGGGGAGTCTCGGGGCCATCTTGGACAGCCCCTGGCCTGCCGACCGCACTCCGGCCGCCCACGGGCTGGACCTCCCGGCCGGCAGGAGGGGGGGAGGGAAGGGACGACGCGGAAGCACGTGCCGCACAGACGCGGACCAGGAGGAGGGGGAGGGGAGAGCGGCGGGGGCAAAAGGGCAGCGCCAGGGTTACCCGCTCCTCCTCCCAGACGCCTGGCGCCTCGACTCTCTCGAGGCACGGGCACCCGACCTTAGTGGGCCCTGGAAACGACAGGGCCGTTTTTTTTACCGGTTCCGTTCTGCCGTTTTTGTTGCCAGTTCCGACGCCGTTTTTGTTGCCGGTTCCGTCGCCGTTTTCTCACGGGTTCCCCCGCTTTGGTTCCAATTCTGGAGCCGTTTTTGCTGCCGTCTCCGGTCGCCATTTTCGTTGCCGTTTCAATTATCAAGGGACCCTTTTTCGGAAACGGTGAAAAAACTGCCCTGCCGTTCCTTTGGACGCCCGAAATGGGTACGGAAAGAATGGGCACCATGCCCAACAGCAAATGATGTCCCGAACCAACAGCGGCCGCTGCTGGGCAGGCGGCCTTCTGCCTCAACTGAACACAGGCCGCGGCGGCGTGGACAGCGAGCCCTGTTCAGAATGAGCAGGATCCGCTGTTGGGCATTGTACCCATTCTTTCCGTGCCCATCTCGTTCGTGCAGAGTTCCCGGGGCCACTACAGGGCAGTTTCTAATACATGTTTTTTTTGTATGTATCAACAATGTATGAATCAATGTATGCATGCACTCATCGTTGCTTTTAGTACTGAATCCCTGCATGTTTAATACATGATCCGCACGCGGAGCATGTATTAAGAACGGCCCTGTAAGCCCCCGACCTCGCGACCACTCTCCCCCGGGGACCCGCCGCTCCCCCCGTGCGCCACTTCCTCGGCGGCCCCGCGAGGAGGCCCGCGCGGGGCCCACACAGGGGCCGCACACCGTGCCAACGCCTCCGCCCCTCGCTGTTTTTTTTGAAGAGGGGCCCTGGGACACACACACACACACACACACACACACACACACACACACACACACACACATAAATACACACAGATAACAGGATTCCCCCTATTTATCAATCTTTTTGGGGAGTCTCGTCTCCCCCCCCCACTCCCCACATGTTTGCACATCTTCCTGGGCATCGACGATGAATTGTGCCTAGGCGTTCCTTTTCCTCCTAGGCGTTCCTTTTCCTGTGCAGGCTCCTCGGCACCGCCTGCACCCCGGCCCGCCCTCCGGCCGCCTGAGGCCCCGCCCGCCTGTGCTCTCTCTCCCCAATCAGAGCTTTGCGTGGCTCGCCCAGCTTTCAACCGGAAGAGGCTCGCTCTCGACCCGCAGACCAAACAAGCTGTTTTTTTGAAAAGGGGCCCTGGGGCACACAGATAAATACACACACACATAACAGGATTCCCCTTATGTTTCAATATTTGGGGGGAGTCTCGTCTTCCCCCCCCCCAAACTTCTCATATGTTTTACACATCTTCCTGGGCATCGACGATGCATCGTGTCGGTGTGTTTTTTTTTGTTCCCCCTCCTGAGCTTTCGGGGCGTCGAGAGGTCTGGCTGGGCCGGGCCCGCCGCTCTCTCATCGGTGCCCGGCCGGCGCCCCCCGCCGCCCCAGGAGCCTGGCCCTCCTTGGGCCCCCACAGGGCACGGGCAGTGCGGGCCCATATGCGCACGCCCAGGGAAGGGGGGGGGGCGGAGGAGGCAGGGAAGAGGAGGAGGGGGGGGGGGGCAGGGAGGGGAGGGAGGGGGCAGGGAGGGGGGGGGGGGCAGGGGAAGGGAGAGGAGGAGGAGGCTCGGAGGCCTCCTAGATGGGGTCCGAGTAGTTGGGGCCGGAGGATCGCGCCGCATCGCCGACACATCGGCGATGCATCGCCGATGCATCGCCGATACACCGGCAATGCATCGTCGACGTCGGCGACGTACCGGCGACGTCGACATGAAGCAAGTCGGGCTCCACATCGAGCCGAATCGGCGATGCATCGGCGATGCGGCGCGATCCTCCGGCCCGGTCTGCTCCGACCCCGTCTGGGAGGCCTGGACTTTGGAGACTCCCCCCCCTCCTTCACCGTACTCGTTGACTAATACCCTCCGGAGGAGCCCTGGCCACACTAACACCCACCGGGCAGCACTAAAAACCAACAGGCCACAGTAACACCTTATCTCCAGGGAAGGGGGGGGGGCAGGGATGGAGAGGCGCGGCGGGGCAGGGGGCCCACAGGGCGAGGAGCAGCAGGAAGAGGGGATGTTCCGGATTCGCCCCCCTCGGGATGGGAGGGAGAGAGGGAGCGAGAGAGGGAGGAAGAGGGGGGGCTTCAAAGACTCGAGGGCGAGTTCTGGTTCGCTCGCCCCTTGAAACAGGTATGGACAACTGACCACACCTGGAACGCCAGAGAGGCATGGCGCGGGCCGCGCTGCTCGTCCGGCGAGCCGTTGGGAAAGGATCGCCACCATCTTTTGTATCATCCTGCCGCTTTCGTTGTGGCCCCCTTGCTCCTTCCACCGCCGTCTCCATGCTGATGTAGCGCCAAGTGTTCGACCCCCCTCCGTCGTTTCCCCCCTCCCCCTCTTTCCCACTCCGATTTCCTCTTCGAGCCTGGGGCCTCAGTCCTCGTCCTTCTGTTGCGGTCCTGTGAATCGCGCGCCACATCGCTCGCGCGCGCTTCTCATATCGCTCGCAAAACCAATGGCACTCCCTGCTTTGCCATCAGCCATGCTAGTATGGGCAAGCTTATCTTGCCACTTACTGCAAGTGGGTTGGGTAAGTCACAAGATAAGTCTAGGTAGGCTACTCCAGATTTCGTAATAAAGGGAGGGGGGTCTCATTTCGGGGGGGGTCTCTTCCAGGCTATCTTGGAGGGCCTGGGGGGGTCTTGGGACCATGTTTTGGAGGGTTCTCCCACGGGGGAGGTCTGAAATGGCTTGTCTTGGAGGGTCCAGACCCCCTCCCTTTTAATACGAGATCTGGAGTATCATTAACCACTGCTTGCTGTTGTTTGCGCGCACAAGACGTTGTGGGCGCTCTCAAAATCCAAGCACTCGTAACGCTACAGAATAAACAAAACAATCACTGTAAAAAACTAAACGAAACATTGGAAAGGAGGCAGAGGAGGAGGGAGAGGAGAAGGAGGAGGAGGAGGAGGAGGAAGAGGACAGACAGCAGCAGCAGGAGGAGAAGCAGGAGGAAGAAGAGGGGGAGGAGGAGGAGGAGGAGGAGGAGGAGGAGGAGGAGGAGGAGGAGGAGGAGGAGAAGGGGGCGGAAAGGAGGGCGAGGAAGTGGACGAGGAGGAGGACTGGGCTGGAGAGGTCAGAAGGGAAAGAGAGGAGGACGAGACCGGGGGACGAGGCTCAGGCCAGCGGCGGCAGTGAGGAGGAGGAGGCCGAGGGCTGGTGCGAAGGGGCGCCTCGCACACGGGGTTGTCGCACGTCCACCTCGTCCCGGCGCGCGCGCGCGCACACGCGCGGGCCCCCAGCGAGAGAAGGCCATCCTCGGCATGGCCTCGCACGGGGAGCCTCCGGGCCGCAGAGGCCATACGCGGCCCAATCTCGAACGTATCCCTATCCCTAAGACTGACACGCCAAAAGGCGATGACAATCTTAGGGATCCGCCCTCAAAAAATAAGGGAATCCCTAAGATTGGCATCGTGATGAGGAGGTGCCCAGCATAGAGATAGGGATATGTTCCAGGCTGGTAATACGCGGCCCCATCTCAGGAGCTCGCAAGGCTGGGTTTAGGTCGGGCATGTTCTCCTACACGCGCATATTTTGGACGAAACCTTAGGAATCGTCCAGTTCAAAAATGGTCCACCAGTCGTCCAGAAGTCGTCCCCTGACGAATTCTTGACTCTCTTTGAATAGTTCTCCTGTCGAGGGCCGTGCCCGGCTGAAGGCTGGATTGGCGGCGCCCAGAAGGCGGCGATGCGCGAGGAGGGCGGGCCTGCTGAAGGAGGCCGCGGGGCTTCCAGGTAAGGGCCCTGTGAAGAAGGCCGCGGAGGCTTCTAAACAGAAGGTTTCGTAGATGCCGGGCGGGCTTCCAAGAAGCCCCCCCGCCCTGCCTTCGTTCGGCGGTGGGCAAGCCTCCCCTTAGCAGACAGCCTCCCTTTGGTGAAACTGGCCCAGGACCGAATCCGACGGACCTGGACCCGCGAAAATGACGGCCGCGACGCCCTCTCGCGAACCGAAAACGGCCCATTCGCTAATCGACGTGTCAGTGTAGGAGGTCTATGTCGGGCCTGTCCCCCTACAGGGGGATTTTCGACGAAAAATAAAAAAGTATCCAAAGATAATCAAAACATAGTCTGGGGAGCATTTTTTGCATATTTTTTGACCGTTGGGGGATATTTTTCATGTACCTTGTTTTTCGGCGAAAATCCGCCTGTAGGAGGACATGCCCGACCCAATAGGAGGCCTATCAACCTGCGATTCTTAGAAGGCCCGCCGCCTCGCTGGACGCCCGCCCCCCCCCCGCCACCGCCCACTGGGCGCCGCCAACCGGGAGCACATGCGTCGTGACGCTTCCCTGCCGAGCTCGGGGGCTCCCTTGTAGCTCTGCATCCGCCTCGGAGCTTGAGGATCAGGGCGCCGAGGCACCGGAGCGAGGAGGCAGCTCCGACGATGCGGCTTCCCCTCCCCCTGCCTCCAGCCTCTGGTCCCTGCGGTTCTCGGGAGCTCTCGAGTCCTTTCGGCTGCCTCTGCTCGAGAAGCAGTCGGCCCTGTGGGGGCCTCTTCTCGGAGGCCCTCTGGGGGCCTCTGGGGGCCGCTGGCGGCCCCTCCCTGGAGACTTCTGGAGGTCTCCAAACGCCTTCGGCGGACTCCGGCGGCGCCGCAGAGGACGATGGCTCCTGACACCGCGCGCACCTCGGGCGACCACTGCCGCCGAGCAGGGGAAGTCGACCAGGGCCGGCCTGGCCCAGGCCGGCGGCGGCCCTCGATCTTGAACGCCCGCGTCAGCGTCGCCGCTTCAGGCCGACGCGGCGCGAGCCGCCGACTTCAGGACATGTCTCGCGGTGGCTGCTGAGCTTGCCTCTTCTGGGTGAGCGGCCGAGACGATACGATACGACCCACCGCTGCGGACACGGTCCGGACCTGGCTCATACCAGGCGGGCAAGGCCGTGGCCTCAGACATCTGGCGCGCCTGGACAACACGCAGGTGCGAGACGCGTGCCTCAGAGGTTTCGGGAGCGGCCAAGAGGGGGGTGTCCAAGAGGGGGGGGTGCACATCATGGCCGGCGGCATGTGCGCGGCCCAGCTGGGGGGCCATCTGGGGAAATGTCATGGCCCCCGCCAGGATATCCACCACCCCCCTACGGTCAGGGGGTTTGGTTTAGCGTGTACCACTTGGGAGTGGGCGTACACGCCAAGCAGGGTCGGCGTTTAGCGTGTCAGGATCGGCTCGGCGTTCAGCGTGCAATCCAAAACTCGGCGTCTTCGTTTAGCGTGTACCTGTCACGCGGTTTTCGTTTAGCGTGTACCGACCACGCCGGGCCACCACCGTAGATGGTACACGCTTAACGAAACCCCCTGACCGTAGTCACCATCCCCCTCTTTGCCGCATCCGAAGGTTATGAGGGGAGGAAAAGGGGGGAAGGTCCTGGAGGGGAGCGCCGCCCAGAGGCCGCTGAGACCGCCCCGCGTGGCCGGATCGGCACTGCTCTTTCGGGGGTCGGCGGCAGCAGCTTTCAGGGCGCGGAGGCCGATGCCCATGGGACGGCGCGGAGGGGGGACCACGACCGACAGAGAGAGGAAGAGAGAGAGAGAGAGGGAGAGAGGGAGAGAGAGAGAGAGAGGGAGAGAGAGAGAGAGAGGAAACAAAAAAAGAGAGCCTGAAACCTGCGGCGTCAGGTCGACAACCCGTCGTCGGGGCCGGGTCTCTCGACGCCTTCCCCCGGGGTCGCTTGCCCAGGGGTCGCTTGTCCACCGCCTGTGGAGGGTGGAGGCAGCGGGTGGTCAGCGGCGGTGGTGGCGGTGGTGATCAGTTTTTGGGCGCTCTCCCGCACGCCTCCCGCACGCCCGCTGATCCCGCCAGCTGATCCCGAATCCCCCCCCAGGCGGTGGTGGCTGCGCGCTTCCTGCTTCCAACCGTCCCTTGCCCGTGGGGCCTGGAGAAGCGGCGAGCAAACAGCGAGAAAAAACCCTCTCTGGCGCGTGGGCCTCGAGCCACCGGAGATCTCTGGGGCGGGGGACGCGCCAGGCAGGGGCCCCCAGGGCAGCTCGGGACATGCCGCAAACAGATGGGGCTTAGGACTCCGGTGCTCTTAAATGCGCCGACGTGGTGCTCTGAAATGCGCGGCCCCTGAGATCCGCCGACGTGGTGCTCTTAAGTGCGCGGCCCCCGAGGTCCCGACTTCTCCCCCCGAGGTGATCGTTGGACCCGGAGCCCTGCTTGACTGCCCCGGGGCCCGACAATCGGCGGGCCCGAGAGGCCGAGATCGCTGAGAAACACCTGGGGCTCAAGCACCGCGTCGCTGGAGCTCTGGGATGCCGCACCATGAGCCCTGGGATCGCTGGAGGGGGGGCGGGATGAGCGGGAGGGGAGGGGCAGACCTTCAGTCGACGGCGAGCCGCAAGGGGGGGGAAGCGAGAAGGAGAAGGCCTTCTCAGGAGGCTCGGAAGTCCCCCCGGCCTTCTGAGAAGGTTCCTGAGCCTTACCCGAAGACGCAGAACGCTTCTCTGAAGGCGCGAGGGTTTCTGAAAAGTCCCGCCGCCTTCGCCTTCTCCTTCTCGCTCCCCCCCTCGCTCGCCCCGGTTCAGCGACTCGGAGGTATCGAGCCCGCAGCTTTTGAGCACATTCGGCCCTTGAGGCCGGTTTGCGGGACCAGGGGCGGACGAAACAAACGACTCGCGACGGAAAACTGGCCCCAGGGATGGAGTTGAGAGGTCCAGGCACCGACTCGAAACAGAGGAGCAGAAGCACGTCGTTCTTGCTCGTGCGCTCAATCCTGGACTGAGCAAGCATGTGCTACCAAAGCGAAACTCCACGCGCGCTTCGCCATTGCGCTCGTGAATCAAGCCTGGCAGCCAACGCACGACAAGGACTCCAGAATCAAGCTACTGAATTCCATGGCATTGATTTTGATCCGAATCACTGGTTGGAATTGGCTAAACATTATCGCTGAAATGCGCTAAAATTCGCCAAGGGGATCGCAATGCAGGGCCAATTGATCATCATTGACCAGTACCTGTCCTCAGCCTAGTAATTCTGCGCAGTTATTCGGCCATGGGCCTGCAGACATGCTGCCAACTTACAAGATACAAGTGCTGATTCCCAACACCTGGTGAGGAAGACACCCAGCACGGGCCAACGATTCAATCAGAGTAGCACCTGGCCCCTGTGCGTTCGGCAGCAAACAAGATCTCTCTGTCGTGTTGGACAAATTCTCAGCTTGCAACAAGATCCTTGCCAAAACGACACGACAAAACACATAACGAATCTAGCATGAATGCAAGGCTGGTCGTCACATTCTGCTATTCGGCATACGCATCTGTTCGTAGATGTCGAGACATTGGTTTACAAGTCCGTGATATGTCCGGCAGGGCGTGAGCCTGGCAGATTTGACGAAGTCAGCCACTGCACACTTCTCGCTGTACGAAGCCGTCAGCAACAAGATACTGTCGCACGGCACCGTCACGAGGAACTTGAAGCATGCCAGTGCTTACGCTTGATAAAGCGAGCTGTCGGATCTGTTCGAGCTTGTGACGACGGCTGTCCGAACTGTCTATGTGCATTCCTGCTTTACGAAACTCGCGCTGGTTGCGAGTGATATCCATGAAGACATGTACTACCTCCTCCAGAATGCGATGTTGATCGGCATCCACATAGCCAAGCTTTAAAAGCAACTTGTCTGGTAGGTTGGTGCAGTCCTTGAGGATAAAATGGACCTCCTCCGACTGCATAGCTCGCAGCTGTCTTGTTTCCAAAAACTTCAAGCCTCTTCTTGCCAATCGATGCGTTTGCTCCTGGAAGCACGAATGTCAGCGGCACAACGTTTGACAACCACTGTCGCCCATCCTCCCGCAGCACCCTTCCCGCAGATCTGGCCGCCTGAATTGTTGGATAGACTGGCAGGTCGCCTAGTTGATTTATGACCCAAGACTTGGCAATGGAAGGGATTATCGGGTCCTCTTGACTGAAACGGTATGACAACGGTTCCAGCCTCTGAGGGATCAAAACCATGTCCGCCCTGTCATCTGCTGACTGCTTGACGTACGGCTCGAGATTCCTCTCGATGCTCCTGGAGCCGTCTGCATGACGCACCTCTACGATCTTCGACAACCACTCTGGTAATCAGATCCACAACCTGGAAGCAAAATAATCTGCGCACCAGATTGTTCAAATCGAGCACCTGTTCCGGGCCTGACGTCTGAACAGCACACAAAACATTGCCGCCCACCTTTTAAAACGTCACGAACCAGAGGGAGAAAGTCTTGATCGCTGGAAAGCAACGCAATGGCATCTGCAGACCGAGACTGAAGAAGCTAGTAAACTGTCTGTTTAATCGCCTCGTCGTTCAGATCGTTCAAGGGACCTGAATTCCTGGCCACCGCCTTGAATCCGAGACTGTATTGGGCCATGAAAGATCGTCAAGACGAGTTCTCTAGACTCTTTGGCTCAGCAAATACATACCTCCGAGTCACGTGCCCATAAGTCCGCAGTTGCGTCAGGAAGTGTTTCGCAACGGAATGCTGCAATAATCCGCATCAATCAACAGCGCCACCGAGTTTGGCTTCTGATGTTCGTGCGTCGAAAAGAACGTTCTCGCACCATTCCGCATGAGTTAGGTCGTGCTTTCAGATCGCTGGGGCAAAGTTGAACTTGTTTCGGGGGAGGTGCAGGGAGAAGAGGGTAAGTAAACGGGGGAAGAAGCAGCAGCGGAGAACGCGAAGGAAGAGGACGAGGAGGTGGCTAGGACAAATGAGGGGTAGGAGGATGAGGAGGAGGAGGAGAAGGAGGAGGAAGAGCAGAAGAAGATGGAAACGAACCTCTTGTGGAGGAGGGCGGAGTGCCAACAATTGCAGGAGGATGACGAGGACGACGACGAGGAGGGTGCAGGGAGGGGGCAAGAGGATGAGAGGGACGGTACGAATACGAATAACTATAAGAATACCAAGAACACGAATGATAAGGATTACAATACTAAGAACGACAACAATGATACTAACAAGAATACTGCTACGGCTGATAATAGTAATACTAATGTTAGTGATACGAATAATCACTACCATGAAAACATGATTCATGTTTTCATTGTAATGAGTACTCGTATCACTAATATTCATGTTACATGAATATCAAAACGAGGAAACGAACACGCATAGGAAAATCAACACACGACGAGGGCGACATCGTCGAAGAGGGCGGCGCCGAAGACGCCCGACCACCAGACCTGACCTGACTGCGACGACGACGACGACGAGGGCGAAACCCTCGGGCCCCCGCCTGCACACGGGGCTGCAGGGTTCCGCGTGCTCAGCGCGGAACGTTCCCCGCACCTGGCACGCGCCGTCGTCCTCCTCCTCCTCCCCCTCCTATTTGCTTCTCCTCCTCCTCCTCCTCCTCCACCTCCTCCTCCTCCTCCTCGTTGCTTCTCCTCCGCCTCCTCCACCTCCTCCTCCTCATCCTCCTCCTCCTCCTCGTTGCTTCTCCTCCTCCTCCTCCTCCTCCTCTTCCTCCTCCTCTTCCTCCTCCTCCTCCTCGTCCTCCTCCTCCTCCTCCTCCTCCTCCCCCCTCTCCCTCTCGCAACGTCACGCGGCGATCCCAGATCCACCGCCGCGGCCGGCGCGCGCCGCGGAGCGCCCGACACGAGCCACGGTAGCGGCACCTCCGCACGCTGGCGACAGGATCTGCCAAATGGGCGGAGAGAGAGAGGAGGGATTGGTCAACCAAACACCTTTCGCAGGCCTAGAGGTTGGTACAGACACCAGCATCGGCGGTGTGCCTCCACCGAGGGAGAAAGATCCCGATCTCGGTGATGGCGGTCATATTCTGGCTTCCACGGTGGCCGAAGCATTACCACCCACACCGAAATCTGGGATCCTCCTCCCCCTGTGAGGGCAACCCCCTGTGTTGGTGTTGGTGCCCATTCTAGGCCTCCAAGCCTTCACTCGCTCAAGGGGGAGGGGGCGGGAAGGAGTGGGGGAGGCTTCGCCGCGTCACGGCGGCCCACGTCGCCGGCCGTCGAGCGGGCCGGGCCCGCAGACGTCGAGTCGACCGCCGCGAGAGGACGAGGGCGGCTCGTCAACGGCGCGTCTCGCAGCAACTCGCGCAAGGGAGGGCGGGCGGAACCAACGAAGGGCAAGGACGGCGTGAAGGGAACGGGGTACGATTGGACTCGGGGCGGTGGGCAGCGGGTAGCGATGGGCTGCCACATGCGCGCCCGCGCCCCCCCAGCCCACCCCCTCGAACTGCTGGGCTCGAGCACGCGCTTGCACCGAGGAGTCAGGGCGAGAGCCAGCAGGACAAGCACCAGCAACAAGAGAGCACAGGCGATAAGATCAGACAGGAGGGGGGAGGTCGAAATCGTCGCGAGGAGGCGCCGTCGGGGCGGGCGATCAGGGGGCCAAGATCATCGCGAAGATCGCGTGGTAGCGCATGCAGGGCCGCTGCCAGAGACGGTCGCACAGGCGGCGCGCGAGGGAAACGCGCTGGCGGCACTCCATGTAGATAATGTGGCCCGTAGTCGAAAAAGCCTCGATGGTGCGCATCCGATTCCGGAGATCGCTCCCCTACTTGTCCTGGTAGGTATCCGAGAGCTCCTCTCCTGCCTTCGCGGCCTTGCTTGTATTCTCGACTTTCTCTGTCTTCTCGGCATCCTCTGTTACCCTGGCCCCCCCTTCCT
The DNA here is from genome assembly GCA_963575745.1 of Prorocentrum cordatum. NCBI lineage: Eukaryota > Dinophyceae > Prorocentrales > Prorocentraceae > Prorocentrum > Prorocentrum cordatum. Next base: position 116,126 of record CAUYUJ010021653.1, on the reverse strand, counting down.
TCCTGGCCTCGCCTTGGACCTGGAACGACATCTCCTCGTAGCTCTCGTGCGTCGCGATGTCCTAGTAGCCCAGTCTTCCGAATACGCGCGAATAGCGGTTGGTTAGCGACGATGCCAGCGTGGGGAAGTCGTCGCACGCGTCGCTGCTCTCGCCCGGGCTGTGCTCGGCGTCCTTCTGCATTTCCCTCCTCCTTAATACCCTCGTGTTTCATCTTCGTCACCTCCTCATTCGCCTCCTCCTCCTCTCTCTCTCTCTCTCTATGTATATAGCTCACCCTCCACCACAGTTTCCTCTTCTGCCGGCAAGCGAGCGGCCATGTTTTCCTCCTCCTCCTCGTCATCCTCTCTCTCATCGCTCGGGCTGGGAGGGGGACGTAGCATCGTTTTTCGTGTCCTCCTGGGAAGGAGCCCTGGTGGCGCATGGAGTTCCACGGCTCCAGCGGGGTCTCCTGGTGCCGTGCCTGTCCAGATCGTCCTCGCCGTCGTCCTCCACGATGTACCTCGGACCTCGTTATTGGACCCATTCCGAATGCGCCGTCTTGTTCCCGTAGTGCTCCACCTGACTGGCGATGTACTCTATATCCGAGCCGACTTGGTGGAGGATGACGTAGTACATGGCTCGGGTGTGTTCTATTGCCTTTGTTTCTGGCAACGGCCTCTCTGGTCTCGTCAGCCGTGGTTTCCTCCTCTGTCACGTTGGCGTCATCAGCTTTCCTGAGCTCTGCGCCATTCCTGGCCTTCTTCGGTGTTCTGGAAGTGTGCCTCATCTTGGGGTCCTCGGTCGCCATCTTGCCCTCCTCCGCATTCTTCCTGGTATCCCGTACCTTCCTGAATAGAAACTCTTTTCTCTGATCGGCTTGCTCTGCCCGTGTCCTCGGCAATCTTCCCGTCCTCCTGTGTCTTCCAGGCCTCCTCTGCCTTTCTGGCAGTACCCTCCTCTGTCTTCCGGGGTGCCTCTGCTCTCCCTTCGGCAATTTCCGCTGCTCGCTGGTACTCCTCCGTCTTCGGAGCCTCCTCGGCGCCCTCGCCCGCCTCCACCTGCCCGGCCTCCGCAGCTTCTGCTGGCCTCCCCTGGCCTCCTGACTTCCTCTGCCCCTTTCAGCCTCGCCTGCCTTCTGGGCCTCCGCGGCCAGGTCGTCGTAACCCTCCTCTCTGGTTGCCTCGGATCGACGTGCCTCGAGGCAAGTCGTCCGCCTCTCGATGGCAGGGCGCCGCGCGAGGTGAGCCTCGCGCGCTCGCTGCGTCGGCCACCTCGAAGGCGTCAGGCTCCTACTCGTGCGGCTCCTGGATTCAATCATGTACTCCTTTTCTGCACTCTCGGCCTCCTCTGCCTTCCTGTGCTCCTCTGCCTGCTTGGCCCCCAGTGCGCGTCTTTGCCTGGGCGGCCTCCTGTGCTCCCTTGGCCTCGGCAGCCCTCCAGCCCTCCTGAGCTCCCGAGGCCTCCTTGGCCTCCGAGGCCTCATCTGCGCTCTTAGTCTCAGCAACCTTCCTGGCCTCCTGATCAGTCCAAATTCCTTCTGCCTTCCAGAATTCCTCGGCCCTCCGGGTCTCATCCGTCTTCCTGGCCTACTCTGGCGTCGTTGCCTCATCTGTCCTCATGGCGTCCACCTGGAAAGTCTCCCCTGTCCTCCTGGCATCCTCTGCCGCCTTTGCCTGAGCAGCCCGCCCCGTCTCCTGATACTTCCTGACGTCCCCTGCCTCCCGGACCTCCTCTGCCCTCTTGTCGGCCCCCTCGGCCTTCCTGGGCTCGTGCCAGTGGTCGACCACGGCGAACTTGCACACAGAATCGTAAACCTGGCGCTTCTGGTCACAAAACAAAAAACGTATTCCGGGTGTTCGGAGAAGCCCTGGTGGTCTCAGCTGCTCGAGAAGCCGCTGCAACTAAACCGCTGGGCGTCGAGATCCGCGTTGGCCCCGGCAAGTGAGAAAGGATGCGCCAGGCTGCCCCAATAGTGTTAAGTCGGGCCTATCCCCCCACAGGGGGTTCTTGGACGAAAAATTCAAAATTCCCTCAAAAATACCCCAGAATGGCCAAAACATGCTGAACAAATCGTCCCCCGACTATTGTTTGACTTCTTTTTTTATTCCTCCTGTAGAGGGACAGGCCCGACTTAACACTAGTGTCCTCTCGCCTGGGAGGACGATCATGGTCTGAGTCGGCTCGAAGACTGCCGCGGCCAGGTTCATGCCGCCGCGCTTGCTGTCGTCCTTGCCGTCGAGCTTGGTGGCGCACTCGGTGTCGTATTCGTGCTACTGATCGCGCTTGGTGTCGCGGTCGGTGTCGCAGTCCACGGAAATGTCGTACTTGGTATCGTTTGTCCTGACGCAGGCTGACACGCGGTTCGTCGCAGCGGTAACGCGCTGTCTTGGGAGCAGTCATAGCGAGAGCCATGACGTCGTTCAGGTGTGGACGCAATCTGCGTCGGACGAGGTATCCCGCCCCCTTGCAGACTGCACCTGTTCGTGGCTATGTCTTCCTGGTCTCATTTGGTCTCGGCATGGTTGCCGGTGTCTCCGCGTAAGGTAGGTACGTCTCGTAAGCCTTGATATTCTCGTGGGTGCACACCTCGATGAGCCGAAGTGCTTGTACACCCTGATGGTCGCCTTCACCTCGAAGGAGGTGTAGACGCGATGGATCTCTTGCCCGTGGAGTAAGATGCACACGTGGTGGTTCACCTCTCGTGGATGGAGGTGTTCAGGGTGAAGCGCAAGCTGCCCGCCACCGATGGCGAGGCGGCGCGATCAGGCCAGAACCCCCGAGGGCGGCCGCGCGTGCGGGACGCTGCGCCAGGGGCGAGTGCGGGAGGCAGATAATTCCCGCAAACGGCCTTCCTTCTACCTCCTCTTCCTCCTCCACCTAATCCTCCTCAGCCTCTCTCCCCCTTCTCCGATCTCCTCCTCCTCCAGCTCTATCCTCCTCCTCCCTCCTCCGCCCCCTCATCCTCCTCATCACCATTACCAGTGAATTAAAAATCAACATCGTTTCCATCTAAATCCTGATTACCCGCAGCAGCAGCAACACATTGATAATGGTAATGTTGATGGTGAGTCTGATCAGCACCATTTCCATCATCACCCTCATCATGATTCCCATCATTATCATCACCACCACCATTACCATCAGCACCATAATCATCACCCTCATCAAAATCATGATTGCCATCATCAGCCTCGGCATCGCCCTCGTCATCATCATCGGCATCGTCATCATCCTCAACAACAACATCATCAGTCTCGTCAATACCAACATTATCGTCATTAACCGCACCATCAACATCAACATCATACGCGTCGCCGACACCGTGCCATAGACCATCACCATCACCATCACCACCACCACCATAACCCTCATAATCCTGATCATCACCAGCAACATCATCACCGGCGGCTACATCATAGTCATAACCCTCACCATCACCATCACCATCAGTACCACCATCGTTATCATCATTAGCACCCTCCGCATCATCATCACCGGTAGCATCATCATCATCATCAGCATCAGCATCGTCATCATCATCAGCAGCATCACCATAATCATCATCATCACCATCATCATCAGCATCAACATCATCATCATGTCGCTGCCGCTGTCTGCTTCGGAAATATGTCTTCCTCCACCTCCTCAAACTGCTCCGCTTCCTGCTCCTTCCCGCTCCTGCGCATTC
>CAUYUJ010021653.1:107458-109958 GCA_963575745.1 Prorocentrum cordatum | reverse complement strand
CATCATCATCATCACCACCATCATATCACATCCTCTTTCCCCTCATCGTTATCCTCTTCCCCCTCATTGTTATCCTCCTCCTCCTCCTCCTCCTCCTCCTCCTCCTCCTCCTCCTCCTCCTCCTCCTCCTCCTCCTCCTCCTCCTCCTCCTCCTCCTCCTTCCCTCCTCCTCCTAATATTCCTCCTCCGACTTTTCCTCCTCCTCCTCCTCCTCCTCCTCCTCCTCCTCCTCCTCCTCCTTCTCCTCCCCAACGCAATGTTCCCCAAGACTACCGCAAGGAAAAAGACAAGCGATGACATGGGAAATTAGGGGGAATGGGTGGGGGACGGGGAGGGGGGAGTTGAGGGTAAAATGATCATCGTCATCATCATCATCATCAGCAGCAGCAGCAAACACCAGCATCATCACCATGCCCATCACCATCACCATCACCATCATCACCATCACCATCACCATCACCATCACCATCATCCTTCTCGTCATCAGCACCACCATCATCATCGACATCGTTGTCACCATCGCCACCATCGTCGACATCATTGCCACCATCGCCACCATCGTCGACACCATCGTCAGCATCGTCATCACCATCGCCATCGCCATCATGACCATCATCATCATCGTCGTCGTCATCATCAACGACAGCATCTTCATCATCAGCTGGACAACCTCGCGCGCGGCATCCCCGAGGCCATAATTCCGATGAGATCTGAGTCGTCGGCAGCATCTCCAAACCCGGAGTTGCAAGGATACATCAAGCAAAACTGACCAGACAACCTTGTGAACGGCATCTCCAAACCCAGAGTTGCGATGAAGTGTCAAGCAAAAGTGGCCCGACCACCCCGCGCGCGCCATCTCGGAACACGGATCTGCAAGGATGTTTCGGGCGAAGCTGGCTGGACAATCTCGCGCGCCGCATATCCGAGCCCAGCGTTGAGAGGATGTCCCAGACTACCTCTTGCGCGGCATCTCTTAGCCCAGAGTTGCAGCGGCGTTTCGAGCGAAACTGCCCAGACAACGTTATGCGCGGCTAATCTGAGCCAGGGTTACCAAGATGTCTCATGCGAACCTGGCTGGGCAATCTCGCGCGCGGCATCTAACAGCCCTGAGTTGCAAGGGTGCCTCAAGCGGAATTTGGCGGACCACCTTGCGCGCGGCATCTCTGCCCATAGTTGCGAAGGGTAGCCCAGAAGGAGGAGAAGGACGACCGCGAAGGGGAAGTTGAAGAGCAAGAGAAGTAGGGAGGAGGGGAGGCGCTGACGAAGAAAGCCGGAGGAGGAGCAGAAAAATGACGAGGAGGGGCGCCGACATGAACGAAGAACCCTGGCCTGGAGGCCGGTCCGCTACAACCCTGGCCTTGAGGCCGGCCCGCTAGCACCCTGGGTCCGTGGAGTCGGCTGGGGAGAGAGAGGAACGGCGAAGAACCAGCTGGGGTAGCTCTCGCTGGAGCTGCAGCTGGAGCTTTCTGTCGGGCGCGATCCTCGCGACAGCGAAGGAACACAATCGCGCATGGAACCAAACAGGATCACCCTCTTTAGTTAGAGCTCCCAGCGGGGCGCGATCCTCGCCAGGAATGCGCCGCCGAGGCGATAGGGAAGAGCCCCGGCCTGGAGGCCGGTCCGCGGGGCCCCCCCCGGCCTGGAAGCGGGTCCGCGGGGCTCGGGGCCCCCCGGCCTGGAGGCCGGCCCGCGGGGCTCGGGGCCCCCCCGGCCCGGAGGCCGGTCCGCGGGGCTCGGGGCCCCCCGGCCTGGAGGCATGGAGAAGGATCAGAGGACGACGACGACGACGAACAGCAGCAGCAGAGGATAATAGGGGGGAAGGAGGAGAAGGACAACCAGGAGGAGGAAGTTGAAGAGCAAAAGAAGTAGGGAGGAGGAGAGGCGCTGAAGAAGGGAGCGGGAGGAGGAGGAGCAGAAAAAAGTATGAGGGGGGGCGCCGACATGAACGAAGAACCCTGGCCTGGAGGCCAGTCCGCAATAGTACCCTGGCCTGGAGGCCGGCCCGCTAGCACCCTGGGCCCGCGGAGCCGGCTGGGGAGAGAGAGGATAGGCGAAGAACCAGCTGGGGTAGCTCTCGCTGGAGCTGCAGCTGGAGCTTTCTGCCGGGCGCGATCCTCGTGACATTGAAGGAACAGAAACGCGCATGGAACCAAACAGGATCACCCTCTTTAGTTAGAGCTCCCAGTGGGGCGCGATCCTCGCCAGGAATGCGCCGCCAAGGCGATAGGGAAGAGCCCCGGCCTGGAGGCCGATCCGCTGGGCCCCCCCCCGCCTGGAGGCCGGCCCGCTGGGCTCGGGGCCCCCTGGCCTGGAGGCCGGGCCGTTGCCTACTACTACCACTACTCCTGCTACGACCACTACTGGGACTACTACTACGACTACTGCTACTACTACTACTACTACTACTACTACTACTACTACTACGTCACTCAAACTACTCCTACTATTACTACTACTACTGCCACTACTACTACTACTACTACTACTACTACTACTACTA
>CAUYUJ010021653.1:94958-99958 GCA_963575745.1 Prorocentrum cordatum | reverse complement strand
CGCCGCGAACCTTTTGTCGGGCCTCTGGGAAGACTTTGCGGCGGGCGCGCAATCACGATGCAACTTGCACGGCTGGGCCCCAGATCCTCAGGCACCTCCCAATACAACTGGTTAGATCTCAAGGAGCCCGACATACATCTTGAGGACGCACGTTGAGAACGCGGTTTTCGGGCACTTCACAACTCGACATGTCTAGAGAGGTTCTCAGGCAGTTTGCAATACAGCTTGCCTGGCGGGTGCGGACGAGCGTCGGTGGCAAGCCTTCCAAGCAGTTCAAAGTACCATCTGCTTGGGTGGGCCCCATATCCTCCAGCACGTCAAGATACGACTTGCTGGAACTCGGGGAGCCCACCAGTCATCCTGGGGACGTCTGTGGAAGGCGCGGAGGCACTCCCACCGCCACCACCACCACGGACGCCCTGGTCGCGAAGGCCCACACCGCGACAAGGTCGTGTGACGGCGGCCATGACCAGGGCTAGGCCTCCTCCGTGGCCAGGTCCGCCGCGCCCGCGGGAGCCTTCGGCCACTCCGCACTGAAGACCAAACAACATGCCCAAGAGGAGGGGGGCGGGACAGGCCGCCATTGCTCGAGGGAAAGTCACCCAGGCGCCAGGAGCCAATGCCGCCACGCGCGCGTCGGCACTGGCCTTAGGTCGGGCATGTCCTCGTGCAGGCAGATGTTCGGCGAAACATGGGAACTATCAAAACATCTGCAACAAAAATCAAAAGCGCAAGGGAACTCGTCCCCAGAATCTGTTCTAACCATTCTCGAACATCCCTCCTGTAGAGGGACATGCCCGCCTTACCACTGGCCAGCCCATGCAGAACTGAAACTCACCACGTGCAAGGGGTCGGGACCGCAGCGCGCGCGGCGGCCCTGGCCGCTTCAGAAGACACCAGCGCGCGAGGGGCCAGAGCCGCCGCGCGGCGCGGACGCCCCAGCTCAAGATGCAGAACACCGAGATTTCGGGTTGGGGGGGTGCGGGTTCCACCTGTGCTTGTTCAGTGTTCCCCGACGCCCCTCCCCGCTGGGAATGGAGGGCACATTTGGGCCTTCGGGTTGGGTTCGGGTGGTCTGGTCGGTGGAGATGGCCCCCCCCGCGCCACCCGCAAATAGCGCCCCAGAGGCTGCACGGTTTCCCCGGGGCCGTAGGCGACCCGAGGAGGAAGAGGAGGAGGAGGAGGAGGAGGAGGAGGAGGTTGAGGAGGGGCAGGAGGAGGAGGAGGAGGAGGGAGGAGGAGGAGGAGGAGGGAGGAGGAGGTGAGGAGGTGGATGAGGAGGAGAAGAAGGACGGGTCGCCTAAGCCCTTCGAAGAAAAAAACATCCACCAGAGGCCACCCTGGCGACCCGATCTCCTGCACGGCCGCGTGCCCGGGCAGGGGCGCCAGGCAGGTCCCGCTGGCGAGGGGCTGCAACTGGTAGGAAGCCTGGCTCGCCGGGAGGGAGGGGAGGGAGGGAGCGAGGAGGAGTGGGAGGAGGCGGAGGAGGAGGAGGAGGAGGAGGAGGAGGAGGAGGAGTGAGGAGGAGGAGGGAGTGGGAGGAAGGGTTAGGAGGGAGAGGAGGAGGGAAGGAGGAGGAGGAGAGGAGGAGGGAGCGGAGGAGGGAGGAGTGAGGAGGAGGAGGAGGAGGAGAGAGGAGGAGGAGGAGGCGTGAGGAGGCGGCGGCGGCGGCGGCCGTACGGCGGACTCCGGCGGCCAGCGCCGGCCTCCCACGGCCATCGGCGACGGATCCTCCAGCGGCCTCGGTGGCCTTCGGCGACGGCCTCCTCCCGCGCCCTTCGGAGGCCTCGGGTGGCCCCCAGTGGTCAAGACAGCGGCGCAGAGGTGGCCGTCGAAGGACTTCAATAGAAGAAGGAACATCGCCATAAGCATCATCTTTCGGCGGTCCGCGCGGATGTCTTGCCGGGGGGCCCAGCGCGGATCCGAGGAACCCGCGCGGAGAGCGCCACGCGATTATGTTTGGTTGCGTTGTTTCCTTCTTCGATCGAGCTATTTATTCGCCCTCCTTGGGTCTCCTCGAGGGCGGGGGATCTCGCCGTGTGGCTTGAGCAGGGGCCTGCCCTCCTTGGGCCTCGCCTCGAAGGCCCCCGTCGCCCCACGGCACGAGGCCCCCCGACATCGCGGCCGGAACGAGCTCCTGCAAAGGTCCGTGGGTCGACTTCCGTGGTCATCGCCGTCGCCGTGGGACGCCAGCTACCCTCAAGTCGGGCCTGTCCCCCTACAGGGGGATTTTCGACGAGAAATACAAAAATACACCAAAAATTAACCTGGCGAAGGACCCAACCATATGCAGTTGAGAGTACCGAAATTGTGAATATCTTCTTCGGTGGCGCTCCCTATGGGGCCACGAGCCGTATGAGGGGTGTGCCGAAATGCGTGGCAGTGTACACAACACGAACGAAGACGATAGGTCCGAATATGAAAGCTTGAGCGCGTGCGAGTCGGATCGCGAGCGAGTCTGATTATGAATGAATCTGCGCGCGATTGATTCTACTCGCATGAATGCGTGCATGGATACGCCCAGTGTAAATGTATGTATACGACTGTGAACAGTTTGGGTCTGCGTGACTCTCGGTACTCGTGACTCTGAGCGTCGCCTCTGCAGGGGGCTTCCCTGGGAACCCCGACGGCAGCGCCCGCGCGCCGCGACGCCCATGTCGGCACGCCACACACCTGGTGTGCGGGACGCATGCGGACGGCAGCACTGGGGCCTTCGGTGGAGCTCCCTGTGGGGCCACGAAACGTGTGAGGGGTGTGCCGAAATGGGTGTGCGGGACGCATGCGGACGGCAGCCATGGGGCCTTCGGTGGAGCTCCCTATGGGGCCACGAAACGTGTGAGGGGTGTGCCGAAATGGTTGTGCGGGACGCATGCGGACGGCAGCACTGGGGCCTTCGGTGGAGCTCCCTGTGGGGCCACGAAACGTGTGAGGGGTGTGCCGAAATGGGTGTGCGGGACGCATGCGGACGGCAGCACTGGGGCCTTCGGTGGAGCTCCCTATGGGGCCACGAAACGTGTGAGGGGTGTGCCGAAATGGGTGTGCGGGACGCATGCGGACGGCAGAGGAGAGGAAAGAGGAGGAGAGGAGGAGGAGACGCGGGCCACCGTCTTTTCAAAACGAGGACCCAACACCACAGGATGGTTGGGAATAATCAAAAAATACTCCCAAAATAGTCTGGGGACGTTTTTGTGGGTATTGATTGACCTTCTTAGGGTTTTTTGGGGTTATTTTTTATTTGTCGTCGAAAATCCCCCTGTAGGGGGACAGGCCCGACATAAGACTACCCGCCTGCCACGTCAGGTCGGCGGCCTCATTCGGCGGCCCCGAGCGGCCATCGGCGGCCTTCGCTGGCCATCGTGCCCTTCGGAGGAGGCTTCCTTTCGGCGGTGGACAAACCTCCCTTTAGTCAACCTCCCCTTAGTGAAAGCGGCCTGAGACCGAAACCGACGGACCCAGACCCGCAACAATGACGGCCGCGACGCCCTCTCGCGAGCCGAAAACGGCCAATTCCTTCATCGACGCGTCAGGGTAATTAGGAGGTCTGTCCACCTCCGATCCTTGACCATGATGGGGGAGGCGTCCTCCCCGGGCGGCCTCCGATGGCCAAGACCGCGGCGCGGAGGTCGCGCGCGGCCCCGAGCCTGCTCGAGGGCCCCGAAGCCCGAGCCCGGAGGTCGCGGCCTGGCCAGCGTCTTTTAACAGGGCATGCATATATATATATATATACATATATATATATATATGTATATACATATATATATATATAGATGTGTGTGTTGACCCCTATTCCAGACATCCTGGGATTTCGAAAGGAGCAGAGATTTGAGCCCCAAGCCTGGGATGTACGCTCGGGGGGCGCCCCTCCTCGATTGCGGTGCGTCCGAATAGCCCCCCTGGGGTGTATCCCAGGGTTTCCCCCTGTTTTCGGGGGCGGTCAAGAGGGGGGTGTCCAAGAGGAGGAGGAGGAGGAGGAGGAGGAGGAGGAGGAGGAGGAGGGAGGAGGGAGGAGGGAGGAGGGAGGAGGGAGGAGGGAGGAGGGAGGAGGGAGGAGGGAGGAGGAGGGGGGGGTGCAAATCATGACCAGCGGCATGTGCGCGGCCCAGCGGAGGGGGCAGGGACGTAATAAAATAAGAAGGGGCGTCATGAAATCTGGGGAAATATCATGGCCCCCGCCATGATATCCACCCCCCCCTAAGCATCACCCCCCTGTTTGCCGCCCCCGATGTTTCTGCGCGGCCAAGCTTTTCCGGCGAAGCTCGGGGGGAGTGGGGGAGAAAAGTCACCCCTGCGAGTGTCGGCGCAGGCGGGCGGCAGCCAGCGCCGCATCCCCGGAGATCGCGCGCACCCCTGCGAGTGTCGGCGCAGGCGGGCGGCAGCCAGCGCCGCATCCCCGGAGATCGCGCGCCTGCAGGGGCCCTGGGACACACCGCAAATACATCGACACACAAATGACGTGACAGGATCCCCCATATCTTCACCGATTTCCTGGGCTTGCGTCCTCCCCCCCCACACTCTTCCCATGTTTTCCCATATTTTCCCGGGAGTCGACGATTCATGGTGTCTGCATGCTCTTCCCCCTCCCGAGCACGGGCGGGCCCCGAGGCGGCCCCCGCCTCGCGACGACGCCCCCCCGTGGGGCCGTGTCCTCCGGGCGTGTGCGGCGGGCAGGCTTCCGTGGCAGGGGTGGTGGGCGGTGGGGTCGTGCGTGGGTCGTCGTCGTCCCGTGGTGTCGTCGTCCAGGCGTGGGCCTCGATGGCGGCCGCCGTTGTCCAGGCGTGCGGTGGTCATCGTCGTCGTCGTCGTCGTCGTCGTCGTCGTCGTCGTCGTCGTAGCCGTCCTCCGCCTCCTCATCGTCCAACTCCTCATCATCAGCGTTCGCCCGCCCCCCCCCCCGTCATCGCCACGAGAGGCATCCTCACGATGATCTTCTTCGTCATCCTGCATCATGAGCCGCGTCACCCTCCTCGTCCTCGACCAGTGCCCTCCTCTTCTTGATCCCC
>CAUYUJ010021653.1:77458-89958 GCA_963575745.1 Prorocentrum cordatum | reverse complement strand
CCCCCCCCCCAGCGCTCCCCACACCACCAAAACAACAAATCAATCATTAATCGCTTGCTCCTTCTCATCCTCCTCCTCCTCATCCTCCCCCTCTTCCTCCTCCTCATCCCCATCCATCTGCACCTCCTCCTGCCCCCCACAACAAACACCCAAGAAACCAAAAATACACAGTGTTTGGCGCCCTCGATGCAAGGAAATGTTGTGTATTGTTTTGGTTTTTTGGGTTTGAGGATCAACGAAACACTTCTTTTTTGTTTTGTTTTGGTTTGTTGGGCTTTGGAGGCCTCATGCTCGCAGCGGCCTCCCTGCCGGCACCATTCTGCCTGCCAAATCATAAAACAAAGAAGAAGAAAAAAACAGTGTTTGGCGCCCTCGATGCGAGGAAATGCTGTGTATTGTTTTGGTTTTGTGGGTCTGAGAATCAACGAAACACTTTGTTTTTTTTTTGGGGGGGGGGGTGGAGGCCCCATGCTCGCGGAGGCCTCGGCGAACATGGGGCTCCTAAAACCAAAAAACCACAAAAAAAGTGTTTCGTTGATCCTCAGACCCGGAAAAACAAAAACAAAACTAAACAAAAAAAAGACACACACACACACACGCACACACACACACACACACGCACACACAGCATTTCCTTGCATCGAGGGCGCGAAACACAGTGTATTTTTGTTTTTTTGGGGGGGCTTATATTTTGGGAAGCAGAAGGGTGCTGGAAGGGAGGCCGAAGCGGCCGTGTCGGGGTGCAGCTGGGCCAGGCACTCCTCCTGTGAGATTGCGCCCGCGACCGTGGATTCTCATTTTGGTCAGCTATACTAATGTTTGTTTTCACTTTGCAGACACGTTCGTTTCAAATCCTTGTGCGGTTTTGGCACTGATGCCAACGATACACGGAATTACTGTCATGACAATCTTTGAACGCTATATTCAATCATTGTTCTCGTGGCACATGCGCTCATTGATGCGGTACCGATAAAGGTCCTGGTGACGCCATGAGTGTCGCTACGGTTGTTGCTTTGGTTGTGGTTGCGACGTTCGATACTGCGAGGCACGTTGTTGTGGCTACACGTCCAGATGTTGACATTCACGTTTCTTGCAGTCGTTGTCGTTGTGTGCGCGGTTGTAGTTATAGTGACCGTCATGGCGGTGATTCCGTCCATTGTGTTTGTTTTGGTGCGAGTACTCAATCTGGCTATCGTTATGAGCATAGCTGTAATTATGGTGAATATTGGTTATGTTTTTTGTTATAGCTATGGTTGTGATTATGGTTGTGTCGTATGGTTCTGTTATAAATAAAGCTGCTTGTGTCTGTTGTGCTGGTGAACCTATCGTTATTGATGTAGATATGTTTCTGGGCATGGTCGCGGGTTGCAAACTCAGCGTCCTGCTTCTGAGTCGGGTGCGCGGCCAGCTTGCGCAGCACCGCTCCGCGTCGGTGGCCGGTCGTCGCTCCCGTGGCGGTGGAGTCTTGGCAGAGAACGCAGAAGCCAGGTTTGTTCAGGATAGACGGCTTGCCCGTGGATCCCCAAGTGCACGCTTTGTTATCACAGTGAAGCACCATGGCTGGTCTGTGCTGACAGCGGTGGTCGTAGTGGGTGGCGCGCCACGTAAAGCTTGAAACCAAAAACGGCTATAGGAGGAGCCTGCCGAAACAAGAAACATCGGCAACGTAAGAATCCAAACGAACACAATTAATTACATGATGAAAGGATGTGCGCGGAGCGTGAAGCTCGTCCTCCGTCTCCCATCATCATCTTTATCATGATCGTCATCATGCTCATCATCTTCATCGTCGCCATTGCCGTCGTCATCGTCATTGCGATTACGTTCGCACGCGTACTCGTACTCGTACTTGTCCTCGTCATCATCATCATCATCATCATGAACATTGTCGTTGTCGTTTCTCCGTCTACCTCCGCTCCTCCTCCTCCTCCTCCTCCCCCTCACTTTCTTTTTTCCACATCCGAATCCTCTCGCCCTCAGCGTCCTCCTCCCAATGGGGTGGAGGCGTGAGGGCCCTGCCACTGAGGCCTTCGGTGAAGCTCCATATGGAGCAACTTACTGTTGAGAGGAGCGGCATGCAACATCTCCCATTGGGGCCTGCAGTAGAACTCACAACGAAGACATGATGATGGAGGAGCGTGAGGATAAGAATGAGGAAAACAAGCATTTACGATCATTCAAACGGAATGCTGGGGGGGGAGGGGATGTGGGTGGAGGCAGGGTTATGACGGAGAGAAGGGAAAAGCGTATCATGAGAGGGAGCAGGAGGAAGATGAGCAGGAAGAGGAAGAGAAAGATGATCGTTGGGGGGCGCTGGGGGGGGGGCGGGCATACACACATATATATATATATATATATGTGTGCGTGTGTGTATACACACACGCGCACGCGCGCGGAGATGCGCGTAGGACAAATCAAAAGAAACAGCTCGAACAGGGCCGACTCATCCAGCGAGGAGAAGCTGGGCCCGCCCATAGGGGACCGACAATAACGCCCGCGAGGGGAGCAGTCGCGAGAGGAGCGAGGGGAGGGGAAAGAGGGGGAAAAAAGGAGACCCGGACGGACAGGAAGAAAACGGTGCGACGGCAACGAGCCGAGGGCAACAGGAGTGGCGTAGCAGGAAAGCTGCAACGGCGGCCGACCAGGCCGAGGAAGCAGGGCAGCATACGGAGTCCCTGGCCAGCCTGGGGGGCCGCAGGGGGAAGCGATAAGGACGGCGGAGAGCAGCCAGGAGGGGCCAGGGAAGCGGCAAGGCGGCAAGGCGGTGCGCACGATGAAGTGGGAAGGCAGAAGCAGCGAGCATCGATCCCGAAGGGGGGGGCCAGAGCACACAACACACACACACACACAACACACAAAACATAACACGCAACACACCACACACAACACAAAACACACAGCACTCACTACACACAACATTCACTACACACAACACTTACTATACACAACGCACAACACACAACACACAACACACAACACACAACACGCACAGCAAACACAATACAGACAGCACACAACACACAACATACAATACACAGCACGCAACACACAACACAGAACACACAACAAACATATACACGCACAGGACAGACATTACATACCACACACGACGCACAACGCACACACACACACAACACACAGCACACAACACACAACACACACAGCACACAACACACCCACACACCACACAAAACACAACCCACAACCCACAACACAGACACACACCAAACACAGACACACACACACACACACACACTCATGTAGCACGCGCGAAAAAGGTCGCCCGTGGGCCAGGGAAAGAACAGGAAGGCAGCAGGGGAGGGGTGGGCAAGGGGGAGAAGCAGCAGCAGTCAGGGCCCCGTAGACCCGGACGCGCTAGACCCGGACACCCAACCTCCCTCGAAACCAATTTTCCCAAACGGCGGCACGAACAAAACACTGCACTGCAGCAGTTCCAGAATAAGCCCGGACACAGGCCCCAAACGCCTGCAAGGCCCCCCTAAACCCGGACACAAACCCGAATCCTGCAGTGCAACAAACAAAACATGCACGGGTGCTGGAAAACGTGACTTTGCAGGAAAGGATGTCGTTTCCTTGGTTTCCCGTGTCCTGGTGAATCTCTTGGTTTCCCGTGTCCTTGGTTTCCCGTGTCCTTGGTTAATCTATGTCCTGGTCTCTGGGGGCCTGAAGCAGCGGGCCGACGCGGCCGGCCGCCGCCGCGGCAATGTGACGCGCACCCGCGCGGGGCAGCGTGGACGAGCAGCGCGTTCCTGGGAGGCCGTGCTATGATCCGCGGGCAGGGCAGACGCAGAAGGCGGCGCGCGCAGGAATGCCGATGGGGGCGCCAGGAGGCAGAGCCTACATGACCAGCGGAGGAGGAGGCGGCGGTGGAGGAGGAGGGAGGCGCGGAGGCGGAGGAGGACGAGGAGGAGGAGAAGGGATGCAGGAGGAGGAGGAGGAAGAGGAGGAAGAGGAGGAGGGAGGAGGGGGAAGATGACCAGGAGAAGAAGACCAGGAGAAGGAGGGAAAGGAGGGAGGAGGGAGGAGGAGGAGGAGGAGGAGGAGGGAGGAGGAGGAGGAGGGAGGAGGATGCAGGATGGAGGGGTGGAAGGATGGAGGGAGGGAGGGATGGAGGAGGGGAGGGAGTGAGGGATAGGGGAGGAAGGAGGGGGAGGAGGAGAGGAGGAGGGAGGGAGGGAGGGAGGGAGGCGCGAGAAGAAGAAAGAGGAGGAGAGGAGGAGGAGGGGAGGAGGAGAGGAGGAGGGGGAGGAGGAGGAGGAGGAGAGGACGACGACGACGACGAGGATGAAGAGGAGGAGGAGGAGGGACGACGACGAGGAGGAAGAGGAGGAGGAGGAGGAGGAGGAGAACGGGGAGGAGGAGGAGGAGGCGGAGGAGGAGGAGGAGGAGGAGGAAGAGGAGGAGGAGGAGGAGGAGGAGTATTTCGACTATTTCGCATCTCGCTCCCCGCGAGTTGCGCGGTCTGGCCGCGCCCGCCGCCGACGATGCCGCGGCGGCCCTCTCTCGGGGGGTCGCGGCTCTGGGGCCCACCTCCTCTCCGCGCTCGTCTGGCTGAGGCGCGCGGGGCACTGCTGAGCGGGGGTCGCGGCTCTGGGGCCCACCCCCTCTCCGCGCGCGTCTGGCTGAGGCGCGTGGAGCACTGCTGGGCTGATCACCTTCCCGATGTTATGGGGCTGGTTCTTCAGCTTGTGGATGTGTGACGTTCTGGTCGCACCGGTGCTTTGGCTTGTGCTGCTGGTTCGCGTCGCGCCGCTGTCCGTCGCGATGCTCGACGGGCCCACTGGCGGCAGCCAGGAGGCTCTCTGCCGCTTCTGTTGAGGGCGGTGGTCGGCGCATCGTTGGCGGCGAATTGCCGGTCGGGCCGGTGCTCGCGCCCGTCCTCGCGTGATGTGGTGCGGTGCGTGCGCGCTGGCTTGCTCCCGCTCCGTTGTCGGTCGGTTGTTGTCCGTCGTGCTGTAGTGCGTGTTCGACCTCCGCCGTCGTGCCATTCGTCGGCTGTTGGTGCGGCTGGCGCTGTCGGGTTGCGTCGTGCTGCTGTTCGTCGCGCTGCTCGACGGTCTTGCTAGCAGCTGCCAGGAGTCGTACTGTCCACCGTCTTCGTCGGTCTTCCGCACTTCCGGCTTCGTCGTCTTCGACATTCGGCGTTCGTGGGGTCGGCGAGCTGGTCGCGGGGTCGGTGCGGGGTCGGCTCGTTGCTGGTCGTGGCGCAGAGGTGGTGGGCGCACCAGTTTAGCCTTCATGCACCGACTTCAAAGTGGACTCGCGGCGGTCCCACCTCGCCCCGCTATGGCTAAGGGGTCACAGTGCCCTCGGTGGGTGCGAACCCCAGGCCTTGTGCTTGCTTCTGCCCGCAGTGGGGTAGGTCGCAGCAGTCCAGCGCTCCTCCTTGCAAGCGTTCGGGCGGGCTCCTCCTCCGCCGTGGGAGCGGCGGGGGGGGCGAGATAGGGCGGGCCGAGGGGGCGTGGGCAGCGGCCGCCCTGCCCCCCCCCCTCCCCCCCCTGCCCCTCACCTTCCCCCCTGGCAGGCGCGGGCAGCACTCGCCCTGCCCCCCTGCCCTTCGAGCCCGTCTCGAACTTCGAGCCACGCCTCACTAGGGCTGCTGCGCCTCTTTCTTTATGTCGGGATGGTGGCCTGCCGTCTTGGCGGCACTGCTGTCGGTCGAGTCGATCTCGCTGGCCTTTTGTGCTGGCTTGTTGTGCGACACTGCTTTCGCCCTGTGATTTTGCGGCGTGGCTGCGCCCCACCCTACATGGCGACTCGAGCCTGAGGTGCCCCCTCGCATCCGGGGCTTCCACTGGACTTTGCGTCCTAGCCCCATCAGCTCCACGTGGCGACTGGTGCCTGATGTGGACCCTCGCATTCGGGGCTTCCTCAGGTCTTTGAGCCCTAACGCCGCGGTCGCGGTGTCGGCTTTCAGCGGCGCCAGCCTGCTGCTGTGGATGTGGCTGTGGCCTCATGTCGACTTGGCGTTCGTCTCCTCGTTGTTGGCTGCGGGTTGCAGGTTGCTGTCCGTCTTGCGGCGGCGATGCGGCGTCGCTGGCGTCGGGCCGCCTGCAGTGCATGTCTCGGCGTCTCCATCCGCCTGCGCCATCTCCTTCCACTTGTGCAACTTGTATTGGAACCTGCTGCATGGTGGGGCTCCGCGGCATTCTGCTTGCATCTTCTGAGATACGTACTCCACAACTGTTGTCCCGCAGGCTCTGCAATGCCATCTTTGCTCTCTGCTCACGTATTGGAGGCGGCGTGCGGGGTGAGCTGCGTTGCCGTGTAGCTATAACTCCGCCCCTTATCTTGGTGGTGGTCCGGCGCAGCCGCCTCTGAACCAGTTGACAATATGGTCGAAGGCTGCGCCCCCTGTGCCCCTTCCCTCACTTTGACGGCAGCAGCTGCACTTCCAACCCTTCCCGCGTCGCAGTCGTCGGAAATGGCGCGTCGTTGGCGGTCGTTGTCCGATGGGCTCAGGTGGCCCTGGTGCGAAGTAAACTGCTTGCCTCGTCCGCATCTGTCGTGCTGCTCTTTTCTGCTGTCTGCTCGTGGCCTTGATGTCGCGGTCTTCTGCTGGGCGTCGATCCAGGACCTGCTGCATTGCTGCCGTGATTCGTCGTCTCACCAAGGCCGCCATCGCGGTTACCCAGTCGTAGCACTACATTCTTGCGTCGTCGATATCGCAAGCTTCTCCTTCGATATCAGCGTACTTGTCGGCTTGCGCGCCGCCGTGCCATGCGCGTCGCGGGCGCCCCCTTCCCTTCGGCAACTTCCCGGCTGAGATGGCTGCGGAGGGAAGAGCTGCGCTTCGTCTGCCGGCCATCGCCGATAAACCTCTCGCCCGATTTGGTTCCACAGGTCGCTGTTGGCACCCGCTTCTGCTTATTGATCGAAGCGTCGTGATGTCGAACTTTAGAAGTCGATCTCGCTGTCTGTCCAGAACTGCAGCGGCACCGCAGTGCTCCTGAGGCAATCTAGCAGCGCCCACGCTGCCGCTCCGCGGTTGGTTTGGCGTCGTCCTGGAAGGGGCCCGTACTTTTCCGATGTAATGCTCATGTCTACTTCGCCCAGTCTCATCCATGTCCAGACACAACGTCTGCATCTCCAGTCTGTGCGGCATGTGCCTCCTGATCCGTCGCCGTACGCCACGATTGGTGTTCAGTCCACTGTAACATTACGCCCGCGGTGCATGCTGCCCCCCATGCAGGTGGCCTCCTGCTTTGCGTCGCACTCTGGCGGTACCAACCATTATCGTGGAGCGAGGCCTCGAAGCCAGAACGCTGGCGCGGCATGTTGCCCCCCTTCCGCTTGGCGTTATAGCTTTTGCGTCTCGAGGGAGATTTCGCGTTCGTCTCTGGCGCCGCAGATCTTCCAGATTCTGTGGTAGTCCGTTTCTTCGCCTCCACATTCGCAATCCGCTGTGCTCTCTCCGAAGCGTTCTCGTTGTCCTGCTCGTGTCCAGATCCATTCACAATGCGCCGTACTCTCTGTTGGTACCGCGTCGTAGTAGCCACTCCAGGTGCCGTCGCAGGTCGGCGGCGTCGGCCCCGCTTGCTTCCGGGCCCCCTGCCGTTGTGGTGCGCTGCTGCCGCCCTCCAGAGGTAGCGGGCGACGTCTGTCATGAATGCGTCCATTATGTCGGCCGGGTCGCCTTGCTCTTCGTTGACAAGGTAGCTCCAGCAGTTCTTGTTCTTGTCGATCCAGGTAACGGGCCCTCCTCGCGAGTCCCATCCTAGCTCCCATAGCGTCAGGATGATGGCGGAGTCTGGCCCCCCTTCTTCCTCCATCGGCGCTGTTCAGGTCTCTGGCCATGCTCGCCATGCTCGCCGCACCCGGCCATGCTCGCCGCACCTGCGCAAGTAGGTCGGGGCCGTTCCCCCAGCAGCTGAACCAGTTGGCGAACAGACTCCAAGCGACGCGAAAGCAGGGTCGGTACCTTCCACGGCCAGGTGCGTGGCACGACACCTACCTGGCCATGGTGTCCGCAGGGCCTCTGCATAAGGTCGTCGTGCCAGTTGTAGCGCAGTCGGTGCCATGCCGTGGCAAGCTGCCCCGCGCCGCGGTCAGGCCACGCCGCCTTGCTGTGCGATTCCAGCTCTGCGTCGAACGCGGAGCCGTCGTAGTTTGCGCCCCACCGCCCCGAAACGTTTTTGCACTCCTTGCCAGCGTGCCCTATGCGTCGTTCTCTTGGTCGTTCCACCCCCGGCTGATCTGTCGGCCCCCGGATCCCAGCCCACGCTCGTGATGCTGATGTCAATGCCGCGATGCTTGAGTTGTTGCTGCATATCCTTGGTGTCTTGGCACGTCGTTGACATGGGCGTCGTTTCGTCGTCTACCTTGGGCCCTTGCCCTCCGAGGCTCAGGCACAGCATGTGCGCCACTGCTACCGTGGCTGGGATAACTTGCGCCCTGCTGCCGACGATCCGAATGCTAATGTCGTCGAGCCATGCTCGTGGCATCTGTCGCGGCATGTCAGTGGTGCCAGTCAACTTCGCCATCGCCGCGTACACTACCGTTTTGGCCACGTCATTGGAATGGCGTGGCCCAGCGAGGATCGAGCGGCCGGCGTATAGTGCGAGTGAGCATGCTCCTTGGCTTCGTAGAACTCTCGTTGATGAGTGTTGTAGCATCAGGAGGTAGGGTGGTCTCGATGGGAAGTTGAGCTGGAGTGCTGCTGGAATGACGTTGCGAAGCGTAGGCTGCCGTAGTAACGCTCGAGGTCGGCAAAAAGTATTGATTCCCATAGGCCCAGTGCGTCGGCGCATTCGTCAGTGATGAGGCGTCGCAGTGCCTGCCGTAGGCAGCTGTTGCTTTCTGTCGCTGCGTCCCATTCTCGCTCGTGGAGTCGTGCCCATCTCCGAATGCGCTGTCGGCGTAAGAGCTCCCAACAGCGTACAAGTTGTGGAAGTAGCTCTTGGGCTCGATCTCCTTTGGCGGGCTTGGGGATGATCATGGCGATGGACGTGAGGAGCTGCCACGGCCATATGAGGTGTTGCTCGCTCTTGCCGAAGAGGTCAACCAGCGCATGGCGGCCAGATTCAGGGAAGCGTCTGACATCGCCGGTGCAAATCATGTCCACGCCCTTGCCCTTGCCAGGTTCGCCCTTCATGCGCCAGTCGAGGTCGTCGAGCGCCCACGGGTCGCACTCACTCCTCCTCCTCGGCGGCCTTGGCGCGGAGGGCGGTCGAGGTACTCCTTGCGCTCGTTCTGCGGTGTTGCGTCGCGTTTCCAGATCTTCGTGAATGTAATGGTCTCGTGGTCGAGCACGTCCTTCGGGCTGCAGTCACGGGGCCAGTATGTACCTCAGTTTCGCGTTGTGGCGGTGGCTCGGTGATCTTGCGGGGCGTGCCGCTGTGCTTGTCAGCTTGCATGGGCCGCGCCCCATGCTGCCTCCTGCCGTCTCTCATGTCGATCCGACGCGCGCGTTCCGACATGCGCTCCCGTGTCTCTAGCGGGATATACTCCAGCTGATCCATGCGGTCCTTCCACTGGTCTTTGTGGAGTCGCGCCGTCTCAGTGGGCGTCGGACCTGCAGGGGGGTAGTCCTTCCCGCGCGAGTCGTCGGCCCGCGCCGGCGAGCCTCCTGCGCCGTTGGTGCCTGCGTTGTCGCTCTCGTAGCTGGGCGAGCGCTCGCAGTGACATCTCGGCGCGGTTCCACCAATCCGTTCTGTGCGATGCGAATATGCGCAGTCGCTCCCTATTTTTCTGTCGCCCCCCCTCTGCCTGTGTCTTCGCCCTCTGCAAATGCTCTGCGAGTTCCCCCTTGAATGCGAGCGCCGTCTGCTTGAGCCCCCCCACGACTTGCATCTTTGCGTTGTCGACCGCTGCTCCGCCCCCTGCGCCCATATCCTCGTCGTACTTGAGGTGCTCCTCGAGCGCGGAAAACTCGATCTCGGATGGGTGCACGACGTCCGCGTCCGCCTCCAGGGTCGCGTCGAAGATGCGCTTGTTCTTCTCCTTGCCCTCTGCCTGGATGGTCTCGATGAGCTGCTCCGCCTTCAGTGCCTTGTCGGCCCTCATGTCAAGCGCTTCGTTGGCTTTTGCCGACTTGGCGTCTGCCTGCTGCTTCGCCCCGAAAGCCCACCTGCACCTTTTGTTAGCCTCCTCCAGCGATTTCGCCGCCTCCGCCAGTCGTAGTGATGTTGGCTCCGTTTGTGCGGGCGTTGCCGAAGACTCGCTGCCTTTTCTAGCGCTGAGGCCGCTCCTTCCAGCTGCTCGACGATCCCAACCTTGTCCGAGGTCGCCAGCTGCATGGTGCCAAGCGTGGAGGTGACCGTCTTCAGGGCCGTCGCGAGCTGCTCCGCGTCGTTCATCTGCTGGCCGATGGGGATATTGCCGCCCTGGGCCTTCCGGTCGTAGCTTATGTTGTGGTAGCCCGCGCACTGGCCCTTGCCGTAGTTGTCGCCGTAGTCCGCCGCAATCGTGTGCTTCCAGCTCTTTGGGCGGGCGACACGACATCCGCATTTGCAACAGTAGTCGTTATTGTATAGCTGCTTGCTCCAGTGCCACGGACGACAGCACTTGCACCTGCTCCAGTCGGTTTCGGCGCCATGCTGCCGTGGTGGGAGTCGAGCGGTTGCCGCAAGAGTTCAGCTCGAAGCCACCAGCGGGCCTGGCCTCGCGCCAATATGACGCGCCTGTGCCCGACGGGCGAGGGAGGCCTCTTCAGGCCTCGGCGGCCCTCCGTGGGCCTGGGGGCCCCCGATTGCGCGGGCCCCGCGGCGCCGCCCGCGGGCAAAATAGCTGCGCGGGGGCGGCGGGGCGGGGCCTCGCTGGGGAGCCACCTAGGAGGAGGGGGAGGAGGAGAAGGAGGAGGAGGAGGGGGAGGAGGAGGAAAAGGAGGAGGAGGAGGAGAAGAGGATGATGATGAGGAGGAGGAAAAGGAGGAGGAGGAGGAGGAGGAGGAAAAGGAGGAGGAGGGAGGAACAGGAGGGGGGAGGGAGGAGGGAGGCGGGAGGAGAGAGAGAGGGGAAGGGAGGAGGAGGAGGAGGAGGAGGAGGAGGAGGAGGAGAAGGAGGAGGAGGAGGAGGAGGAGGGAGGAGGGAGGAGGGAGGAGGGAGGAGGGAGGAGGGAGGAGGAGGGACGCGAGGGCGGCCACCGAGCAACGCCGAGGCGGTGGAGCCGCCGAGGCGGCCAGCAGACAGGCGGTGGGCGGAAGGGACTGGGGCTTCAGCTAGGCTCGACAGCTTCCACCCTGCAGTCAACGCGTAGAATGAGAAACACTGGTATTGTGTCGGGGGGGGGGGTAGGGAAGGTGCAGGGCAGAGCTGTGCGAGAAGCGCACTCAGCGTGCGCGATAATAGTGGTGATCTGATCCCCTCCCCCAGCCCCACCCTCCCAATCCGATGGTCGTCTTTCTGATCGAATACGGACGCACGATAAGGACGCAAGGGCCTTGGAAGGCCACCGCGACACCCTTCGGGCGGGGCGCGGCCATCGACAGCGGCCAAGGATGGGCCGACGGGGAGGGGTGCCAGGGTAGCCCTGGAAAACTGCTCCTCCCTACTCTGCAAGCTTACTGTAGCCTCGACACCGTCCACCCTGGGCGCTCGGCGCTCATCGAGGATGCCGGGCTGAAGGCCCTGTCTTCGATCCAGGAGGCGTCCGGGAGCGGGCGAGGGGGAGAGCGGAGGCGGACCGAGCAGTGGAGGAGCGGCAGCAACCGCCGGACTGACTGACTGACTCATGGCTGATGAAGGTGATCCCGAAGCCATGCACACCTGTCTTGCCCTCGTCACCTCGGCTGGGTGACGAGGGGGCGCATGACCGTCGGAGGGGGGCGCCGCCGCCGGTCGACGCACCGCAGCAGCCACCGGCGGCAGGGGCGGAGGCGCACGCCGGCGCTCTTGCGCCAGGGGGGGCGCCGTTGTAAGCAGCACCGGCGCGTTCCTCCGGCGCGCCAAGGGATCCCATCGGTGGGCAGTCACGAGGCACGGCAAGCGGCTACGGCGAGGGCCTCGGGAGAGGAAGCCTCAGAGAAAGAAGCCAGCGTCTGGATGCCGACCACCGAAGCCTGGACCTGGGCACCGCCGCTGCCCTCATCGGAAAAGGGATCCTCCAGAGTCTGAAGCCTCCCGGGCACATTCCTGAACGGCGCCTCCACCGTACGCTCCAGAGTCTTGAGCTTCCCTGCAGGGACGCATGGGTGAGCGATGCTGCCAAGGTCGGCAAAAACCAGGCGGCGCAAAGCCGAGTGCAAAGGCGCCGAAAAAGCGGGACGGGAGGAGCAGACGATGGCACCCTTGCAGCACAGGACACGGAGCGGCAGCCGCGATTCACTCCTCGCTCCCCCGCGGGCGACCTCAGCGGAGATGGAGGAACAGGACAACGAACAATAGAAGCAGGACGTGCAGGAGGACCCTGGAGGATGTTGGATGATCATCGTTTCCTCGATCCCCATACCCACTGGCATGACCCTTGCCCGAATGATCAACTGACCACCCTAGGATTAGGTCGGGCATGTCTTCCCGCAGGCGGGTTTTGGACACACTATG
>CAUYUJ010021653.1:69958-74958 GCA_963575745.1 Prorocentrum cordatum | reverse complement strand
GGGGGGCCCCGCCCCTGTGGTTGCAGTTGGAAGGATCGCGCGCAACATCGACTTCCAAAAAAAGCACGCTCTTCCTGTGAGGCGATCCCCCCGCGGGGACTTCTTCTGTGCCCGCTACTTCCTCGACAGGGCTTCTGCGGCGTGCACGCTATCCCCAAAGCGGCGGAGCGCGTGAAAGAAGCGGGCCCGCGGCGCCGCATCTTACCAGCCTGGAGCATAATCCTATCCCTATGCTGGGCACCTCCTCATCACGATGCCGATCTTAGGGATCCCCTTATTTGTTGAGGGCGAATCCCTAAGATTGTCATCGCGTCTTGGCGTGTCAATCTTAGGGATAGGGATACGTTCGAGGCTGGTAAGCATCGCACGCTGGCCGTCTTTTCAACGCCAGACGCATCCCCGGGACCCGGGGCCCTGGGCACCGGGGACCTCCGCGAGGGGACGGGGAGCGGGGAGCGGAGGTCGGGACCACCGAGCGACTGAACAGGGAAGGGGAGTTTTGCCCGGATCCACCAGGGGGCCAAAGGAGGGGTGGGGGATCCTGAGGGGGGGGAACCAAGGGGGGGGTGATCCTGAGGGGGTGTTCCTGAGGGGGGGAAATCCTGAGGGGGAAGGGGACTCTCATCCACCAAAGGGCCAAGGGGCGGGGGTGACCCTGAGGGGGGGGGGGCATGCGATCGGTGCGCTGGAGCACCGAACCGCCGCAAACAGATGCCCCCCGCATGCCCCACCCGTCGGCAGCTATCGGGAGCTGCCTTGCGACTGCTGGTTTCGCCGACGGCTGGTTCCGCCCGGCTGGTTTCGCCGCCCGGCGAAAACAGCTCCGTCGGCGAAACCAGCTCCGTCGGCGAAACCAGCTGCTGTCGGCAAAACCAGCTGCCGTCGGCGAAACCAGCTTCCGTCGGCGAAACTGCCCGACCCGATCCGCCCGCTATGGTCCGCCCGCCAAACCTGGCCCGACCGTTAGGGTTCGCGCGTGTTCGGTCGAGCGCGCCAAACACTTGAATGCCCCGCCCGCCCGACCCGACCCGCCCACTAACTAGTCCGCCCGCCCGAATCGACCCGACCCGCCCGCCAGGGTCTGCTCGCCCGACCCGACCCGCCCGTTAGGGTTAGCGCGTGCTCGGTCGAGCGCGCCCCATACTTTAATGTCCCGCGCGACCCGACCCGACCCGCTAGGGTTCGCCCGCCCGACCCGACCCGCCCGTTAGGGTTCGCGCGTGCTCGGTCGAGCGTGCCCCACACTGTAATGTCCCGCACGCTCGACCCGACCCGCCGTTAGGGTCCGCCGCCCGACCCGACCCGACCCGCCCGCCGAGGTCCGCACGCTCGATCGACCCGCCTGTTAGGGTTCGCGCGTGCTCGGTCGAGCGCGCCCACACATTAAGTCCGCCCGCCCGACCTGCCCGTTAAGGCCCGCCCGACCCGACCCGACCCGCCGCTAGGGCCCGCCCGCCCGACCCGACCGCCCGTTAGGGCTCGCGCGTGCTCGGTCGAGCGCGCCCCACACATTAATGTCCCGCCCGCCCGACCCGCCCGCTAGGGTCCGCCCGCCCGACCCGACCCGACCCGCCCGCTAGGGCCCGCCCGCCCGACCCGACCCGACCGTTAGGGCTCGCGTCGGCGAAACCAGAGCCGGCGAAAGCAGCGCCAGCGAAAGCAGCCGCCGGCAAAACCAGCGGGGCGAAACCAGCGGGACGAAACCAGCGCCAGCGAAACCAGAGCCAGCGAAGCCTTGGCCGCCTCCTGCTCCTCCTCCTCCTCCTCCTCCTCCTCCTCCTCCTCCTCTTCTTCTTATTATTTTTCTTCTTCGTATTATTATTATTCTTCTTCTTCTTCTTATTATTATTAGTATTATTATTCTTATTATTCTTATTATTCTTCTTATTATTATTCTTCTTTGTATTATTATTAGTCTTCTTCTTGTTCTTCTTATTCTTATTATTATTCTTATTATTCTTATTAGTGTTATTATTCTTTTTCTTATTCTTCTTCTTCTTCGTATTATTATTCTGCTTATTCTTCTTATTATTTTTCCTCCTCCTCCTCCTCCTCCTCCTCCTCCTCCTCCTCCTCCTGCTCCTCCTCCTCCCCCTCCCCCTCCCTCCTCCTCCTCCTCCTCCTCATCCTCCTCCTCCTCCTCCTCCTCCTCCTCATCTCTCCTCCTCATCCTCCTCTCTCCTCATCGTCATCCTCCTCGTCCTCCTTCTCCTCCTCCTCCTCCCCCTCCTCCTCCTCCTTCTCCTCCTCCTGATTTGGGATGAAAAAAAGAAATCCCCCAAATGCCCAAAACATGCTCCAAAATACCCCAGGAATAGCCCCCAGACTATTCTTTACCTATTTTTGAATATTCCCCCTGTAGAGGGACATGCCCGATTTAAACCGAGCCCTGGCCCCTCGCTTCCAGGCCAAGGCTCTTCTCTCCGGCGGCCGCCTGGAACGACCTGGCCACCCCCAGGAACGCCACGGGCGAGGCGGAGCTGGAGAAAACACACACACACACATCTCGCGAGGCTAGAACCTCCCTGCAGGACCGACGAAGACGCTCGAGAGCCTCGAGCCTCGAAAGCCCGAAGTCCTCCCCATCCTCGCGATCTGGGCCCCCCAAGGATCAAAGCACGAGACAGTCCCGACGTCACCTGTTCTTGCCACGCTTACAAGAAGAAAAACGCCATAAGCATTAACGTTTGGCACTCCGCGCGGATTTCTTGGATCTGCGCTGGACGGAGCGCGCCAGGGGCAAAGCCAGAGTCGCCGCCGCGGGGGGACCAGCGCGGATCCAAGAAAGCCGCGCGGAGCGCCGAAAGCGTATGTTAAGCCGCCTTCTCTTCTTCGAACGTTTTCGGTTGGAGCGTGGTGAGCTGCATCGGGGACGCGCAAACATGGATTCGCGATCCGTGGATCCGGCGCGCGGTCGCCGAATCCGTGGTTCGGGGGAGTCGCCCTCCCAGAAATGCGGCCGGTGCCGCCTCGCTCGGCGGCGAACATCGCGCGATCTCCCAAGGAAGCGGGGCCCGCCGCTGATCCTCGGCCCCCTTATGACTCCATGTCTGCGATCGCCCGAAGGAGAAGCCTCGCGTCTCGAAGGCCCGAGACCTTCCCCGTCGCCCCTTCCCCTGCCGTCCGACCCGATCCGGCCCGTCGCGAATCCACGGCCCCCTTAGATTGCTCCATGCGTGCGATCGCCCGAGGGAGAAGCCTCGAGGCTCGAAGGCCCAAGGCTGTCCCCCGTCTCCCCCTCCCCGTCCGACCCGACCCGATCCGATCCTCCGAGGGTCGGAGATCGGCGGCGCGCACAAGGGGGGCAGGGGGGCAGGGGAACGCCTTCCCAGAAGCACATTTCGAAAGTACACTTAGATGGAGGAGAGAGCCTACTAGAAAGCCAACTGGAAGACACACGTAGAAAAGCATACTTGGAAAGCTGGCTTAGAAGCATGCTCAGAAGACATCCGTAGGTGGAGAAGAGATCCGACCGGAAAGCCTACTAAGAAGGCACATTTAGGAAGCAGACTTAGGAAGCATACTCCAGACGCATATGTTGAAGCATGCTTAGAGGGTAGGCCTACTTAGAAAGCATACTTAGACGGAGGTGCCAGCCTGACTAGAGGAACAACAAAAACGGCATGAACATAAACTGTTGATCGTCTGCGCGGTTTCTTGGATTTGCGCTGGATCCCCCCTCCCTGGCGCGCTCCGCGCGCCAGGAGCGGCGCCAGAGGCGCCGACGGGGGGGGCCCAGTGCGAATGCGAGAAATCCACACGGAGCGCCGAAAGTGTATGTTCATGGCTATAGCTCTATTCTTCCTGCTTCGACTTTCACGTCCACAGAGAAGGCCCGCGCCTTCTGAAAAGCATGGGTGTTTCAGAGAAGCCTTCCCCCCTCCCCCCACCCTCGGTCTGCGCGTGGCCCATCGACAGACAGTCGATCCTTGCCCTTTGCGCATGCCGAAAATCATGCGCGCTTGCGGCTGGCGCGCGCGCGCGGCGCGGGACGCTCGGGCATCGCGTTGCTGGCGCGCCTGCGCCGCGAGGAGCAACCAAGCCGGCGCCATGGCCTGCGTTTTCGCGCGCGCGCGCCCCTCGGCGCCACTGCGTCCTCCTCTGTCCTCTGTCTTCCTCCTCCCCCTCCTCGTTCTCCGTCGTCCTGCTCCTCGTTCTCGTCCTCAGCCTTCTCCACCTCCTCTTCCCTCTTCCTCCTCCACCCCCCCACCCCCTCCTCATCCTCAGCATCATCATCATGATCATCATCATCATCATAATCAGCAGCATGAGCATCATCATCATCATCACCATCGTCATCATCATCATCATCATCATCATCATCATCATCATCATCATCATCATCATCATCATCATCATCATCATCATCATCATCATCATCATCATCATCATCATCATTATCATCACAGCAGCACCATCAGCATCCTCATCCTCATCAACATCATCACAATCACCATCATGGTCAGACTATGTGTATCATCGCCACCCTGATCAAAGTCAGCATCAACCTGATCATCATCATCAGCATCATTATCACCACCATCAGCAGCAGCATCACCATCATCGTCATGATTATCAGCATCGGCATCATCATCACCATCATCACCCACATCGGCATCATCATCCGTATCGTCGTCGTCGTTATCACCATCCGCATCATCATCAGCATCATCATGATCATGATCGTCACCCCCCTCACCACCACCATCATCATCAACAACATAATCTCCACCCCACCGCCACCAACACAACGGCTACAACCACAGTTGTCATCCTCGACATCAGCAGTAGCAGCATCATCATCGTCATGGTCGTCAGCCTCATCATCACCATCATCAGCATCATCATCATCATCCTCATCATCATCGTCATCAGCAGATGTAGCATCATCACCATCGCATCGTCATCATCACAACAACCACCGCCACCACCACCACCATCATCAGCAGCAGCATCCACAACATCACCATCACACTCCTCACCAGCATCATCTTCGCTGT
>CAUYUJ010021653.1:47458-64958 GCA_963575745.1 Prorocentrum cordatum | reverse complement strand
TCCTCCGCCACGATGGAAGAAGCGGGGCAGGGCTGCAGAAATCTCCAGAGGCGCCATGAAGCCTGCGGAGGCCCCACAAAAGTGTGGATACCCGCAGTCTCCCTGTCCCTGACTCGCAGTCTCCCTCCCCGCCTACCCCTGAGCGCGGGCAATCGCGCACGGGCGCTAGCCCAGGAGGACGAGGAGGAGGAGCTGGAGGAGGAGGCAGAGGATGAGAAAAAAGGAAGAGGGGAGGAGAAGGAGAGATAGGAAGGAAGAGGGAGAGGGGAGCGACAACGACGACAGCAACGACGACGACCACCACCACGAGCACGACTGCGACGACGACGACGACGACGACGAGGACGACGACGACGACGACGACGACGACGACGACGACGACGACGACGATGGCGACGCCGCCGACGACGACGACGCCGACGACGACGACGACGACGACGACGACGGCGACGAGGACGACAACGGTGGCGACGACAACGGCGACGGCGGCGGCGGCGGCGACGACGACGACGACGACAACGGCAACGGCGACGAAGGCGGCGTCGGCGGCGGCGGCGGCGACGACATCGACGACGACGACGACGACGACGACGACGACGACGACGACGACGACGACGACGACGGCTGCTGCGGCGGCGGCGGCGGCGGCGGCGACGGCGATGGCGGCGGCGGCGACGACGACGACGACGACGGCGGCGGCGGAGGTGGCGGCGGCTACGGCGGCGGCGGCGACCGCTGCGACGACAACGTCGGTGACGGCGGCGGCGGCGGCGAAGCCTTGGGACAGGGCGCGGGCGCCGCCAGCGGGGATGTACGGTCGACGGCAAAGGGGGGGACCGCGGGGCGCGGGAGCCGCGGCAGTCCACTGCGACGCGCGGGGGGAAGGGGAGGAGGAGGAGGAGGAGGAGGAGGAGGAGGAGGAGGAGGAGGAGGAGGAGGAGGCGGAGGAGGAGGGGAAGAGGAGAAAAAGGGAAGAGGAGAAAGAGGAGGAGAGGAGGAGGAGGAGGAACGTGGAGGAGGGGGGAGGGGAGATCCTGGACCTCCACAGGGGAGGGGGGGAGGAGGGGGAGGGGGAGGAGGAGGAGGAGGAGGAGGAGGAGGAGGAGGAGGAGGAGGAGGAGGAGGAGGGAGAAGAGGAGGAGAAGAAGGGACGGGAGGAGGAGGGCGACGAGGAGGAGGAGGAGGAGGAGGAGGAGGAGGAGGTGCGGCGACGAAGACGGAGGGAAGGGGGAGAGAAAGGCAGGGAGGAGGAGGAGGAGGAGGAGGAGGAGGAGTGGAAGGAGGAGGAGGAGGAGAAGAGGAGGAGGAGGAGGAGGAGGAGGAGGAGGAGGAGGAGGGGGAGAAGGAGGGGGGGACGGAGAGGGAATGGGGGAGGGCGAGGAGCGGTGGCACAGCTCGGCAGCAAGCTCGAGACCCATGGCGGCCTTCGCAGCTGCCAGAACGGTGCAATGAAGTGTGGGTTGACTGGGACCGCCCCCTCGCACATCATACTCTGCCAGGAGCTTGTGGCACTTGTGAAACGCCGAGACACGAATCAGAGGCAGACGGGCGCGGTGATATTCCCGTTCTGCATCTGGTTCCATGCCCAGCCCGAGGCGAGTATTCGGGGAGGCGGGCAAGTGGCCACGAAGGAGCGCAAGCAGGTGAAGCAAGCGGGGGCACGAAATGTAGTGGCTGAGCTCGCCCCGTGCTGGGGGCTCGCATCCGAACAGGCAGGGCCTCTGAGCCACGGCTGGCAACGGACCTGAGGTGGTCCAGGCGCCGACCAACATCTCAAGGCTGGGCCGTCTGTTCCCCAAGGGTGCAGCAAGAACGGGTCCACGGCGAAAGCCCAAAAAGGGTCCCCGAGAGAGGGCACCCCTGGGCAAAGCCAGAGGTCAAAACGCACCCTGGGGCATAAAAGGAACAAGTTTGAGGTGAGCGAGAGAGGAGGCGCAGACGGCATCCACGTAGGCCACGTAGCCCTCAGGGATCTTGCGCTTCAGGAGCACGCGGCGGATAAACTGCCGCGACAGCGAAGGGCTCGCCGCCTTGAAACCGACAGACACACGGACAGGTATCATCTCACCGTGGTGGCTCGCAGCCCTGCAACGGGGGTCATGGGCGACACCATGTTTCAGCACATTCCTTCCCCGTATAAGCCCCTGCTGGACGGGGTGCGGAGAAGGATGATGGTCACGCCAGAAGGGACCTTACGCATTCAACGCTTGCAAGCGTGGCGGTCTGAAGTGGGCACTGGAGGTGGCTCCCCGACAACCCAGGATATGCAAGAGGGGGAGGAGAAAAGTGGCGGGACGGGGGTGCTTACACAAGCAGTAGAGCCGGGAACCGAATCGATAAGTCGGATGGGCAATCGACATGAATCGGATCGGCAGAAATCGGCGGCCAAGTCGGGGAAAGTCGTATCGGCGGACATCGGCAGGCTAGCAGGCCTCCATTGAGACAACGGAGCCCGAATCGGAACCCGAAGCCGAACCGAACCGGAATCGGAAGCCATCGGGATCGCATCGAACCGAACCGGAGGAATCGGACTGAGCCCTACACAAACATGCACACACACAGACAGACCGCACGGAGCGCGCCAGCGCACACAGGCACGCCCCCATCGAGAGACGCAGGAGCGCGGCGAAGAGCTGCCCCCCTCCTGCAGCGCTCAGGCCCGCCCTCTCGAGAGACGCAGGAGAGCGGCGAAGCGCTGCCCCCCTCCCGCAGCGCTCGGGCCCGAAGCGCGGGCCACACGGCCTGCCCGTGAGAGCCGGCGTGGGGTGCGGCAGCCTCCGGTGCCGCGGGCGGCCCGCAGCCCGCTCTCGGGGCCGCCGGGCTCCCAAAGGAGCAGGGAGAGAGGGAGGAGCAGGGATGACGGATTGGGCCAGTTTTATGTCGGGCATGTCCCCCATGCAGGCGGCTTTGTTGCCGGAAGAAAAACAGCAAATGCTCAACGATGGTCCGCACAAGTGGTAGAAAAATCGTCCCCCCAGACGATTTTGGGGTCGGTTTTGAATCCGAATGGAGGAAGAGGAAGAGGAAGGAGAAAGAGGGAGGACGAGGATGGGGAGGAGGCCGACAGGGTCACCCTGCAGCTGGCCCCACAACCCTGCTGAGTGGTTTGGAGCATCCGGGTCGATTGTGGCCTGAGTCTGCTCAGGGGGGAGCCCGGCAGACCAGGGAAGGAACGGGACGGCGAACGGGAAGGGGAAGAATGTGTTACGGACCGCGCGTGCAACACGCACACCATGCCCATTTGCCAGAGGAGGAGGAAGAGTCGGAAGAGGAGGTCCTTCTCAGTGCCGCCCAACTCTTCTCCTTGTTTTCTTCCTCCGTGGAACTCATCAATGCAAGGACCAGTTTCGGTTTCTCATCCTCCTCCTCCTCCACCTCATCATCATCATCATCATCATCATCATCATCATCATCATCATCATCATCATCATCATCAGCATCAAAGGCCGCCGAGGCTCAGGCCATCGAAAGAGCAGCGGCCTCCAGCCACCGCCCTCCTGCCTAGCCCGAAAGGCAGGGGGCCACACAGACGACACCCCGCACAACGCCATGCCGCCCAGGTTGTGCTCCAGAGCGCGGGCACCGCGCACCTGCTGAGCACGCAGGACTCGCTCGCTGACATCATGAATATGGACGAACGCATGGAAAGAGCACCTGACCACCAGCCAGACAATGATGCCGACGCTGCAGTACGGGACCGATATCCCCCATTACACGCACGAGTCCCAAGCTGCAGCTCGACCCCAGCATCACCACCACCTCAACACCCAGCACGCGAAGAACCACTGGACGCTGAGCAACAAGTTCAACATCACCGCGAACACGGAGGACCAGCACATGCAGGATTACATCATGCTGACCCTGAATTGCTAGACGCTGAGCATCAATTTCAACATCAGCACGGACATAGAGGGCCAGCACGTGCAGGACTACACCACGCTGACCCTGAATTGCCACCAGCGGAACAATTGCATGCAGACCTTGAATTGCCACCTGTACTTGAGTTTCGACATGAGCGGGACCCTGGCGACGAACGACCTGATCTTCAATTTCCAGCCCGCTGCCCGGACCCCGACGTACGCCCGCATTACGCCACTACGAAGGCCATCGCGACACTTGGATGGAACCCGTTCTCGCTTAAGGATGTTCCAGGGCGGCTCGACCATATCTCCGACACATGCCGCGCGATTCAGATTATGATGTACGTAGGCACCAAGATACGACAACGCACCACCGACGCCCCGCACCATCTCGAGGACTGCCTCCACCACACTTGGGTCCACTTCGGCTGGGGCCAGGGGGCCCGCGCAAACAGCTCGGCAGGATGCAGCATCGCGGTATCCAAGCGCCATTTCCGCAAGATAGATATCGTCAAAATACTGCACCCCCTACAACCCGACCTACGGGGCCGCGCAGGCGCCGTCGAGCTGCACCGAGGCCAGCTCCGTCTTCGACTCATTGCTGCGTATTTCCCACCACGGCCGAACGGAGCAGGTCAACACCAACGCTGGAAAGCAGGGTGCCGACGACTATGGAGCTGGGTACTGCAGACACTTACCGCCACTCCCGATCGGGTCACGCCTATCTTGTTCACGGACCTCAACCAAGGCCTAGGACGACGATCACGACATCTGTACACCGACAACGCGATCGGCAGATACCACGCCAGCGACGAGACCGAGTTCGGACGCTTCATTCACGACCAGCTCTTGACGCACCAGCTGACGGCCATCAACACGCACATCGGTGTCGGAAACACCTACTACGGGCCCAACAAGGCAAGATCACGCATCGACTACTTCATCGGCTACGACAACCTTATGGAGATAGTGAAATATGTTAAGCTGAATTGGAAGATCCACACCAAGCTACGTACTACACGTTGCCGACCACGTCCCCATGATTATGCAGATCAAGATGCCTATCAGCAGCGCCAATACCACGAAAAACAGCATTCGATGGGACTTCGGCCTCCTCGCTGCTGGGCCCCAGACGGGCGCCCATCGCGTTTCTTATCTCAATGACGTCTACGCCGAGATCGGCAAACACAAGGAGGTCCTTCGAGCCGTCAAGATGGATCAGTTTCCGACCCGACACAACGCCATAATCGCTCACGTCATTCGTGGACGCGGCCGTAGGTATTACACAAAGGAAGGAGGACAACCACAATGGTACCAACAAGCTCGACTTGAACGACTCCGACTGCTTAAAGAACGCGCTGACTGTCGAGCCCGACGACTACCCTTCAATCATGCAACCCTACGCGAGATCCAAAGACGCCTACGAGCACACCAACGATGGATGGATCACTGGTGGAAAGTCAGCCTCGACCAGGACATGCGCGACGCGTGGGCCACTCGCGATCTCTCTCGAGTTGCATATCTCACGTACATCCGAGCGGGACGACGAACAGGACCACGACGACGATCATACCTTTCACTGCCATCCACGCGTCCCACTGCAGCCGAGTACGCCGACGCCCTTACCCAGCCAGCTGTCCAGGGGACAGCTATTCCACGACCACTGGCCCAACCGAGCGACGTTCAACCAGTGGGGGGGGCACATCGGCGCCCCTGGGCTCCACGACATTGAGACGGCAGCGGAGGAGCTCGACCATCTGCAGAAACGACTGTGGAGGGAGAAACGGAGGCGCTACAACCCACCATGGGCATGGCCCATCGAACTCACCATCATGCTCCTCGCCCCACAATATCTGACGCGCCCTGGCGTT
Source organism: Prorocentrum cordatum (assembly GCA_963575745.1). NCBI lineage: Eukaryota > Dinophyceae > Prorocentrales > Prorocentraceae > Prorocentrum > Prorocentrum cordatum. Next base: position 59,227 of record CAUYUJ010021653.1, on the reverse strand, counting down.
CAACGGGCAGGGATGGGACACGGCACCGCCGACTATCAATACGCGGACCCGCTCGCGGAGCAGGTCCACCAACCTAGTCGAAGGAAGCTCGTGATCGACTGCGACGTCAGCCCCACCATCATCCAGACTTTCGTCACATTACTCGCTCATGTCCACCGATGTGGCTCTCTGCCTGCCCAGGCGTTCACCAGCCAGGCGGTCGCCATTGGAAAGAAAGGAAAAAGCCCTACTGACAACGTGATTCAGGGCATCCATGCATGCGTACGTTTACTTCACTGTTTCGACAATGTTTTGTGATTATATCTCATAATAGGACTCATACAGTATGGAACCTAATTCGACCCACCGCCGTGGGCTTATGGAGGCATTCATTCTCGCCGACGCGAATCACTCATGCTCATTGCTAAACTATTGGTATGGAAGATGAGATACGCCAGAATGCATGTTCTCGCTAAGTCGCACGACATGCGGAATGCATTCGCGACAGGCTCCCACGAGCGACTGGTTGCCGCCCACACACTCCGATGCGAAGATGAGCATTTGCATCCCCCCCTTGAGCAGCACCGACACGAGGCAGTAGTATTTCTGCAGGCGTCCGACGCTAGCATAGCTCTTCGACCAGGGACGGGAGGGAGGATGGGCGACTCAAACGAGCCTGAACTTTTTATGGAATCATTCGATCCACTAGTGAAGCAGTGGTCCCAGGAGATGGCACAGGTCCAGGGAAGCCCGTTCCAGGTACACTGCTCGTTTACTGGTGAAGAGTTTGATGCGCATCTTGGAGCTTTCATTGACGATCTAGTCAAGATCCTCCTGGTGCCAGACGGCGCGGCCCTCCAGGCGCTGCAGATTGACAAGATCGACAACAACGCGCTCACCCAGGCCCTCGAGGCTGGCGGCTACGCACAGAACATCAGTAAGCAGGACACCCTGGCCTCACTGGGCACCCATGGGGCTACGAAGGAGGCCGAACGGAATACTTCTGGGAACGCAGTCCAGGACTTGATTCATCTCGGAGGATATGTACATGTTGCCAACAGTAATCGTCGTGAAGCCGAGGCCCGCATACAATCAGGTAAAATCGGGTGGAGCCGTCTGGGCGATTACTGGTACTCTGGAGGCCCTTGGAAGGCCAAACGGCTCGCGTTCGTGTCCAACGTAGCGGGGAGGGTGTGGTCTGGCCGCGAAAGCTACGTGTTGTCCCCTAGAGAGCTCCACAGACTCGACAGTTCGTTGGCTCGCAAACTACGATCAATGATGAGAGGAGCAGCACATCAGGAGGATGAGCACAACAATCATCGGTCTATGTCTACCCGCCAAGTGTTTATTGAATGGCAAGTTGCACCGACTGCCATCGAGCTACTCGTGCGCAGGCTCAGCTGGTGGCAGGGCGTAATCCGATCGCACACGCATCATGGCCACTTTCTAGCTTCTTTTTTTGGAAGATGCAAGTTCGAGCAGCAGGCGGCCATAAGCAACCGCCCCGTCAGCGCTGGAACCCTCAATTCGCAGGGTGAGATCTCCGCAGAACCGAACGTGCACCCGTGGGCCACACAGCTCGCGGACGATCTGCTGTGCATGTCGTCCCACACGATCGGCGAAAGCTTTCAGGAAGCGTGGCAGCCTCGAGTTGTAAAAGACCTGTGGGATGACGAGTGGGTTCGAGAGGCCTTCTTAAACTGTGACGTTCGGGCTCTCAGGGCTTCTTACTGGACGACTCAGTGGGCTCCCCCCGAGGCCAGCGTGATCACCTCCTCTCTCCCCTCGGCGGCAACATACGACGAGACGGACACTGACGACGAGACTAACCGCCCCTTCGTGTGCAACATCGAGTCATGCCAGAAACGGTTCGGGACGCTCAAACAGCTCGTCACACACCAAACTAAAGCTAAGAGCCTAGGACACGGTATGCCAGCGGTATTGATTACCCTACAGATCGACAACAAATGTATTGTGTGCCATACTACGTATCCAAATCAAGATCATGCAGTTAGACACCTACGACGAGCATGGCAAGCAGGCAGATGCATTCCAGAACTTACTCATCATGTATATCCCTGGATACCAGCCACATGTACTACATGCCCTCTACGGGACTACGCTCTGGATCATGCATGCCAACAGGAATATCATGATCAGCAAAAACTTCGAGCTCACGTCCTGGGACATGTCCCACCGTCGCCATCGGGTTCCATGCTCAAGCCTGTCGTCAGAAGGCTTACCGCGCGCTCGGCCACTCCGAGTGCTCCCCCGCCGCGCCCCGCGCCATCCAGCTGCCGCCCATCGCCTGCCATAGAGGACACCCCTGCGGTACGCGCTGCCATTCGTCAGCCGGTGGAACGCATCGTGGGCAGCGACCCTCGCAGCAGACCCAGGCGCCGACCACTTCGACGGCTACGAGAGGCACAGCGCCCAGCAGCAGCAGATGCAACATCTACGCGGCCAATACGAGTGGCTACTGTCTCCTCTACGCCTACTCTTCCTGCACTTCCTCATGGACCAGGCGATGACGCCCAAGCCGAGAGCGCCGTGGCGACTCCCGCTGGACTCCTCCCTGGGCTCGAAGGGCTCTGGCACCGCCTCCAGCGCCGCGCCAGGCCAGAAGGCGACAAAGGCCTCACGTCCGCCAGGCCCGCCGCCGCCGTCGCAGAGGCGATCCCGATCGCCACGAACGCCCAACAAGGTGGACGAGGGAGACATCGGCGAGGACAAGAAGCTGCCGCTCCAGACGAAGCACGAGACCAGGCTGAAGCACAGCATCAGCACGGACATATACACGATGAGCAACGAGCACCCAGTGATCACAGCCATCACGCAGGAGCTCGAGGGCTACACGCACACCCTGGACTCCCTCAAAAAGAGCGGCACCCTAGAGGATAAGAAACGCATGCAGGAGATAGGGCCGCCAGCTCCTGCCCTCGCGCTGGCGGCCTTGGAAGGACTGCACAAGTGCGACGTGGGCGGCACTATGAAGAAAGCCATTCGGAACTACCTGCTCCGAGCGGACCCCGAGGATATCGAGGCGGAGGCGGAGATCAGCAAGGGAGATCTCCTCGACGTCATCTCCATTGTGCGTCTGGAGAAGTGCCACGACGACACCAAGACGAAGCTGGTGATCGGCGCGCCCACGTGGGAGGGCCGAGACCTGATCAACCGCGCTCTCGCGGCCGAGGGCCAGGCGGTCCACCACAGGGGCGTGGCCGAGGGACACGCGGACTGGCTCGAGGAGGAGGTAGACCACGGGACGAAGACGCCCGAGTAGTGAACCCGCTCCTTTGCCAGAGCGCGCCTGCATGGCACAATGCAAGCACAAACGGAGAGGACACAATCCAGCGCCGTGTTATTTTTGTCCGAGGCGAAGCCCTCCCTGCTAGCAGTAGCACGGTCACGGTCACGTACCCTCCCGCCTCCGACGTGCCTCCACCTCTCCCCACTGCCGTGCCTGCACAAGCAGAGGAGCTACGGGAGGTGGAGGCCCCACCTGAGTTCGATACAATCGCCGAGGATGAAGCGGCCGAATACCTTTTCAGCTAGCATCCGAGACGTTGCTTGGCACGCGCAGCGCAGGAAGCCCCTCTGCGCAGCACCCTGGCAGCGTGGCCCACGCGGGGCAGTACGAGACAGTTGGCTCTCTGCGACGGATCATTAAGTATGGATTCACTGTACGCCACATCTTACCATCAGATGTTGGTCCTGACGTCGAGGAAAAAACATCAGCATCAGCATCATCATCATCATCACCATCACCATCATCATCAGCATCATCATCACCATCGTCGTCGTCATCATGATCTGATTCACTGCCGTCGTCTGCATCGTTATCATCAGGGTCATCACCATCACCATCACCATCATCATCATCATCATCATCATCATCATCATCATCAGCATCATCATCATCATCATGATCAGCATCATCATCATCATCATCATCATCATCATCATCATCGTCATCATCGTCATCAAGACCATCACCATCATCATTGTTACCATCACCACCATCACCATCACCATCACCATCATCACCACCATCATCATCATCACCACCATCATCATCAGCATCATCACCATATTCACCATCACCATCACCATCATCACCACCATCCTCGTCCGTCTTGCCCTCCTCCTGCTTCCCCTCCTCCTCATCCTCATCCTTAGCAGCATCAGTATCATCATCATCGTCGTCGTCAGCACCACCACCATTACCATCATCAACATCATCATCGCCATGATCAGCATCATCAGCATCATCATCAGTAGCATCAGCACCATCATCATCATCATCATCATCCGCATCGTCATCACCATGATCCACACCATCATCATCATCATCAGCAGCAGCATCACCATCATCATCATCATCATCACCATCATCATCATCATCATCATCATCATCACAACAATCCCCATCACCACCACCACCATCATCATCATGATCAGCGTCAACAGCATCATCATCACCATCAGCATCATCATCAGCATCATCATCCTGAGCATCATCATCGTCGTGGTCACCATCACTATCGCCATCACCATCACCATGATCGTCATCGTCACAATCATCATCATCATCATCATCACCATCATCACGATCATGATCCGAATCAGCATCACCATCATCACCACCATCACCATCACCATCACCATCACCACCAACATCACCATCACCATGACCATCACCATCACCATCACCATCACCATCATCACCATCACCATCACCATCACCATCACCATCACCATCACCATCACCATCATCATCATCATCATCATCATCATCATCATCATCATCATCACCACCATCATCATCATCTCACACGCTCTCGCACGCGCCCTCTGACTCCACCTTCTCCTGCCTCCCTTCACCATCCCCCTCTTACTCACTACCACCGTCCTCCACCTCATCTGGACCGCCCCTCGTTCAACGGAGTCTCCGTATCATCTGCCTTCTGCGGATCCTTTCTGCGCGCGGGCTGACAAAAGAGGGTACACTCTGGTATTTCGCCCAAGGACGGGCAGCAGCGCGAGCAGGCGAAAACGGCCTGCAGTACTGATGGGTCAACGCCCGCCCCTGCATCCTCTCCCTTCCTCGCTATCTCCTGCCCCTGCTTCTGCTCGCTCTCTTCCTCCTCCTCCGCAATCACACACACTATGAATACTACTCTCCTCTCTCCCCGGATGTCCAGAAGATACCTGGCCCCCCTCCGCTTGCTGTTAGTTCACACAGGATTCCCGAGAACAGGGATTTCGGTAGGGCTTGTTTCCCAAATGCTGCTCCCGCTGAAGCGCTGGCCTCATTTTCGGACTTCCTCTCGTTCCGAATCCTGAGTCCGCTGCAGCGCTGGCCTTGTTTCCACGCTTCCGCTCGTTCCTAATCGTGCTCCCGCTGCAGCGCTGGCCTTCCTTCTAAATAGGGCCCAACCTTTGGAAGTGAGTACGCTTTCGGTGTCGATTCGTTGACTTATTGGGCCGTAGAAGCCCCCCTCCACTTTGGGTCGTCGTCGTCGTTTTCAAGAAGTAGCAAGCGGGAACCTCGTTTCTGCTTTGAGAAGGCGATGTTGAAAGCATAGCCTGCGGGTGCTCTCCATCAGACCCCCCTTGTGTGGAGCTTTTCGGGGAGCTCAAAGAGCTTGACATGAAGCCACGACTCCAGACTGGCCCAGACTTCTCGAAGACGATCCACCTACCCTCCAAGGAACCTGGCGCCACGCCATGACGTGGTATGCGGTGCTGTGTTCTGCGCCGCTGTGCGATGCCATGCCTTGCGCTGCAACGCTTTGTGGTGCAACGCTTCACTGCACAGTGCCACCTCATGCTACGGCGTTCTGCGCTCGACCGTGCTCTCCAGCGCCATGCCATGCCATGCTCTACCATTCGTCGCGCACCCTCTCGCGCTCATTGTGCCCTGCTCGCCATCCGACGTTGCGAACAGAGGGATATCTACGCCATGGCAGGGGGATGGGAGCGAGGGGCAGGACGTCAGACATGACGCGAGCGCACCTAGCTTGACCTACTCCCCTCCTGCTCCTCCTCCTCCTCCTCCTCCTCCACCTCCTCCTCCACCTCCTCACTGCCTCCATCCAACCCTGCCCCCTTCCACTCACGCCTCAGGGAAGAAACTTTTTTTGATTCGCGGGTCGAGAGCGCACCTCTTCCGGTCGAAGTTAAGCGGGCCGCGCGAAGCTTGAATTAACCATTGAGGGGGAGGAAAAGGCAGCCTCAGAGCGAGGCCGGGAGGAGGCAAAGCCTCGGGACCAGGCGGTGCCGAAGTCGGCGTACATGCAAAGGCGCGCCTTTTCCAGGAACCCGGTGGCGAAGAACCGGCAGAAGCAACATGCTGTGGTTGGTGCTGCAACCTCAGGGGAGAAACGGGCACCACAACCACCAAGAACCCATCTCGGGGGGGGGGGGGGCAGAACCTGGGGCGGCGGCGCGCCCTGGCGCCGCCCGGCAGCGGAGGACGGTGCTCGGGCGTGCCGCCGCCCAAGGGCGGGTGGCCCCGCCCCCCCCCCGCGATGGGTTTTCGGTGGCGGCGGTATCCTGTGAAGGGGCCCTGGGGCACACACACACACACACACACACTCACACACACACGTAAATACACACAGATAACAGGATCCCCCCTCTTTTCCCATACATTCAGGGCTTTCGTCTTCCCCCCCACTTCCCAGATGTTCCCGCATTGTCTGGGGAATCGACGATTCATTGTGTCTGTGTGATTTTTCCCCCTCCTGAGATGCCTGCGGGCGAACCCCCGTGCGGAGCCCCTGTCTTCTGCAGGAGAGCCGCCGGCGAGAGAAATCCCCCCGCCCGACCGGGCGGAGGGCACAGCTGGGCGGCGACATTCGCACCTTTCATCCACCAACTTTGGACGCCCGGAATGGGTACGGAAAAAATGGGTACAATGCCCAACAACAAATGTTGTCCCAAACCAACAGCGGCCGCTGTTGGGCAGTGGGCAGACGGCCTTCTGTCTCAAATGGTCACAGGCCGCGGCGGCGCGGACAGCGAGTCCTGTTCAAAATGAAGAGGAACTGCTGTTGGGCATTGTACCCATTATTTCCGTACCCATGTCGTTCGTGCAGACCAACCAGCGGTTCTCCTAAATCGATGGGAAGCGGGGGTAGGAGTCGGATTTCGCTACGTGCTCGACTCAATCGAGTTGCCCCAATCGTTGATCGGCGACGGTAGGGTTCGGGTTTCGCCGCCGACAAGAGTGACCCTGGGCAAGAGTGATCTTTGGTGCGAGGCTTTCGGGGGCCTTGGGGAGGCCAAACCCAGGCGCGCAACATGTTGGTAATGCATCGCCGTCAATCATCTGGGGACCCCAGCGTGCCCGCACCAACGGCCACTTCAGGGAAAGGCCACTCTTGCGCGGTACGGCTGGACCTAAGACAGGAGACCACCCTCCGAGAACGCGGCGACCCTCCGCCAGCCTCAAACGCGCAAAACGTCCAAGGGCACCATTTTCCGATGATGCAGCAGAGCATCCAACAAGCACGAAAAACATGGGGGTACCCTCCCCGAGCCGACCCGATCTCAAACCCCAGCGTGCCCGCATCAAAGGCCACTTCAGGGGAAGGCCACTCCCGCGCGCGACGGCTGGACCTAAGACAGGAGACCTAGCATACAGAATACCATCCTCCAGAACACGCAAAACATCCAAGTGTACCCTTATCCATGGATGCAGCACCCTGCGACCCACCCGCGACCCACCCGCGACCCACCCGCGACCCCCCCGCGACCCACCGCGACCCACCCGCGACCCACCCGCGACCCACCCGCGACCCACCCGCGACCCACCCCGCGACCCATCCAAAATGTTCGGCCCCTGCGGCGGGCTTTGTTTGCATCCCAGGTGGACAACCTGCGACCCACCCGCGACCCAAACCGCGCCCGCGACCCACCCGCGACCCACCGCGACCCACCCGCGACCCGTCCACATCCAACAAGCACGAAAAACATGGGGGTGCGTTGGCAGAACTGGGTTTAGTGGAACCTGGTTTAGTGATATGTACCCGGGGGCGCCCCCCCCGCCCCGTTCCGCTGACCGGAACTGCCGCCACCTGAAAAACACCAGTTACGGCAAACCTGGCTTAGTGAACCTGGCCAATTCAGGGGCCCCAGGGCCCTCCCACTAACCGGGTCCCCTTACCCGGGGTCCTGGCTATACTCGGGAGCGGCCAAGAGGGGGGTGTCCAAGAGGGGGGGGTGCAAATCATGACCGGCGGCATGTGCGCGGCCCCGCGGGGGGGCCAGGGACGTAATGAAATAAGAAGAGGCGCCATGAAACCTGGGGAAATATCATGGCCCCCGCCATGATATCCACCCCCCCCCTAGTCATCGCACCCTCTTTTCCGCCCCCGATATACCCGAATGGGGGCGCCCTCCCCGAGCCGACTCGACCTCACACCTCGGCCCCACCCGCGCGCGTGGCCGACCCCTCGGGCGCGCCGCCGCGACGCGTCGGGACTCGCCGCCGCCGGCGCTCGGAGGGGCGCGGGCGGGGCACCTGCCATTTTTGTTCGGTCGGGCATGCCCTCCTTACGGGCAGGTGTTGGACGAAACCTAAAAACACAGTGAAGCAATGTTCAAGAGATCACTAAACATACATACACATATATATATATACAAATATACATACAGATATATGTGTATATATACATATATACACACATATATATATATATATGTATATTACACCAGACACAAACCCCAATATGTGGATGGTTTTCGCTGAGGAGATCGGCCAAGAAACTGGGAGCCCGGGGACCACCGAGATCGGCCCGGAACCAACAACAGGGAACCCGGGAACCCAGAACCGGGAACCCGGAACCGGGAACCCGGGAACCCAGCCTGCTACCAACATCGGCGGGAAATTTGCGCCAAATCCTGCAACTCCCACTAGGACCCTTTAGTGCAAGCACTGATTGGGGAATCTATAGACTCAGACATATTGTTCCTCAATCAGTGCTTGCACCGGAGGAGTCCTAGCGGAGGCTGGAAGATTTGGCAAAAGTTCCCCGTCGATTTTGGTGACAGGCCGGGTTCCCGGGTTCCCGGGTTCCCAGATTTCGGGTCCCCGGCTTCCCGGGTATTCGTTCCGGGCCGATCTCGGTGGATTCTGTGTTCACGGGCTCCTGGGCTCCCGGTCGATCTCCTCAGCGAAAACCATGCACTGATTGGGGTCCGTCTCTGGTGAAATTTGACAAGTGCTGAACCTTCCCCATGGATAGGGGAACAAAAAGTGACATAGACATAAAAACTCTGAGGTCCGCGCGGATTTCTCGGATCGGCGCTGGACCCCCCTCCCTGGCGCGCGGAGCGCGCCAGGGGCGGCGCCGGAGGCGCCGCCGGGGGGCCCCAGCGTCGATCCGCGAAATCCGCGCGGACCTCCGAGTCTTCATGTTTATGTCATTTGTTGTTCCCCTAATGGAGAGGGACATTCACCGGTTTCTCATCCTGAGTCGTTTTTTGACGCTCCAGAGGGCCTGCGAGGGCCCCTGGGGGCCGAAACTTGCGAAAAACCTCCGTCTCGATTTCTTCAATGCGTTGGATCTCTGGGTGCCCGACTCAACCCTTCTTGGTCGGCGCGCGCGCGGGCGCTCCGCGCGGTCGAGGCGGCCAGGGGGGCGGGGAGCGGCGCAGCGGCGCAGCGGCGCAGCGGCGCAGCGGCGCAGCGTGCCCACGGGGAGGGCCTGCCTCGGCACCCCAGGGGGGGTGGGGGGCGGCAGTCCGCCTGGGAACCGACGGCGGGGCACAGTGGACGGCAGCGGAGGCAAGGAAGGAGGGGGAGGAGGAGAGAGGGAGGGAGCGAGAGGAGAAGGAGGGAGGGGGGAGGAGGAGGGAGGAGGAGGGAGGGAGGAGGAGGAGGAGGGAGGGAGGAGGAGGGGGGAGGGAGTAGGGAGGGAGGAGGGAGGAGGGAGGGAGGAGGAGGAGGGGGGAGGAGGGAGGGAGGAGAGGGGAGGGAGGAGGGGCGGAGGGGGAGGGAGGAGGAGGCGGAGCACGCGCACCAGGGAGCGGGAGAGGGAGCGAGGTCCCCGTTCCGCCCCCCCTCTCTTGCGGGGGGCGGCGCCTGTGGCCGCCCGCGCACGCCAGTGAGGCCGAGAGCGCCGAGGAGCGGGCGGCCGCCCGCAGGCGCGAGGGCCGCGCGGGTCGCGCTCGCTCGTGCCGCAGGAGGGCCCACAGCAGGAGGAGGAGGAGGAGGAGCCGGAGCAGGAGGAGGAGGAGGAGGAGGAGGAGGAGGAGGACAGGAGGAGGAGGAGGTGGAGAGGAGGAGGGAGAAGAAGAGGAGGACGAGGAGGGGGGAAGGAGAGGAGGAGGACGAGGAGGAGCAGAGGAGGAGCAGAGGAGGAGGAGGAGGAGGAGGAGAGGAGGAGGAGGAGGAGGAGAGGGAGGGAGAGGAGGAGGAGCAGAGCGAGGGCCGCGCGGGCCGCGCTCACTCGTGCCGCAGGAGGGGGGCCCACAGCACGCCACCCGGCAACACCTGGGCCGTCGCCGCCGAGAGCGCGGCGCGCTGGCGGCGGTCGTCGTCGCTGCCAGCGTCGTCGGCCGTTCGTCGGGAGGCGACGGTGGATCGTCGTCGTCGCCGTCGTCGTCGACGATCGTCCGTCGTCGTCGTCGTCGTCGTCGTCGTCGTCGTCGGTCGTTCGTCGTCGTCGTCGACGATCGTCCATCGTCGTCGTCGTCGATCGTCGTCGTCGCCGAGGTCGTCGTCGTCGTCGAGGTCGTCGTCGGTTGTAAGTCATGAGTCGTCGGTGGCGGCAGTCGTCATCGTCGTCGCTCGTCTGTCGTGAGTCGAGAGTCGTCGGTCGCTCGCGGTCGTCGAGGGGCCCCCGCGAGGCATACAGAGCATCATCCCCCCCTGCCGACCATATGCACCCCACGCTCATCCGCCTCATCATATTCGACATGATCCTCCTCATGATCTTCGTTCTCGCCCCCCCTCTATCTCTCCAAGCTCCATCTCCGTGTCTTGCTGCTGCTCATCCCCCCCCCTCGGCGCGCCAGCCAGAGGAGGGAGGAGGAGGGGCATGATGAATTCAGAAGAGACGAAGGACGACGACAGACCTCACCTCGGCCTTCGGGGTACAACTCAGGTCTGCGGCGGCCGTCCTGAACGACCCGGACACCCCCAGAAAGCCCTCGGCCAGGCGCAGGCGCTGGAACCCACCCCGATGTGGGCAAACCTTCGGGAATCGACGACAACGACCGATAATTACCCTCAAACAGCAGCGAAGACGACGACGACGACGACGACGACGACGACGACGACGACGACGACGACGACGACGACGACGGCGGCGACCGCGACGACGACGACGACGAGGGCGACGGAAACGGCGACGACGGCGACGGCAACGACGATCACGACGACAACGACGACGGCGGCGACGACGGCGGCGACGACGACGACGACGACAAACGACGGCGGCGACGACGACGACACCAACGGCGACGGCGACGGCGACGACGACGACGGCGACGACGACGCCGACGACAGCGACGACGGCGACGACGACGACTCGGGAGACGAAGGAGGCTGGGGAAGAGGAAGAAAGGATGAGAGGACGAGGATGAGAATCAGAAGGAGGGGGATGGGAGGAGGAAAAGGAGGGGGAGAAGGAGGAGGAAGAGAAGGAGGAGGAGACGGAGGAGGAGGAGGAGAGGAGAAGGAGGAGAAGGAGGAGAAGGAGGAGGAGGAGGAAGAAGAGGACGAGGAGGAGGAGGAGGAGGAGGAAAGGAGGAGGAGGAAGAGGAGGAGGAGGAGGA
>CAUYUJ010021653.1:20000-47358 GCA_963575745.1 Prorocentrum cordatum | reverse complement strand
GCAGCCAGACCAACGTCGACAGAGAAAAGCTTTCTCGCGCGTGCGTACACCGCACCCCCCGCGCATTGACGAAAGGGATACTCGCATAGAAATCCCCACAAGCCTTGAGAGCGAAAGCAGGTCCGCCCTATGGGGAATGGGGGGCCGAGACACGGAGCGCCAAGAATGCCAGCGCAGCGCAGGACAGCACGAAACGGGAGGAGAACAAGAGCTCACCGGCGCCAACATCGCAGAGCGGATTTCGTTCGGAAAACGACAGGGTGGGCCCGGAGTGTCCTGGAGAATTCCGACCTGGATTCCGAGGTGAATCTCGTGCGGACTCTGTTTGACCAGGAATGAAAACCAAACAAAAATCCACGCGAAATTCAATCCGATTTTCACTCGCCGTTTCGGGGCTTGGCACTGACAGAAATCCACGCAAAATTCCGCTGCAGCACGTCTGCGAGGTCGGGAGCGCGGGAACGAGAGCGAGCCGGTAAACACAAAAGTTTGCCATGCCACCAGCAAGAGGTGCAAGGGTAACGGGAGGCTTCGAGGGCAAACCGCCCCGGACGCCCCCGAGGCGGTGGACGCCGCAAGCCCATGGCAGAGGGCAGCGCACGGTGATTGAAAAAAACACGCGGTCCTGCAGCGATACCGCATTGCGTCCATCTGCTGCAACATCTTCAGTAGCATCGGCAGCCGAAGTCAGCCCAGGAGTCGGCGAGTCACTCGGTGCGGGAGTCGGTGCGGGAGTCACCATCATCATGATTAGCATGCTCACCATCATCAGCAGCAACATAATCATCGTCATTGCCATCTCCGTCATCAGCATCATCATCATCATCATCATCATCATCATCATCATCATCATCATCATCATCATCATCATCATCATCATCATCATCATCATCATCATCGTCATTCTCATCATCATCAGCATCATCATCATCATCATCATCATCAGCAGCATCATCATCATAATCATCATCATCGTCACCATCACCATCACCATATATTGAAACTCAAGGATACCATCGTGACGATCGCCACCATGCATAACAAATCAACGAAAACGCCATCCTCTTACCATAACTACAATCATCGACCATATAACCACCCTCAGCATCGTCCTCGACAACGTAAGCATCGTCGTCATCAGCAGCATCAACACCACCATCAGCAGCGTCGCCATCGCCATCATCATCTTTATCAACAGCAGCAGCATCACCACCATCGGCATCGACATCGCCATCGGGATCGTCATCGGCATCGTCCATGCGACCACCATCATGATTCACCCATGGCCCGTTCGTAGTATCCCCCCCCCGTCACTCCTGCAACTGCCCCCTGGTGAGATTCGCCACCGTGCATGCCCGGAGTGGGCGTGTCAAAATGTGGTCCTGGTGTTGTTACGCCCGTTTTGATGGTTGATAGGGCCGTCTCCCTACCAGAAAGCGTCGTTGCAAAATGGTCTTGCCGAGGCCCGGTTACCAGTGCCCATGCCGCCCTACATGGGAACATATTGGCATCTAAGATTGCACCTCGCATTCCCTAATTTGAAGGGGGCTGGGAGGCCCAGCCAACAGCTTCGCCTCAGGCGAAGCCAAGCTCCAGCTCGGTTGTATCGTAGTAACGATAGTCCCAATGCAAGAGGAGATGCCATCTCAAGTAGGAGGGAATACCTTTTAGTCTCGATAGCGATTGTGTGCCTCGCGGAGAGGCACAGTCAAATCTGGGCGGCCGGCCGCTTTGAGCCAAGGCGGCCGCGGGCGCACGCTCGCTTCCACTCCTTACGTCCCCCAGCTCGCTTTAGAGTTCCCTTGGGTGGTTGAAAGAGATGGAGGTTCTCGCTTGGTTGGGTGTGCGACCGTCCGAGATGACCCAGGAGACCTCCAAGATACCTCCGGAGCAGCCCATGGGGCCTCCACGAGGGCCCCAAATCGGACCAAAAAGGTCCCCAAGATCGCCCAAGAGCATCCCAAGAAAGTCCCAAAGTGGCCCTCAAGCACCCCAAAAAAAGCCAAGACGGCCCAGAAAGGCTCCCAAGACGGCCCCCGAAAGCGTCAGACGGGCCAATCGCTCGTATAAGGTGTTCCAGAAGGCCCCAAGAGGCTTCAACAGGCCTCCGAGGGGCTATGCACGTTGAGTGTAGCCAAGTGTTTGAATCGCGTTCAGGTTCTCATTTGCTGACTGGGATTGCCAGCCACCCAAGACGGCCCAACAGGCCTCTAAGATAGACCCAAGACAGCCCATGAGGCCTCCAAAAAGGGACCCACGTAGACCCGAGAGGACTCCAATATCGCCCAAGAGCCCCAAGACGGTCTTAAAACGCCACAAGACGGCCGCAAGACTGCCAACAAAGCCCCCCTTAGACGGCCTCCGAAGGCGTCAGACGGGCCAAGAGCCCCCTAGGACGGCCCAGGAGACCCGGAGAGGCCGCAAGAGGCCCCCGATGAGGCGGACAACATGTGCTGCCCTAGGGTTGGTGAAAGACTGTGAGGCTCTCTCCTGCTTGGGCTCCCGACATCCCAAGACTGCCCAAGGGGTCTACAGGATGGCTCCGAATCGACCCAAGAGGCCTCCAAGAGGGCCCCAAGTCAGCCCAAGAGGACCTCAAGATCGCCCAAGATCGTCCCAAGAGGGCCCCCAGAAGGCCTTCAAGCACACCAAGAGGACACTAACGCGGCCCATGGATGAAGCGTCAGACGGGCCGAGCGCCCCATAAGACGGCCCACGAGGTCCCAAGAGGCTACAAAGAGGCCCCAAGAGGCTCCCACGAGGCCCCGAGCAGGCCCACAGGAGGCTCCTAAGGAGACCCTAAGAACCCCCAACAGACCTTCCCCTCTGTGTATTCATTACGTTATCCCTCTCTCGTCCTCCTCATCCTCCTCCTCTTCCTCCGCCTCCTTCTCCTCCTCCTCCCCCTCCTCCCCCTCCTCCTCCTCCTCCTCCGCCTCCTCCTTCTCCTCCCTCTCCCCATGAATCATCATCATCATCATCAGCAGCATCATCGACAGCATAATCATCCTCATCATCATCAAACTCAGCATCATCATCATCATCATCATCATCATCATCAGCAGCAGCAGCATCATCACCATCATCATCATCACCATCAGCATCCTCATCAGCAGCACCATCATCATCAGCATCATCACCATCACCATCACCATCCTCTCCCATCTCCTCCCTGCCGCGCGGACGAAGACGATGTCGAGTTCACGACCCGCCTCAGATCAGACCGAACACTGAACTAAATCGGGGCGTGAAGTCGACCTCCCCCCCTACCGCGCGGACGAAGACGAGGTCGAGTTCACGACCCGTCCCAGTTCAGAACATTCGTCGGGAACGTCATGCCCCCACACTGGATATCCTTCCTCGGGCACGCTGGCGGGCTCCTCGGCTCTCGTCCCCCTACATTGTGCAATACCCAAAGCATTATCCATCCTCCTCCATCTCCCCCTTGTCGTTGTCGGCGTCCTCCTCCTCCTCTTCACAATCCTCCTCCTCCTCCTCCTCCTCCTCCTTCTCCTCCTGCTCCTCCTCCTCCTCCTCCTTCTCCTCCTCCTCCTCCTCCACCTGCTTCCACGTTCCTGTCGGCTAGAATGTTCGGTTAATGCAACCCTCCCCCCTCCACCTCATCTACATTCTCCCCCATCCCCCCGTTCTGCCATCCCTCCCCCTGCCCACTCCACCGACCCAAATCGGCCGCACATCCAATCCTGGAATCCTCCGAGAGTCCATGCCGGCGGGGTGCCATCCCTAGTCGATGTCAGGCAGCCCCGTGGCCCTGATGGGACCCGTGAGGCCCGAAAGGAAAGGAGGCTCCCCGCTTTGAGGAGTCTCGATCCTCGCACCTCCCCTCTCCCCCCGTTGCCTCGTGGATCGCCCCTCCCCCTGTGCTCCTTGCGCGGGCAAGCCGCACCATGAGGGCGCACACGGTCACGACCAGCAGGGAGGCCATGAGCTGCGTCTCCCTGCCAGCCCACTCCTGGGCCGCAGGGAGGGGGCGAGGAGGACCAGGTCGAGCAGCAGCAGCACAAGAGACAAGACGGACGAGGAGGATAAAAGGGAGCAGGGCACAGGGAGGAAGGGGTGGCGGGGATGAGGAAGAGGACGTCGAGGAGGAACAACGTAATCCAGTCGGCGTCCTACCACAAGGAGCGCCAAATCCGCCGACCCTGCCGGCGTGTGTGAGGGGCTTGTCCGTTCAAGTCGTCATGTCACACCACCTACTCTGTTCCACAACATTGTCCAAGACACCTCACGAATACGTTCTGGCCGGAAGGAAGGCCAAATGTGGCATGCGTAATGTCTATCAGCTACAAATCATCGCGTGGCAGAGTAGCGGGCAGTAACATCAGCAATCGTGCATGCTATGCGCTCGCGAGCGCGCGCAAGCGCGGGCGCCAGCAATCGTGCATGGCATCACGGATAGAGCTAAACGGGGGCACCGAGAAGCGAATTGGCCGGCGTGCAAGAGATAAACTGCCCACACAAGATAGCGGGGTCAAACGAAAACAGCTACATTATCCTCCTCATCGCATTGCTGCTGGTCCTCGCGTCGCCCCCTGGCATCCTGCTCCATTATCGTCAATATTCTGCTCATCCTGATCATCCGTACTCCCTCATCCTTCCTCTCTCCTTCTTCCTCCCACCCCCATCCCTCTTCCTCCTCCTCCTTACCCCGTCATCGTCATGTTATCATTTCTCCCCCGAACTCCCCTTGCGATGCGTGCGCATCAGGCTGAGTGACTCGGACGACAGGCGTCCGCCAATTCGCCCGAGGGAGGAGGAGGAGGGGGAGGGGGACGAAACGGCCCTGGACGGGACCGTGCCCCCCTCTCGCTCGGTCCGCCCGCGTGTTCGTTTCGACCTCGACTCGCCTCCGTCGCTCGACGAGACGGTGGAGCGTCTCACCCACGACGGTGTGCTGTCTCAGGAGGTTGAGCCTCCCGCGAAGAGGCCGTGCACCCTCGGTCCCAAGGCCCCTCCATCGCCCGCGGGTCCTGGCTGTGGTGGGTCTCTGGAGCTCTCTGACCGTGTCCCCATGTCTCGTATGAGGGGCCACGAAATCTTTATGTCGGGTAATTTGGCTGCATGCCGTAGGTGCGGCTCGTCTTGCGAGGGGGGGAGTCAGTCTCAGCTGTTTGGGGTTTGTCGCCCCGAGCTTTTGGAGCGGACCCCCTCCCGTAGATATAAGCGAGACCGCATCTTTGACAAGCTCCTGCATCCGCGGGTGCCGCGTCTCCGTATAGCCACCCCTGCTCCTCTCAAATTCTCAGATGATGCTTGTGCGTGGCTCGGGCTTATCGAGGCCCTTCTGGCAGCAATTACTTGTGATTTCTGCGCCGTCGGCCAGGTGCTGGCCGTGATGGGGTCTCTTGTATCCCTGGGTCGTAAGCCCTCGTCGTCGGTCTCTGCTGATTGAGAGTTGTGCATCTCTCCTTTTTCTATCGCTCTGCTCCGTCCGTCACCCGAACTCGGCGCGCTCTTCTATCTGGGTCCGTCCTCCTCCCCCCCTCCTCCACGTCCTCCCTCTCCCCTTTTCCTCCTCCTTTCCTCCCTCCTCTCCTCTCATCCCTCCGCTCCTGCCTCACCCATGAGAGGAGGAGGCGAACGGGCGAACGAGGAGAAGGATATGAGGAGGAGGAGGAGGACAAGTAACAGGATGAGGGCGAGGACGAGCGATAGCGGGGGAAGAAGCGGAGGAACAAAAGGAAGAGAATGGCGAGGCTCCTATCAGGAGAGGGGGCGGACGAGGAGAGGGCGATGATGATGCCGAGGATGACGATGACGACGATGCTGGTGATTGGGACTGTGATGTTGGGGCTGACGACGGTGATGAGGATGTTGATGGGATTGGTGATGGCATGCGAGCAGAGGGGGGCGACGAGCAGTGATAATAGGAGAAGAGGGCGGAGGAGACGCCGGAGGGGACCGCTCAGAACCAATACGTGCCATCCTCCGCCCAAATTCTCGTTAGGATCCTGATGCTCCTCCTCTACCTGCCCCTTGCGGATCGTTTCCTTCCTGCTCCTGCTCGTCCTCCCCATACTGTGCCCATCACCCACCCTCATCATCATCGCCCTCCTGATGTCACCTACCGCCCTACATCACCTGCGGGGTCAGAAGGGTGAGGGTATTGGCAAGAGGATGGACGATGTGAGGTCGAGAAGCAAGAGGAGCAGAACAATGAGGATGAGGAGACCGAGGAGCAACTCATCATCACCCTGATTATCTCATCCGCACTCCTTGTCGCCCTCGTCACCCTCCATCGACTGGCCTTACCCATCATCCTCCGATTACTACTCGTGAAAGGAGGATGAGGAAGAGAAGGATGGAAGAGATAGATGAGGGGGATGAAGGTGAGGAGGAAGAGTGACGACGACGACGAGGATCTGGCAGAATATTATCATGGTCATTTTCCCCCCGCCATCACGCCAGTCATTCGTTTCTGCATATCACTCATAGTCCTCTCCCTCCTCCTCCCTCCCACATGACATATAGAATGAGGACGTAGAAGATGCATACACTGTAGTTGTTCAGGAGGAGGCTGATAATGATGAAATGGTGGCATGAGGGGCGGGCAAACGAGTGACTTCTCAAGCTCCTCCTCCTTGCCCCATCCCCTCCTGATCCTCCTCCTCTTCCTCATGTCTTTCCCCAGCCTCCTTCTGCCAGTCCGCCTTTCTCATCAGCAACCACGCCCTCATCTCTCGATCCATGATCGGAAGCATCATGACTTACACGGTGGCAGTGGGCAGAAGCACGGGGGTTGGCGCAGGAGCAGACTGACGAGTGGCTACTCGGCCGCCGCCCCCCCCCCAACCGCACCTTTCGAATCCGCCTCCTCGTCAGCAAGCCCCCCCCATACCGCGTCAATCCGACTACTCCTGTTTGCATCGATCGATACCCCTCTCTTCATCATCGGTGGCGGCGGCGGCGGCGGAAGGCGGCGGCGGCGGGCAGCGGCGGCGGCGGCGGCGGCGGCGGCGGCGGCGGATTGGCCCCCAGTAGCTGCCCATCCAAAGACGACTGCTGAATATGCTGAGTGAGGCTCGGGCCAGATTCGTGTGCCACGTATGTGTTGGGAGGGCGGGTGGGAGTGAGCGAGACGGCTTGCGGGCGGGGAGGGAGGCTTGTCTTCACCATATTCCTCCCCACCCTCCCCGCAGAGAATGGCAGGCAGCAGGAGGGTGGTAGATGATGTGGTCGGGAGGGATGCAGGGAGCGATAGGAGAGCAACTACGACGAATAATACAAGCAGCGTTCCTCCTCAGGATGGATGGGTAGTCGAAGAGCCTTCGTCATCGTCAATTGTCGTCGCCCTCGTCGCCGCCGTGGTAGGAATGCTCGCCGATCGTCGCCGTAGCCAATCGGCACTGCCCCCACGAGGGGCGGCAGAGTAAGATGGCGTCACGCGCCTTTGCCCTTAGGAGACGCAGGAACATTTAGTAGGGGGAAGCACGGCGAAGTGAGTTGAGAAGGACACGGAAGGGGAAGCGGGCACCGATATTGGAGGGGGTTGCACAATGCGCGGAGGAGGGGAGGGGGAGGAGGAGGCCCACACACTTGGTCAGGAAGGCTTGCGGAGCTAGTCGCAGGGGGTGGAGGCCCTGGCCAGTCGCAGGGAACCAGCCGCCAAAAGCAGCCAAGTCGAACCTGTAGGGGGCCAGATGTAAATCCATATCCAGTGCGCCTCATGTTTCTGGGGTCCAGCGCCCGAAACCCCAAGGCGATCTGGATGTGGATATAGACATTGCCCGCAAGATCTGGTCTAGTGAAGGGGGAGGGGGGGAGCCAGGAGCCCGCACCGATCTGCGAAGCAGAATTTCTAGTCGCGCGTGGCTTCCTTTTTATGCTGCTTCCAAGAACGCCGCAATTGGGCATAAAAGGCTTACGGGAGAAGCGTGGCCAAAACCATCGTACTCACATGCTCTTTGCGCTTGGGGGGGCAGGGATACAACCGAATCACCATATTCACACGTGTGTATTGTAAACTGCTGATTTGCGGGAGGTCTGGGGACCTTGGCTACGAACGTCGCGTGGGTCTTTTTCACCAATCATACAAACGACGACGAAACATGCGTGGCCAGAATTGCGTGGGGGCATCAGCGGCAATGAAACACAAACTAAACCCACCGTCACGAAAAAAACACCACATCTACATATATCTATATATATATACACAGAATGGAGAAAGCAAAACCGAGAAAGAGAGAGAGAGAGAAAAAAAATAAAAACGCGAGAGACAGAGAGAGAGAGAGAGAACATATGGCATGGTACCGTCGATTCCCCCCCGCAAGCCTTCCTGGCAAAGTTCGTGGGACTCCCGAAAGACCCAGGAAACAACAACGATAACAATAATAAACACAACAACGACAACACCAACAACAGCACCAGCACAAACAGCAACAACAACAACAACAACAACAACAACAGCAACAGCAACAACAACAACAACAACGCAAGGACACCCTCTCAGGCCACCCCGGCGGGGCCCGTGGCGGTGTCCTCGCCCCCGGGGCGAGCGCACTCCACCAGGCCACACGTTGCAGATGTTGCCCGGGGAGGGGGGGGGGGCAACGCGCAACACCTCTGTCATACGCTAATGTAAATCTATATGTGTTTCCGAAACTCCGTGGGCTCCCTTACTGTTCCCCACGCACTCCTGTGTCCGAAAACCGACCGCGCGCCAGCGAGGCCAGCTCCTCCTCCCTATAGGACTCCTATAGAATCGTGCAAGACCCTGTAAGGATCCTATAGGATCCCTATAGGGTTCCGATGGAATCCTGTAGGACCCTGTGGGGATCCTATGGGATCCCTACAGGGTTCCGATGGAATCCTGCAAGACCCTGTAAGGATCCTATGGGACTCCTATAGGGTTCCGATGGAATCCTGTAGTACCCTGTGGGGGTCCTACGGGATGCCTATAGGGTTTCAATGGAATCGTGCAGGACCCTGTAAGGATCCTATGGGATCCCTATAAGGTTCCGATGGAATCCTGTAGGACCCTGTAAGGATCCTATGGGATCCCTATAGGGTTCCTATGGAATCGTGCAAGACCCTGTAAGGATCCTATGGGATCCCTATAGGGTTCCGATGAAATCCTGTATGACCCTGTGGGGGTCCGATGGGATGCCTATGGGATTCCTATGGAATCGTGCAGGACCCTGTAAGGATCCTATAGGATCCCTATAGGGTTCCGATGGAATTAAGACCCTGTTGGGA
Source organism: Prorocentrum cordatum (assembly GCA_963575745.1). Lineage (NCBI taxonomy): Eukaryota > Dinophyceae > Prorocentrales > Prorocentraceae > Prorocentrum > Prorocentrum cordatum. Next base: position 38,142 of record CAUYUJ010021653.1, on the reverse strand, counting down.
TCCTATAAGACCCCCGTCGGATTCCAATCAGATTCCTATGGAAACCTGTTGCATCACAATAGGATTCCTATAGGATTCATATAGGACTGCTATAGGATTGCGAGGGACGCCATAGGATTCCAATAGTATTACAATCGGAGTCCTATGGAATCCTGTAGGACCATGTAAGGATCCTATCCGAATTCTATAGGATTCCGATGGAATCCTGTAGGACACTGAAGGGATCCTATAGGGACCCAAAAAGGACCCCAATAGGATTCCCATTGGAACCCTATGGAAACCTGCAGGCCCCTGTAGGGACCCTATAAAACCCCAATAGGATTCCTATAGGAATCCTGTGGAATCCTGTAGGACCCTGTAGGTATCCTACATGATTCCAACAGGAGCCCCATAGGATTCCAATGGAATTCCTATGGAATCCTGCTGGGCCCTGTAGGGACCTTATGGGTTCCCAATGAGATTTCAATAGGATTCTTATGGAATCCTGTAGGACCCTGTAGGGACCCTATGGGTTCCCATAGGATTTTCTAATAGGATGCTTACGGAATCCTGTAGGACACTGTAGGGACCCCATGGGATTCTAATAGTATTACAATCGGATTCCGATGGAATCCTGTAGGACCCTGTAGGGACCCTATAGGATTTCCACTAGGATTCAAATAGGATTCCTATGGAATCCTGTACGACCCTGTTGGGACCCTACACGATTTCCACTAGGATTACATTAGGATTCCTATGGAATCCTGTAAGACCCTGCTGGGAACCTATAGGTTTTTCAATTGGATTCCAATTCGGATTCCTATGGAATCCTCTGGGACCCTGTAGGGATCATATAAGATTTTCAATCGGATTCCAATAGGATTCCTATGGAATCCTCTAGGACCCTGTAGGGACCCCATAGGATTCAATTGGATTCCCATAGCATTCCGATGGAATCCTGTAGGACCCCGCAGGGACCCTCGAAGTTTTCTCCAGGATTCCAAGAGGATTATCATGGAATCCTGTAGGACCCTGTAGGGATCCTATAGGATTCCTACAATTCCAATTGGTGTCCTATGGACTCGACCCTGCAGGGATCCTATAGGATTCCAACAGGATTCCTATGAGGTTCCTATGGGATCCTGTAGGACCCTGTAGGGATCCCTTAAGAATTCCTATAGTAGACCTATGGAATCCTTAGGATTCTGTCGGAATCTTATAATATTCAAAACAAATCGATGGAATCCTGTAGGACCCTGTAGGGATCCAATAGAAATCCTGTAGGATTCCTATAGGAATCCGATGGAATCCTGTAGGCCCCTGACGACGACGACCATCCCATCATAATCATCATCGTCATCATCATGAGGATCATCATCGTCCGCCTCTTCGCGCTCATCGTCCTCATCATCGCCATCCTGCGCGTCATCATCATCATCATCATCATCATGATCATCATCATCGCAACCATAATCATCATCAGCATGACCACCATCACGATCGTAATCGTGATCATCATCATCATCGTCAACATCATCATCAGCATCATCATCGTCACAATAATCCTCATCGTCATCGTCCTCATCCTCGTCCTCACCATCCTCACTCGTCATCCTCATCCTCATCATCGTCCTCCTGCTCGTGACCCTCATCATCACCTCGATCCTCCTCCTCGTCCGCATCGCCCTCACCATTATCAGCATGACCCTCATCTTCGTCGGCATCTTCAGCCTCATCATCTGTCAGCGATCAACATCCCATCATTGTCGTCCTCATGGTCCGCCTCCCCCTCCCCCTCCTCGCCCTCCTCCTTTGCCCCCCCCTCCTCTTCCTCCTCTTCTTCCTCACCCCCCTCCTCCTCCTCCTCCTCCTCCTCTGCCACTCGTGCTCCTTAGCCGCCGCATCGCCCTCGCAGCCCTCACTTCCTGGTCCTGCTCCGGCCCTCATCGTGGCGATCCTTTTCCTCCTCCTCCTCCTCCTCCTCCTTTTCCTCCTCCTCCTCCTCGGTGGAGCTCCCTGTGGGGCCAGGGCCACGCTCCGTCAGAGGGGTGCGCCCTTTGGGGCCTGTATGGGACTCCGCAGCACTCCCGAAAGGACCTTCCGAGCAACGCCGCCAGGCCCTGCAGACCCCCGCAGCGGCCTGGCGAGGCCTCGTGGCGTTGCTCGGACCAGGGGCCCTGCAGAGCCCGTGCATGGCCCCGTGGTGTTGCTCGGGGGGGGGTCGAGCAACGGGCCTCCAGTAGTGTCCTCGCGAACAACAACAACAACAACAACAACAACAACAACAACAACAACAACAGCAACAGCAACAGCAACAGCAACAGCAACAGCAACAACAACAACAACAACGAAAGCAACAACAACAACAACAACAACAACAACAACAACAACAACAACGACAAACACGAAAACAACAGCATGTAACTAGCATGGTTCGGTGGCACCCTTGGCCGAAACAAGAATGGCCAAACCATGTGAACAGCATAGTTTGGTGGTCATGCCCATGCGCCAACAGTCCTTCCCAAGAGCTGTGGAGGAGAAAGATGTGGAGGAGGATGTGGAGGAGGAGGAAAAGGAGGAAGAGAAGGGATAGGAGGAGAAGAACGAGAGGATGATAATCATGACGCCGCAGAGGGGGAGGGGGAGGGAGGGAGAAGACAGGAGAACAAGAGAGAGACCGCTCCGATGGGACAAAAGGGGGGCGCTTGTCGGGATGGCGGGCCACACGTGTTAAAATCCATGTGCACAGATGCATATACACACACGTGCGCTCGACTCTGCACGGCGGGGCCCAAGCCCACAGCAGTCGCGCCGAACTCTCCCGGGAGAGGTTCCGCGCCGACCGGGGCCGAGCACGAGAGAGCACCGGGCCGCCGCCTCGCACGGCATGGAAAAACAGCGCTGGCGAGGCCCCTCGGGCCAGACACGCTGCCAACGGCGGGACTTGACCACGAGTCCGAGGGCGGACTCCCGGGGCATGCCCTGGTTGGGCCCCGCCACGACTGGAAGCGCGCCCCGCCAAGGCTGGCGCGGGGGTTCGCACGGGTGGAAAACCGGGGTCGGGCGCCGACTTTTCCGACGGATCACTGGGCAGGATGCGGCAGTCAGTGTTCAGACGTGCGTTGTGGATGCCATGACAGTGGACACCCTAACAATCCTCTCGATGAATTTAAACTGTGTTTCGAATGTTCAAAGTTGTTGTGGGAAATGGTTAAAGCATTGTTTTTACCTGTTGGAAGCATCGTTGTTCAACCGAAAAGATTGTGTTTCAGGCAGCTGGGAAGTACTTGGCAACATGTTTCTTCTCCGTTGATCGTCCTCCACAAGACATGCGGACGATGTCGCCCCAGGTCTGCCACTGCGCACCACCCGACATCCAGCCCGCCGCCCCCCCGCCCTCCTCCTCCTCCTCCTCCTCCTCCTCCTCCTCCTCCTCCTCCTCCTCCTCCCAGAAACCCGCGACCGCCATATACATAGCCACCCGCAATCTGGATCAAGCTGGATCCGCCCACGCCATCATTCGCAGGACTCCCGCGAGCAACCGGAAAGAAAAAGAAATGACGGACGAGTCTACGATCGCGTTGCGACACGCAAAACTCCGCGCCGCGCCCCCGAAGTACACGCGCTTGAGGTAGAGACCCACGTTGCCACCCCTCCGCAGCTTCGTCGCCGACCCACACGTCAATCTCACCACGATGCAGCATCGGCGGCGCATGTCAATGGCGGGCTTTCCACTGATAAGAGGCAGAACCACTTGCACGATGGCCCCGGTTCCACGAATAAGCTCTCCATGGCTGAAAATCAAGCGCCGGGTCCGACGTAGGTCTGAGGCTCCGCGGCTGCACGAGCACCCAGGAAACAAGTCGGAAGCGAATCCCAGCAGATGAAGACAGCTCGGGGCGCAGCAGCGTTGGAACCATCGAGCCATGCACGATTCAGACAGCCCCCCACGGCTTCGGTTGCTGCAAGCGCGGGCCAGCCGAGGCTTCCGCAGACATACGGGACGCGGGACCGACATTCGCCAGCAAGTTTCCGACGCGCGTCGACAAGCCCGCGACGCCGACAAGACCTCCCAGATGCCCTCGGCGCCTTGCAATGCCCCTGAGTATCGTTTAATCGATCCCCATCCCCAGCAGCGTGGCCTGGGCCCTACTGGCCGATTTACCCCCCTAGATGTGGATATAGGCCGTTCCGTTCGGGTTTCGAGGGGTGGGGTGGTAAGTTGGTGGGGGTCTCGAAGAGGACGATGGTGGGGGTGGGGATGGCTAAAACGATACCGAGCTCCAGCCCCCCCCCCCCCCCCGGCGGAAACTTGGACATCGGACTTGGAGCCACTCGGCAAATCGGACCCGCGGCCGAAGACTGCTTCCGCCGGCCCTGCTGGCCGGGTCGCGCGACCCGTCGCCGCAGACGGCGGCGTCGCCCATCGCTCGAAACAAGCGCAGCCTCCGAGGGCGATGACGGCCCAGCAATGGCGGGCGGGCGGCGAGAAAAGCCCCTCCTCCATGGGCGGCTGGGTCACCTGCTCGGACATCGACTGCCCGTGGCGCGACACCAGTGCTTCTGGCAGGCCTCGCCTCGGCCCCGCCGGCCGCCACCCGCCCCCTCGCCGCCCGCTCGCGCATTCACGAGAGGCCACCGCGACATTTCCCGGCGAGCACAACGGGCCGCGAGATGAAATGCCTAGGGACTCACGGCGGCGGCGGCCGAGATCTTCGCAGCCAAATTCGCGGCATCGGCATCGGTCGCGGCCGCGTGGCTGCCATGGCGAGTCGTTCTCCCGTCAACGGCGGGGCACTTGTGATCTGCGCCCCGTTGCTCCTCGCAGCCCGTCGACCCCCATCGCAGTCGGCCCGAACGCAGGCCTAGCCTTAGGTCGGGCATGTCCTCCTACATGCGGATTTTGCACGAAAAAAATCCTCAAAACATACCCCCAGCAAGCGTCAAATAATAGTCAAAAAATCGTGCCCTGACAATTTTTGGAATATTTTTTGTCTATTTTTGAATATTCCTACGCCCGACCTACCTAGCCGATGCCGCGCCCCGACGGGTTCCCAAGACAAGCGGGCGGTGCCCGCACTGGGGAAGGGGGGGGGAGCGGGTGGCGGCACCCTGGGGGCCCCGGGCGGGCGCCCGAGGAAAGGGAGCTCGAGAGAGAGCTCCACGAGGCCCAGGCCTCCCGCCACGCTCGAAAACCACGCGTCGACGCGAGGCCCTGGACCGAATGAGCGACGCCTGGCCGGGTAAGAACGCGAGCGCCGGGTCGCCCCGCCGCGGCGGGATCACCTGCAAGCCCGACGCAAGCGCGCCGTCGTCGAGGCATCCGCGCCGCGAGGCCCGGGCCCAAGCATTCGCGCGCACGTCATGGAACACCGCCAGAGCTCCACGCAACTGCAAAAAAACACCTGAAACATAAAACTCGCCTCAGAAACGCTCGCGCGCACCCGCGCTGGCGCAGCGCGCTCCCCGTTTCTATATATATATATATATATATAACTATATATACACACAAACACGCATATACATATATATATATATATATATATATATATATATACATATATATATATATACATACAGACATATACATATACATGTATATGTACGAGTTACACACACTCAAATGTGTATATAACTATAAAAAATATAAATATTAAACGAGAATCCACATTGAAATGTCCGCGAGTTTGTGGAAACGTGAGCCGTTGCTTCTGGCGCAGACCAACGACGCGTCGATCAGCCGCGTCTTCGGCCCGAAACCGCGCTGGGGCAACAACCGACGACGCGCGACGCCCGCGCCGCCCCAGACTTTCCCACTGCACGTCACGGCCCCGTCCAAGGCCAGCCACGAAGCAGCTGCGAGGACGCGACGAAGCATAGCCAGCGACCGCGACCGCCAGCGACGGCAGCCATCGCCTCCCTCGCCCTCCGCGCTCTGCCAGAAGCTCAGCGCCGCGGCGGACGAGCTGCCTGGGGGGCCCCGAACTGGCGGCGCCGGTCGCCAGCGGGGCCTGACGCCCCATGTAACTGAGCATCGTTAACCGATCCCCATCCCTAGCGGCATGGCCTGGGCCCCGCTGGCCGATTTAGCCCCCTAGATGGGGATATAGGCCATCCCTTTTCGGGTTTCGAAGGGTGCACCCACAACTGGGGCGGCAATTTGGCGGGGGTCTCGAAGGGGATGGAGATGGGAATGGGGATCGGTTAAACGATGCCGAGTAACTGGGCGCTGCTCCGCGCGATTCACACGCCGAAGCGGCATCCGCTGCGATCGCGCGCAGGCCCTGAAGTCTCGGTCGCCGCGCGCTCCGTTGCGCGCCCTGGGGCGAAGGCCAGCGCGTTCCGTGGCCCGACGGCGCGCGCCCCGCGCGCGCGTGGGCGGCCCGCGTCGGCGCGCGAGCGGGCCAGCGCGGACGCCCAGGGCGGCGTCTCTGAACCCAGGAGCAGACGGCGCGCCGGCCGCGCCCGAGCCGCGCGACTGGCTTCGCGCGGGCCCCCCCTCCTCCGCCGCCACCGCGACGCCGGAGCGCCCGCTGACGGGCGGAAGATAACGCCGCGGAGGAGATCGGGCCCCGCCGCCGCGCCTCGGCGCCGCAAGACCCGCGGGGGACAGGGGCAGGCCCGCGCGCGGCCCCCGCTTGGCCGCGATGGCCGCGCCCGGCAGGCCACTGCGGACTCTCCACTATCGCGTCGCCGAGGCCCGAGCCAATCTCTGGCCCCTCGACGGCCCGCGCGCGCGACGCATTGGAGACGCCGCCGGCGGGCGCATCCACATGCGGCGCCCGCGATCGCCCCGCGCCGGCGGCGGGGGGCGGCGCCGACCACGTTCGCAACTACGTCGGCAACTACCAAGCCGCGGATGGCCAGCGCCGCGAAGCACGACAGGTGGCAACAAACCCAATCGAAAGCGACTGATCATGTGCCCTGCAATCATCGACGAGGCCGCTGCGACTGAGAGCCCCTCTGCCCTTCCGGCAGTCCCCGGGGACAACCCGCAGCGCAGCCGCTTGGCGCAACTGCAGCCATCGCGATGTCGGCAGAATGCAAAGCCCGCCACTCCGTTGTGAAATGCGCAGCGCGCTCACTCGCAATGGTCGCGTCCACCCAGCGCCCGCGCCGGCCAATTCTCGACCTCAGTCTGGGCCCCACAGGATCACGCGACAATGTGCAAGTCAAACTCCCGGTCGCCGACAGGTTCGCCGATCCCCCAGCCTTCACCGGAACTGCAGGCGGCAACGTTGACGACGGCGGTGCCTGAAGACTACGCAGCATAATCTCGCAGACTGTCCTGCGTGACGTTTGCCTCGGCGCCACGTTGGGCCGGGGCCTTGGCATTCGAGCCCGCGTCGCGAGCGCGGCCCGAATCTCGCGCCTGGGCGCGCGCGACGAAAACATCACTAACGGCCGCTGCGTCGCACAGAAGGCCCGCGCAGTGCCCGCGCATCCTGGCGCCGTGCGAACTTGGGCCCACGTCCACGCGGGCCCCCGCAACCGCGGGATTTGGGTTTGGACCTTCGGGCCAAACAAAACGAATGCGTCAGCAGATTGTCAATGCCACACGCTGCCGCTGCGCCCTACAGGGGAGGCCAGCCCACAGAAACCCTTCCACAAGAAACGCAACCCCGAGACCCCAGGACGCCCATCGATTTGCGGCGCGGGAGCGTCGCTCGCCCCGGCGCGAAACCATCGAGACCCAAGAAGCCCAGGGCACCCCGGAGGCACGCAGTGCGTTTCTTGAGGCGGGCCTCCACTGCGTGTCACACGAAGACACGCGCGACGCGGCATGCTCCGCCAGCGGGGGGCAGCCCGCCAAGGTCGCTCGGCGGCCGGCCACTCGGGGGCGCCAGGGGGGGGGGCCGGGGAGATGGGGGGCCGAAGTTGGCTGGGGGGGGGGGCTGGAGTGGCCATGCCCATCGCGCGCAAGACTTGTGCTTAAAGTTGGCTTGTTCCGGCCCCTGCCGCGCCCTCCGCGCCCGGGCGCGACTCTCGGGCGCGCCCGCGCGGCGTTCGCGAGCGCCCGGAAGCGAGTCCGGGAGCGGGAGGGGGGCGCCAGGGGCGCGGAGCTGACGGGGTCCACGGGTAGCTTCGCGGGCGGGATGCGCACCGCGCCGCGGCATGAAAATGGGATCGCGGGGACCTGGGAATTAGCGTCGCATGGCGACGTGCTCCTCATCGCATGTTTCATGAAGAATCGCGAGGAGGTCATGGATTAGCTTCCAGAAGCAGCACGAGCGGGATCTCACTGCATCACGCATGTCACACAACACCGCGAAGAGTAAGGGTTCCCCGCGCCGCATCTCCGAATGAAGGTCTGCAAAAGGTCTAGGAGCTATCGGGTGGCGCAAGGGTTCCTTGGGAAACACTGGCGCATAGGATTTGAACGCTGAGGGCGCTTAGGGTCTGGAGTTCACTCGCTATATTCGAAGCTCATCGGCGCGACCCCACCCACCCGAGACACCCGACATACCGAGCCCCACTTTGCAATCTAATAACATCATAGAAGCGCCCATCCACCGACTTGCAGTGGGCCTCCAACGCATGCGCTATCGGGGAAGAGAAACCGTGGGGAGGCCGAGCGCTTGAAACGTCTGGGGGGGGGGGGGGCGTGCGAGAACGCCCGGGGTGTCTGGGAGCGCTTGGGAGCGCGCGAGGAGCGCCGGGAAACGCTCGGGCCGCCCGGGAACGCTTGGGGGCGTCTTGGCGGCGTCTGGGAGCGCCCAATAGCTCGCGGGAAAAAGCCTGGGGCGTCTTGAGGCTCCTGGGGACGCTTGGGCGCTCTGGATGCGTCCGGGTGCGTCTGGGTCCGTCTGAGGGCGCATTGGATGCGCTTGGATCTGGGAGCGTTAGGGAGCGCTGGGGAGCGCCTGCGAAATACTCAGACGCACCCGGGACGACTGAGAGCGCTTGAAGCGTCTGGGGGAGCGTGCGCGGGCGCTTGGGACTGCGAGGGGGGCGCTTGGCAGAGCCTGGAGAGACTGCGGGTCTGTCATGAAGCGACGTTTCGAAAATCCGCCGATGTCTGCTCGATTCCTGCCATCGCATCCTCTGCCGCCTTGATGTGCCAAGTCTAATGTGCTTTCAAACGAAAAATGAGCGCGCCTACCAGCGCACCTAGCTTCCTGGCCGCCCGCCCACAACCCCACGCTGTGGAAATTCCTCTAAGCCGGCCATGCCACGCATCAGCAGGCAGTGGAAAGACTAAGCATGCACTTCGCGCTAAACGTGGAATTCGACGCAACTAGACCGCGCTTCGTCGTAGCCCAACCCGCTGCGCACCGGAAGGTGGTATGCCGCGGTCGCGAACTAGCGGGAGCAAACATGATGCGCCCTGTACCTCGGGAACACATCCCGAAGAACCTGGTTGACTGATGAGTCAAGCGCTGTTGCGGCTCGCCCGCATCATTAGAATACTTGCTTGGGAAGACCATGCAACACTTGTTCCACGTTGCCCATTGTCCCTGCCATCTGATTTGAAGACCATTGCCGTTCTACGAATGTTGGTGACAAGAATTGGTGTCGATACTAAGATACAATAGTGTGTATGTCTACGCATAGACCAAACAATACCAAACATCTATGTCGGAGGTGCTCTTGGGCGCCAACTTTACAGCCGCATGCTTGATGCACTGCATGCGACTGCATTTCGGCAAGGGCTGATGGACTGCGCGCGTATGCCAAGATGGATAAAACAAATTTCCACGCGTCCCATTCCAGCTCTCGCGAGAGCGTCGTCCGATCGCTGATGGGGGAAATGTGTTCGTGTGAACGCGATAAAAGAGACAACACCCACCTTCGTCATCCTCCTCCTTTTTTTCCTCCTCCTCCTCCGCCCCAGCCCCGCCGCCCGACGGGGCAGCGCTGCGACCGTAAAATGCACAGATGATGGCGGCAACCGCAACAATGCGCACCGTCCTTTTATACGATCGTGTAATGGCGACCAATACTTCACAACTGTTCACAGTCCGAAGCTGCGGCTGGTTACACCTTTTTCCGTTCTTCCCTCACCGTTCCTTGTTGCCGAGGCGCTCAAGCACGTGCAGATCGATGGACCTCGTGGCCCTTGGAGCGGCGATGCACTAGCAGCGGGGCTGGCGCCAGTATCGCTGACACGATTCGGGGCCAGCCTGTAGGACTGGCACAGGTCGTGTCACTACTGCCTCGTCTCCTGCCTCGCTCCTTCCTCCCATTTCTCGCAACCGCATGCTCCTCCACGGGGGCCGCCCAGCGTTTCGACTGTAAGCGCCGGCGCGCCCCAGAGTGTTCGGGGCATGCTTGGATGGAGGGGGCCGCAATCTTGCAGAAATCTCATGTTTCGTTTAACAAACCAGAGGATTTAGATGATCATGATGGGGGCGCTGTCTGGAGCCAATCGACCCGCTCGTGCGTCGAAGCTGCGTCAACTGTCCGTCGGCTCGAGTCGAACCTGAGTCGAGCCTGAGTCGCGCCTGAGTCGAATTCGAGTCGAACTCGAGTCTAACTCGAGTCGAAGTTGAGCCGAACTGATCCATCTGGTGTGCCCCAGGAAGGCTCCCCGAAAATGAGCATCGAAGAAGGATACAGTGCGGACGCGGCCGCAAGAAACCCTCGCAAGAAACCCAACCCTGAAGACCCGCGCGAAAGGTGCGACTGGGGGGAAGCCCGGGGCACCCTGAACGCAACAGCTTCTTAACAGTCGCGGGAAGTCACCGCGCAGCGCGCGGGTCGAAGAAACCTACCCTGGGTTTCTTCGATGCGCACGGAAAGACCAAGATGCGCCGGCACGGGCCTGGCCGGGTTCAGAACTACGGCAGAAGGCCCAACCTTCACCCTTCACCGAAGCTAATTGAAGCTACTAAGACCTAATAACCACCAGAGCGCAGCGCTTATGATTCAAATAAATCTCGGGCCGGTGACACCTAACCCAGGATACCCTGGCGACAAACAGTTGGTTTCTTGATGCGCGCCCCCACTGTAATGCGGGATGACGATTAATAAAAAGAATGGGAGGGAACGATTAAAAAAATAGTTTTCTGCTATGTCTGCACAATTTTCTGACTGGAGGAGAACGGTTAAAAAATAGTTTTCCAGCCCGCAGCCGGTTTTTTCTAATCGTCATCCCGAGCGCCGCCGCGTGAACACGACCCCCGGTGATTTATTAATCCTCATTCTCCATTACTTCCAGACCCACCACCCTGCCCCAGAGCACGCCGAGGCTGTGGCGGAGCGCCGAGTGCCGCCCCTTGTCGGCCGCCTGCGGGTCTGGAAGGCTCGCGCCCCTCTTGCCACACAGTGGCGCGTGCATCGCCCCCCTCCCTCCTCCTCCTCCTCCTCCTCCTCCTCCTCCTCCTCCTCCTCCTCCTCCTCCTCCTCCTCCTCCTCCCTCCCTCCTCCCTCCCTCCCTCCCTCCCTCCCTCCCTCCCTCCCTCCCTCCCTCCCTCCCTCCCTCCCTCCTCCTCCTCCTCCTCCTCCTCCCTCCTCCTCCCTCCTCCTCCTCCTCCTCCTCCTCCTCCTCCTCCTCCTCCTCCTCCTCCTCCTCCTCCTCCTCCTCCTCCTCCTCCCCCTCCTCCTCCCCCTCCCTCCCTCTGAGGGGATCCTGGCCAGCCCGGCGCTTTTGCTACTCATGCCCCCCCCCGCCTCCCCTCCTTCCTTCGCTTGCGCTCAATCCCGCCTCCTCGGTCTGTCCTGTTCTCATGCTCGGCCCTCTCTCTGCTCGCTTTTCCTTCTGCTCTCAGCCCTCTGCTCTCCTCCCTCCCTTTTCTCCTCTTCCGCCCTGGGTCATCATCCCCCCTGGGGCTGCGCAGTGTTCCCCGAAGCTTCCAGGACTGCCACCAGTCACCAAGGCCGCCAGGATTGCCCATTGTTACCTCGGGAGCCACCAACCGGCCCCCAATAAGATACCTGTACGACCACCCTTCGGGTGATTAGGAGGTTCGGGGGAGGGGAGGAACCAACGTCTCACTCGATCGGTATCACTATCGATCTCACGATCCATCTCGCTATCGGTCTCGCTCGATCGATTTCACTCGATCGATCCCGCAAACGATCTCACTCGATCTATTTCATTCGATCAATCTCACAATCGATCTGACTATCGATCTCACAATCGATCTCACGATCGATCTCACGATCGATCTCACAATCGATCTCACATTCGGTATCACGATCGATCTCACTATCGATGTCACAACCGATCTCACAATCAACGTCATCATCATCATCAACAACACCATCGTCATCAACGTCACCAACATCATCATCATCATCATCATCATCATCATCATCATCATCATCATCATCATCATCATCATCATCATCATCATCATCATCTTTATCGGGCCACCACCATGGTCACCTCATCACCAACATCATCATCACCATCATCATCATCGGGACACCATCATCGTCACCACCATCATCATCAACATCATCATCACCGGGACACCATCACAATCATCATCAGCATCAGCATCGGAACACCACCATCATCATCATCATCATCATCATCACCATCTCAGCCTCATCATGAACAACATCATCAGCATCATAACCATCACGGCACCATCATCATCAGCACCATCATCATCGTCAACATCATCATCATCATCATCATCATCATCATCATCATCATCGGGACACCATCATCACCGTCAACATCAGCATGACCAACATTATCGGGACACCATCATCATCAACATCAGCATCATCATCGGGCCACCATCATCCAAATCATCATCATCATGTCATCGTCATCCTCATCATCAACATTCGCATCATCGAGATACAACCATCGTCATCATCATCTTCAACATCATCATCGGGACACCATCATCATCACCATCATCAGCAGCTTCATCAACCTCATCATCACCATCATCATCGGGACACCTTCATCACCATCGTCATCATCATCAGCAACATCTCATCATCTCAGCATCATCAGCAGCATCATGATCATCAACATCATCATCACCATCGGGACACCATCATCATCATCATCATCAACAACATCAACAGCATCAACATCATCATCATCGGGACACCATCATCATCACCACCATGGCCATCATCATCACCATCATCATCATCAATATCGTCAACATCAGAATCATCATCATCGGGACACCGTCATCATCATCACCTTCACCATCATCATCATCAACATCATCAGCATCATCAACATCAGCATCATCATCGGGTCACCATCATCATCATCACCTCATCACCAACATCATCATCACCATCATCATCATCGGGACAAAACCATCACCACCACCATCATCATCAACATCATCATCACCGGGACACCATCAAAATCATCATCAGCATCAGCATCGGAACACCACCATTATCATCATCTCACCATCATCATCATCATCATGAACAACAGCATCAACATCATAACCATCGGGACACCATCATCATCGTCAGCACCATCATCATCGTCAACATCATCATCACCATCGGGACACCATCATCATCGTCACCATCAGCATCACCATCATTATCGGGACACCATCATCATCAACATCAGCATCATCATCATCGGGACACCATCATCATCACCACCATCACCATCATCATCAATATCATCAACATCAGCATCAGCATCATCATAATCATCAACATCATCATCACCATCGGGACACCATCGTCATCAGCAACATCAGCATCACCAACATCATCATCACCGGGACACCATCATCATCACCACCATGGCCCTCATCATCTCCATCATCATCATCAGCATCAACATCGTCAACATCAGCATCATCATCATTGGGACACCATCACCATCACCATCATCACCATCATCATCATCAACATCATCAACATCATCATCAGCATCATCATCATCAGCAGCAGCATCATCACCATCGGGGCACCGACGGGACACCGGCGGGACACCGGCGGGACACCGCGCGGCACCGGCCCCCAGAAAGGAAACATTTGGCCCGGCCGCGCCTCGGCCTGAGGCGGGACACCGGCTGGACACCGCGCGGCACTGGCCCCTGGAGAGGAATCATTTGGTCCGGCCGCGCCTCAGCCAGAGGAGACTTTCTTCTCGCCCGCCCACGCAGCTTCGCCTCGCCCGCATGCACGGCACGCACAAACACGAAACCGAAACCGATTTCCCGGTAGGGGGGCACTCCGTTCCACTTCGATCTCACCCCCTCACCTCCGACCCAGAGGCGCCACAAAGGCGCGAAGAATCTTCCAAGACACCAACGGCCTGTTTGCTTCCACGGCGCCAAAGAGAAGGTCAAAAAGCCTCCCCCAGCAAAGCAAACATCACCCAACATCTCCAGGAAGACTTCGGCGTTACATATTTAGCGTTCCCTGGATATCTCGGCTCAGGATGGTTCCAAGAGAGCCAGTGATATGGCAAAAGAGCCCAGAAGCCTAAGAAGCACCCGTGACGGCACTGGGCAGTACCCCCCCCCCCGCACGGCCCAAGAAGGGCCCAAGATGGCCCGAGGGGGACGCACAAGGCCCCCGAAAGCACACCCGAGAGACTCCCCCAGGCGGCCGAAAAGGGGGCCGAGACGGCGCCAAGACGGCCCACGAGGGCCCCAAGACTGCCCCAGAGGAGCCCCAGGCAGACCAAGTACTGCTCAGGTATGCCTCGTGAGAGCTCCGAAAGAAATAGGGCTGGGTCGGGCATGTCCCCCTACAGGCGGATCTCAGAAGACAAATCCGCTGGCCCCCTTGTGGGGCCACCAGGCTGTAGGCCGAAGGTTCGCAGTTTCCTGTACCAGTTGCAGCTTCCAGTTTCCACTGTTACAGTTCTGCTTCTTGCTGCTTACTGTTCCTTGTTGATGGACCGCGCGAGGGGGGGAGCCCCAAAACGGGCATGTTTACCACGCCCTGAGCGTGTTGTCTGAATTGCTGGGGTGGGTAAAAATTGACCCCCCTGACGCAGATCGGCGGGGTCAGGGTCCAAAAACACATGGGATGTGCCACATTTCTAAAATTCGGTGGCACCCCTCACGCAGATCGGCGGGGTCAGGGTCCAAAAACACATGGGATGTGCCACAGTTCTGAAATTCGCTGGCACCCCTCACGCAGATCGGCGGGGTCAGGGTCCAAAAACACAAGGGATTTGCCACAGTTCTAAAATTCGGCTGCACCCCTCACGCAGATCGGCAGGGTCCGGGTTCAAACACACAAGGGATTTACCACATGTCTGAAATTCGGCGGCACCCCTCACGCAGATCGGCGGGGTCAGGATCCAAAAAACAGTGAGGATTTGCCACATTTCTATGGCACCCATGACGCAGATCCGTAGGGTCAGGGTCGAAAAACAAACAGGTCCCGACACTGCTTCACGTCGGCGCCCAGACCTCATGATTTAGCTTTTGCATCTCCCATTATCCGAGACAGGGGGCCAGCGGCATGGGGCGAAGCCCTTACGGATAAAACATAGCCCAAAAATGCTCAACCATAGTCGAAAGGACTTGAAAAATCGTCCCCTGACTATGCTTTGACTATTTTTGAACATTCCTCCTGTAGATGGACATGCCCGACTTGAACATCTGGGCGGCAGGTGTCATGTGATGCGGCCTCCTGGGCGGTGCCTCGAAGCGCCGCCGCACAGAGTGATGCGCTGGCACGGTGGCGGAGCATGCTGCGGGCGGCTGGGGAGGTCTCGCTGGGACCTGCGCTTCGCAGTGGAAATGCACGGCGACACGGAAACAGGGGAGGGTAAGATGCAGGAGGGCGGGGAAACGGCGGGGGGAGGGCGGGGCGGCAGAGGGGAAGGGGGGTGCTGGGGAGAGGGGAGGAAGGGGCGGGGGGGGGGCAAAGGGATGGGGAGCAACGGGTGGAGGGGGGGAAGCGGGGAAAGGGGAAGGAGCAAGGGGGGAAGTGAGGGGAGGGGGAGGGGGGGGAGGCGGAGGCATGTGCGGCGGGACCGGCGAGGATGGCCGCCAGTGGTCTTGTCAAGAGGCGGAAGGCCTTTCCATCCAACTGAGGGGGGGGGAGGCACTCGCAGGGATCCGGGCCTCCCGCTCAGCGAGCTCATCAAAGAAGGGCGCCCCGGCTGCGGCGGCCTGGCGTGGCCACGCCGTGGGAAGACCGTGGGCGCCACAGTCGGCGTGAGGCCCGCGGTTCGTGCAGACAGAACAGGCCCCCACCGCCCCACGAGAAAAGGGCCGCCGTGCCGTGGGAAGCACGGGCCCGCGGAGCCCCGAGGGAGGCACCCGGCACGCGCTCCGCATCTGAGCCACCTGGGTGGCGGGAGGGAGGGTGAGGAGGAAGAGGAGGAAAAAGAAGAAGAAGAAGAAGAAGAAGCAGAAGAGGAAGGAGCAGGAGGAGGAGGAGGAGGAGGAGGAGGAGGAGGGGGAGCAGGAGCAGGAGTAGGAGGAGGGAGGGCGCGAAGGAGGAGGGCGACAGCATGGCCTCTCCTCCTCGGGGGGTGGAGGCGCGCCGCTGTTTTGAAGAAGCGCCGGGCGCGCTCGCCAGGGGGGGCAGGGGCAGGGGCGGCAGCACGCACGCGAGCCTGCGGTCCGGACGGGCAGCTTGCCACGGAGAAGCCCGAGGCACTCCTCGTTCCCCTGCCTTCACCAGCCGCCTACAGTCGGGGCGTTGACCTAAGGAACCCTAAATAAGGAACGAGGCCCCTTTTTTTCATAAGTTAACCTTCGACTTCCTCTCGAAAACACAGGGAAACCCTGAGGCAAGCTGTGAAACACTTAAGGAACGCGGAGCCCCTCCCCAACGAAAAGGGTTCCTTCTTCAGGGCCCCGACTGTACGCTCACCACGTCCAGCCTCTGCCCCCCTTTCCCGCCCCCCACCACTTCTTTCGATCTCCCCACCCTCGGCTTGCTCCCCTCGCTGTTCTTGGGAGGGGGGCGGCCAGTCGCCGTCCGACACGACACACGCGTGCGACGAAGGAACCTGAGAGACCTCAGGTCCAAGAAGTGAGCATTGACGAGGTTTCCAGATAGCGACGCATCGCTTGGCGCAAACTTCTGGTCAATATTCCATTGGTGCGTGCGCAAGGCTGAGCGAAATTACTTGCTGCCCCAAGGGCGACAAGAACAGACACCAGGACGTGACAGTACTACTTGTATGTTTCGACGGAGACATCAGTCTGGCGCGCACGTATCTAGTCGATTGCTGCAAGGGTGTGCACGCAGGCCGGCTCGAAGCAAAATGGTCGCCTCCGCAGAGAAGACAAAGAACGCGCCAGATACGAAACCTCCTCGCGCACGCTTGCCTTGGCCAGGGATGGACAGGAAGCTGCCTCCGATAGGGGGCCAGCAGCGGGACCTGGGGGGCTTGAAACACACAAGAGGCAAAACCAGTCAGCTCGAATATATAAATCGAGCCGAGTAGGAGTCCCAGACCTCCTGGCGTCTCGGAGAAGTAGAGACGGAGGATATTCACAATTCTCGGCTTCTGGGGACCCTTACTGGCCTCGGGACCGTCAGAAAAAAAACGCCGCGGGATGAGAAGCCAGTCCCGGGAAAGCGATCGAGAGGTCGGGGGCCCGTGAAACGAAAAAGTCGGGACGTCGGATGTCTGGAGTATGCGTCGGATCGGGCTACATTGGCACTGAGCCGACACCGAATCGGATCGGCTGCGCCAGGATGCACACCAGCGCCGTGCGAGCATCGGGCCACATCGGATCATCTGCATTCCGAAACCGCATCGGATCGGGCCGACCTGAACCGATAGCGAGTCAGATCGATCGGGCCGAAACGCACCATGCGAAGCCGCGACCCGCAGCACAACACCAGCCCCGAGGTATTGCGGATGGGGCCAGCGAGGGCTCCTCGGGACCACGTTGCGACAAGAATCACGTCGAAGGTCTGCGCAAATGCTCCCAGGATCGACCCCCATACCCCTCGCGGGGTCCACCCTCTTCAGTTTCTTACACCGCGTCCGGTCGTGGCAACGCCAGGTGGCAGCCCGGGGGGAGGAATGAGAAGGGAGGGAGGAGGAGCGGGAGCGAGGAGGAAGGAGGGAGTGAGGAGCAAGACGGAACGAAGGGGGAGGAGCGAGGAGGGAGGAGCGAGGAGGAGGAAGGAGGAGTGAGGAGGGGGGGGGGCCCTAGAAGACAGGTGTGTGTGTGTGTGTTTGTGTGTGTGATTGCGCCGAACGGGCCTCGCTCGGGGAAGGGGGTGCGTTCGCGAGAGCACGGCGCCGCCGGGCGCGAAGGGGAGCCAAACCGCGAGGGGC
>CAUYUJ010021653.1:0-15000 GCA_963575745.1 Prorocentrum cordatum | reverse complement strand
ATCCCGCCCTCCCCCATGACCGCAACATCACATACATGCGGCTTCTCCTCCTCCAGTACCACATCCTCCTCCCTGCCCATACTACGCTCATATTGATCTTGCTGTGCTTTCCATGCTTGTGTAGTGTACAGTGTACGTAGCATGATAATATCCATTCGCATCCAATTTGCTCTGTCCGAGGTGCCTTCCTGCAACAACGCAATGTCCGATTGTCGATCATCAAACCAGCGCATGTCTTCACAGTGACTCCTGAGGTAACGTAGGTCCTGCAGAAACTGCTGCGCCCAAGGAGTACTGTCTGGCCCAATCCACCCTCCTTCTTCCATCCTAGGTTTTTCGTCCAGGGGGGTCGTGCCGAAGAAAGCTTCAAAAACTTGTTTGTGTGCCTGGGGGTTTGTTGCCCACTTGTGGCACATCTTGAGCCGTCGCACAAGTAGCTCCCTTGCACAAGTATTTATTCTCCACTTTCTAAAGACCGCTCCTCTGCATAACTGTCGTCTCTCCCCCTCCCCATCGACCCACGAAGTCTTGCCTCGATCCAAGTACCTGAGTAGTTTGCACAGCGCCGTATCCAGCGCGTCCGTGTGCCTAGTTTCCAGCACCATTCCCGTGAGCTCACTTAGCGCTGCTCCCTGCACAAGTGCAATAAACATCATCCTTCGTACCTCCCTCGGCGAATCCGATGCCCAGAAAGGCCCACCCTGCCTCCAAGCTCTTCGAACTGCAACTATTATCCTTGCTATCTCGCCCCCCATGTTGCCCGTGCTGTGCAGATAAGGCCCTAGTACACGTAATTCCCTTCCCGACTCCCCCAGTAAACCACTCTTCTTGTGCCGTGCCTGTCTAGTAACTTCATTCGACCCTGGTCCCATGATAGTGAGCAGAGGCCCTGTCTTGGCAGGGCTGAGTCTCCAATTACCGTCCAACAGCGTGTCTTCGAGTCTCCTCGTAGTGTGGTTAAGCTCTGCACACACCCCATAGGCCGTTAATGCTCCCTCCCAGACTGACATCTTCGCAATATCATCCATAGAGGTAACAACTGACAAATTAACCTCTGAGCCCATTACAGGACATGCTGCAGACAGGAGCCGCGAGGCGCCGTTATCATCCGCCTCGACCCACTTTTTCACTACTGGACTGTAACAGTCGTTGAAATCGCGTGGCGCCAGGCAAAAGCCCATCTGGGCCCCCGTTCCACTAATGAGGTCAACCCTTTTGTCACAACCTGCGATGCTGATTGCCTGGTGTTGAATAGTGCCTAGTGCGAGCATTTCGCCCCCCTCCCCCGCCTGTTGAGACACCACTTGTTCCAATAGACGACGCTTCGTGCTCGCAAAAGCGTTAGTGCAATCAAAATTTGTCGTCGCATGTGATACCTTAGCTTCACGACATCTCCATTGTGCTGCTTGTAGCGTAAGAATCGCCTCCTCTCTCCCCCGAAAGTTTAGTCCGCCGTGCGCCCAGTCAGGCCTTTCCACCTTCTTCGATCTCTTGTGCATCCCTGAACGCCATGCCATGCCCCAACTGCAATAACTATGCATCACACGCTGTCCCAAGATACCACCCCTCCCATTGTTCTTACTGCTGGCAAAGCTCTGAGCACGCAAGGTATCTAACGGCATGCAGTTCGCACGTCTGACAAGTAAGAACCATCTGTCCACCTGTTGTTGAAAATACGGCGCCGAGAATTCTGAGTTTGTCGTTCCTACCCCCGCTCCGGCTGCGCGACCAAAGCTCCATAGCGGGTCCTGTACCACCTCCTGTGCCTCCTGTCCCTCCTCTCTCTGCCTCCTTCCTAGACTCTCTCCTGGCGCCCATCCCATCCTTCTTAGCATTGCCATACCCTTCTTCATCATGCGCTGCTCCTGCTGCTTCGCTAGCTCCCCCTCATCCTCCTCGGCCGCTCGTGCCATTCTCTCAGCAACTATCTCTGAGGCCCTGTTCGGACCGCTCATGTTGATATTAGGTGCCAGTATCAATAACGAAGCTTCACTCGGTAATCCCCACTGCGGCCATGCCCCCCGTCGTTTGGCATGTCTGAGGTACTGAATCATAGCTGCCTTGTCGCTTCGCATCAGGTGCCGTAGGTCCAAATCGTCATG
This sequence comes from Prorocentrum cordatum, assembly GCA_963575745.1. Taxonomy (NCBI): domain Eukaryota; class Dinophyceae; order Prorocentrales; family Prorocentraceae; genus Prorocentrum; species Prorocentrum cordatum. The sequence continues at coordinate 12,898 of CAUYUJ010021653.1, read as the reverse complement.
CAAAAGTTCCTCATCATCCTCCTCGCACCCTTGCTCGTAGTCCCTCCGCACCTTCCCCCAACCTCCTTCAGCCTCCTTGCACATCAGTCCTCCGTCCTCTGGGGCTTTGCCAAGTTCCCTCGCCCAATCGCTTGCAGTCCAATAGCAACGTGGAGCGAAGTAGTACCGTTTTTTTGGGCCATGGCCGTTTCTTGCATATTCTACTCGAAGTTCGCGCATTTCCGCCCACCTCCCTTTTCGACAGGCCTCCCAGATATCGCCTACAAGCTCCAGCCGCCTCCTCTTTACCTCCATCCTTCTTGACTTCTGCAGCAGCGCACTTACCTCCTTCAACCTCTCGCTTACCTCCTCGAACTCCTCCTCGCTCCCTGTGCGTCCTCTCAGCTCCCTCCTGGTAGCCAAAAGCTCCATCCGTGCAGCTCTTACCTCCTGCAGCCACTCTGGGATCCCCCGTCGCTTGGGCGGAAAAGTATCCTGTAGCGCATCCCGTGCCACCTTACCAATGATGTCCCATAACTTGTCTGGTGTCTTCCTGGCAGCTGCTGCATCCCACTCCTCCGCGGGCACCTTCTTCGCCCCCTCCTCCATCCTCGCGAATAGCTCCTCCCTGCACACTCCTTCCTTCACACATCTCATCAGCAGGTGTCGGTCCAGCTGTGGTGTCTGCGGTATCCTGGTATAGTTCCTGCACTTCAATCCCAAGGGCAGCTGCATTCCCACTGGCACATGGTCCCGTGGGAAACGGGATCGAATCGTTTGCAGTCGCTTTCCCGCATTTCTCAACGTGCTGCAGTGCTCCACAAGATCCCGTGCACCCACAGGTATGGCGAAGTGATCGATCCTCCCTCCTCCTCCTTTCGCCCCGTAAATCGTTTGCTTAACTTGCTTGGCATCTGTGGTGGCAATGAACAATTGGTTCTCCTTGCAAAATTGTCGAACACGCCTTCCATTGCTGTTCTCTGGACGTGGCCATTCTCTCCCCACTTCCCGTCCCTGCGTGCTTCTCATGTATCCAGTCTCGTCCCTGGCTAGTCCAAAGTCGCTGTTAATATCCCCTCCCACGACTAGGGTTGTTCGCACACCTCGTCTATCGCAGAGTGTTTCAATCCACGTACAGATCTTTTCCGCCGTCTCTGAACTTCTCTTTTCCGTCGCAGGCGCAAAATACACAGCAACCAGTAGTAAGTCCTCCTGTGAAGTCTGCAGGCGTACTGCACCTACACGGCCCTGCAGGATCTTGGGAGGGCAACATACTTCCTTGAGGGCCGTACGCGGAAATCTGCACCCTAGGAGGATAGCAAGCCCACAACTTCTGTTGGTGTGTTTCGACCCTGTCCCCCTGCCAAACTTAATGCCCCAGTGATTATCAAATTGCACTTGGGTTGTGGGATGGTCAATTTCTGCCCTTTGCTGCGTCCCGCAGACCAGAACGCAATCCCATGTCCTCAGTTCGGCACTGATTTCGCATAGTCTGTCTTGGTCCGATGCCAATGGGTTGTATGTTGCAAATCGTACCATTTCCTTCCTCCTCACACTTCCACTTCCGTCCTCCAAGCAGAATAAGAAGAGCAACCACAAGAGCACAGAGACAGAGATTAGCAAGCACAGCGCCATGCCCCCCCAAGCCCAGCTGGCAGCATGCTGGGTTCGCTGAAAGGGGCTGTACTGGCTCCTGTCGCCAGCTGGCTGCCGCTCTCGATCTCTCGCGGCAGCTAGGAGGAGGGGGAGGAGGGAGGAGGAGGAGGAGGAGGAGGAGGAGAAGGAGGAGGAGGAGGAGGAGGAGGAGGAGGAGGAGGACCCCCTCCCCCTCCGATGTATGGTGGTGGTGGTGGTGGAAAACAGACCCATCACCAGCCCTTCCGCGAGGAACGCCGGCGGGAGGCGAGGCAGAGCGCTCGGGAGCGCCTCCAGCAAAAGCAGTGCAGCCCCCCGTGCAACTCCGCAGACCCCCCGGCCCCGCAGACCCCCCGCTGATGGCCCAGGCGCCCCCCCGGCCCACTCCCCCCCCCGGCAACGAACATACCCTGCGACGTGGGTGCCCAACCTTTTCCAAACACGTGGCGGCTATACCAAGGACCGCTCAATGCGAACGAACACGTGAGCAGCTTTTTGGAGAAAAAACAAAAACAAAGAAACAAAAGAAACAAAACCGGAAGCGAGGATATGAGGTCGCGTAGTCTGACATAGCATGGCGTGGCGACGCCCCACAGCGTGGGGGGGGGGAGCGTCTGCGGCGCAAAAAATCTACGAATCGACACCGAATGGGTAATCACTTCCGATGTTTTTGTTTCGGAGGGCGTATGTTTTAGATGGTGGGGCCGATTTGGAAGGACCGAAAACCATGCCGTGGCAGCTGGAGCGCGATTCGGAGCAAGAGGAAGCGCGAAAATGAAGCCAACACTGCAGCGGGAGCACGATTCGGAACGAGCGGAAGCCCGAAAATGAGGCCAGCACCTAAGCGAGAGCAACATGTTGAAAAGAGCATCAGCGAAAACGCAGCTCGCCGACACCCTTAGGGAAAACCATACATGAGGGGGGCGGACACTCCGAGACATATTCCGCCACAGACTCAGGGGAGAGAGGAGAGTAGTATTCATATTGAGCAAGTGTGGAGGTAGGAGGACGGAGCAGGAGGAGAAGGAGGAGGAGAAGGAGGAGGAGGAGCAGGACGGAGGAGCAGGAAGAGGAGGAGGAGGAGGAGGGCGGAGGAGGAGGAGCAGCAGCAAAAAAGGAGGAGGAGGAGAGGAGGAGGAGGAGTGGAGAAGGAGAAGGGAAAGAGAGGGGGGGAGGAGGAGGAGGAGCGAGAAGGGAGGAGGAGGAGGAGGAGAGGAGGACGTGGAGGAGGAGGAGGAGGAGGAGGGAAGAGAGGAGGAGAGAAAGCGGGAAGAGGAGGAGGAGGAGGAAGAGAGGAGGAGGAGGAGGAGGAGGAGGAGGGGAGGAGGAGGAGGAGGAAGATGAGGAGGAGGAGGAGGAGGAGGACGACGACGACGACGACGAGGGGCGCCACAAGCGCGCCCTGGGCCTGGGGCTGAGGCAGGCAGAGGAGGAGGAGCAGCAGGAGGGGGAGGCTGTGGTAGCGGCCGGCCCGAGGCGAGGAGCGCAGAGGAGAAGGAGGAAGAGGAGAAGGCCGAGGCAGCGGCCGGCCTGGGGCGAGGAGCACAGAGGAGGAGAAGGAAGCACGGAGGACGGGTAGCGGCTGGACCGGGGCGAGGAGCCGAGCCGCTGCCGCGGGCGCACGCGCGCGCCAGGGGGGCAGCCCCTCGCCGTCGCACCCCCTGGCCGCGCGCCCGCGGCAGCCCTGGAGGCGCCGCTGCTGCTGGAGGGCCCGGGAGGCCCGCGGCGACGGCCCGCGGCTGCCCGCGCTTGCCCCGGCGCCTGGGCCCGCCGGGCCCGGCGCCACCCCTCGGCGCGGCGCCGCACTGGCGGCCCAGCCAGGCGGCCGCGGGCCGAGGCGGGCGCCGAGCCAGGCCCGGCGCGCGCGAGCACGTGGGCGCCACGGGGCGCGCGGCGCGGCGTGCGCCCGCGGTCGCCGCCCTGTGGCCATTCCTGGGAGGGAGGCGCCCAAAGGAGAGGAGGAGGAGGATGAGGAGGAGGAGGAGGAGGAGGTAGGAGCGGAGAGGATGAAGAGGAGGAGGAGGGAGAAGGAGGGGGAGGAGAAAAGGCGGGCGGAGGAGGAGGAGGAGGGAGGAGGAGCACGAACGTGGAGGGAGGAGGAGGAAGAGGAGGAAGGAGGAGGAGGGACGAGGAAGAGGAGTGGAGGGAGGGAGGGAGGGAGGGAGGGAGGGAGGGAGGGAGCGAGGGAGGGAGGGAGGGAGGGAGGGAGGGAGGGAGGGAGGAGGAGGAGGAGGACGGGGGGGACGCCCGCGAGCGCCGAGACGGCAGCGGTGACTCAAGGGGCCCAGGGGCACACAGATGCATGCACACAGGTCTCAGGATGCCCCATCTTATAGGTTCCCATGTCCTCGGGGCTTCGTCTTCCCCCCACATCTTCCCGTAGTTTCCCATCTGCTCTGGGGGGTCGGCGCGTCTTCGTGTCTGCGCCCCTCTTTCCCTCCCGAGTGCCAGCAGGACACCGGTGTGGCGGCCCCTCCGTGGTGCAGCGCGTGTGCCCCAGCTGACGGGCAGGCCGGGCGCCGAGCGCCCCCCGATGGCGGCAGCAGCAGGCAGCGCGCGCGCGCGGGACCCGCGCTCCCTCCCTCGCGTCGGGCAGGAGCTGCCCCAGCAGACGGGCAGGCCGAGCGCCGCGGGCCTCTGGATAGCGCCAGCAGCGCCAGCGCGTGGCGCGCACAAATGCTTCGTGTCGAGCAGGAGATGCCAGCGGGGAGAGCGCATCAGACGAGAGGGTGGGAAGGGGGGGGGCGGCACGGGGGGCCGGCTCATGGGGGAGGCATCGACCAGAAATCGGCAACACCTCCTCCGCCTCCTCCTCCTCCTCCTCCTCCTCCTCCTCCTCCTCCTCCTCCTCCTCCTTCCTCTTCCTCCTCATCCTCCTCCGCCGCCGCCGCCTCCTCCTCCTCCTTCTCCTCCTCCTACCTCCATACTTGCTCAATATGAATACTACTCTCCTCTCTCACCTGAGTCTGTGAGGGAATATGTCTCGGAGTGTCCGCCCCACCCTCATGTATTGTTTTCCTCCTCCTCCTCCTCCTCCGCCTCCTCTTCCTCCTCCGCCTCCTCCTCCTCCGCATCCTCGCGGACACATCGGCGACAGGCCCCTCGCAGCGGAACAACAGGTACCTGGGCAGGGTAGCGTCATCCGAGCCCCGATCGGCGACGCATGGACCATTTGGGGGTCGATGTTCCGCCCCTGAGGCGGTCCCCATTTCGCTGCCCCGGCGCGAGTGAGTTCAAGGCGTTGGGCTGGACCACGGTGGGCCCAGTCGTGGCCTCACAGATGGCCGTGCCACTTGGGTGGTCCACAGATGCCCACACGGCGCGTCCACGAAAACACATAGCGGCAAGGGGGGTAACACCTTGGCCGCGCCAATGGGCTCATACGTGATCTCACAGTGGACCAACTTGCGATCTGTTTGTGTGGCCGCAAGGGGAAGCCACTCGTGGGATCACACTGTTTCGTTCGATGGGGGTCACAAGTGGGAGCACTGTTGATGATCGCAAGCTGTGAGGTCACTTCTGGGATGACAGATGGGAGTACCCCGAATAGTCCTGAGAGAGCAGAACGTGCGCAGAGCAAATCATACCAGGAAGGGTGCGTAAGCACGCGAGGGCTGAGACCGGCCCGTTCCCCAAACACTCCTGCAGGAAGAACGGAGGAGCGCGAGGTTCAACGTCGAAGTGCTGGATCATGAAGATACTCACATAGGAACAGGAAACAAACGACACCACCACCACCACCACCAGCCCATGAGCCAGAGGGGGTCCTCCTGGTGGTGTGGTCCATCCCTCCCCGCTCGGGATATCCCCGATCCCCAGCTCGGAGAGCCATCGTGGACCTCCTGGCTGGAGGTGGCGCCCCTGTTGGTGGTGGTGTCGCTTGTCTTCCCTCCGAGCACAGAAACATAGCGAGGGAATGGCGCAACATGTTCCGACATGCTGCCAAGTCGGGCCCCGCAGCTTCTGCAGTCAGGGACCACAGTAGCAGAGCCGTGCACACATCGGATCGATCCGTTTTGCTCGTTGCTCTGGGCCGGCAGTAGATGTCAATCGCGTGCCCCAAGCGTCGGCTTGGTTGCGAAATACGGCATTTGACAGGCCAAGCTCGGTTGAAAGGAGCCCAGACCGCGCCCTGCGACGCACGCGACGAAGCGAGAGCACAAACGGCTGAAAGAGACTGCAAAGTAAGATGCAAGTCCTCCAGAAGCGACTAGATTGGTGGAAGAGCACGACGGATGCCCGAGAGGAGGGCGAGGACGCGAGAGGAGAGGACAGCTGGAAACGGAAATGAGCTTATAAACCACCTGTCGCAGATTGAGCGCTGCGCCTCAGCGGATGTGCTCGGTGTAGGTGTAGCAGAACGGCTTCTCGTGCGCAGCGCACATCGCGTAGAGCCCGCTCTGGAGCACCAGGTCGTCCAGCCCGGAGGCCTCTGGGCAGGAGGCACGCAGCTCGGCCCGGAACGGCTCCACCCAGGTGCAGTAGTTGGACTTCCCGTACTTCTGCCGGCCCATGGGGCACGGCAGGTCGTAGAAAAGGGGGTCCCTGGCGCGCATGTCGGTGTGAATGCCGTCGCACTGGAGCCCGCGGTAGCGGTTGGAGATCTGCCACCGCTTCGTGGTGGGGATCTCGATGCCCTGGTCAAACAGCGTCTGCTCCGTACGGAACTCATTCGAGCCGATTTGACCGCTCTGCTTCCGCTGTTTGATGTAGCTGTAGGCGATGGGCTGTCTGTTGCGCTGGCCGCGTCCAAGGTCGTAGGTCGTCGTGGCGGTCATGAGGGCATCGTCCTGGAAGGTCGGCGAGTCCCACACCATCTTGACCTTCAGCTCGTGGAGCTCGTTGATGCTCTGGAGCAGGGTGGACATCCTGTGCACTGCGGGGATAAAGTTCGAGCCGATCCAGACGACGACGAGATCTCCGTCTGCAGGGCTCACACCGGCCAGGTCCATCTCCATCTTGATCTCCCTCATCGGGGGCGTCAACTATCCACATCGCCGATTCCGTTGGCAACTCATGGGAGCCTTCCATACCATCTTGTCGGCCCTTGCGAATCGACGCTAATCGACGCTAAATCGACGCTGAGCGACGCTAAATCGACGCTAATCGACGGTAGCCGACGCTAGATCGACGCTAATCGACGCTATCCGACGCTGAATCGGCGCCATCTCGTCGACTCCAAGACGCTTATTGACGAAAATCGACGCGAAAGACAAAATATCGAGGGTACACAAGGCTCCCATGATTTGCTACCGAAGTCGATCCTGGCGAAACCTGTCAAAGGCCAAAGATCGGTGTGTAGACGGCCTCCTGGTTTGGCCAGGAGGGGATCTGCACCGAGCTTGGGCCAAGCACCGGCCCGGCCAGGATCGATGAGGTAAATAGCTCCTCCGTCTCCTCCTCCTCGTCCTCCTCCTCCTTCTTCTCCTCCTCCTCCTCCTCCTCCCTCCGACCTCACGGGAATCTTCTGGCTGGCCCAAGCATCCCAACTGACGAAAGACGCGATGCCCTCCTCGGTGCAGCCGTGGGGCAGCTTGTCGGGGGCCTGGTCCGATCGGGAGCGGAAGCGGGACCTGCTCTTCACCTGCGTCTTGGAAGCCTCGTTCCTCCGCACCGTGCCCAACATGTCGTCGATGTCCTTCTCGGAGTGGTTGGCCCACCAGATCTCAGGGCACTTGTTGAGGCGGTGGAACGCGTTGCGGAGGGCCATCATCTGCGAATCGCCCACGAAGATGTGCTTCGCCTTCCCGTGAAAGCGCTCCTTCATGCAATCGGTCTTCAGGATGGCTGAGTCGGGGCCCGTCATCTGCAAGGCGTCCTCGGCGTACCCTGCCCCCTGCAACTGAGCGAAATACGTTGGCACGTCCCAGTTGGCCGCATTGAGCATGTTGAGCGTGGGGATGGGGAAACCCTTTGCGCCAATGTCTAAGCAAAACTCCTCGCTGAACTGTGAAGTGCCGTAGCCCCCCGCGTCGACGTCCTCTCGACGGCGAGCTCGGGGGGGAAGCGAGAGGGGGAAGCGACTCCCTCGGAAGGCGGCGGGGCTCCTCGGAAGCCCCTGCGCCTCCCGAGAGGCCCCATGAGCCTTCTCCGAAGCCGCACGCAGCTCCTCAGAAGGCGCGAGGGCTTCTGAGAAGCCCCTCACCCTCTCACTTCCCTGATGGGCTTGTCTTCCACCACCACCACCACCACCACCACCACCACCACCATAAGATGGAGGAGGAGGAGGAGGAGGAGGAAGAGGAGGAGGAGGAGGGAACGTAGGTAGGAGGAGTGAGGAGGAGGAGGAGGAGGGGAGGAGAAGGAGGAGAGGAGGACGAAGAAGGAGGAGGGGTGGAGGAGGAGGAGGAGAGGAGGAGGAGGAAGACGACAAGAGGAGGAGGAGGAGGAGGAGGAGCAGGAGGAGGAGGAGGAGCGAGGAGGAGGACGAAGGGGAGGAGGAGAGGAAGGAGGAGGAGGAGGCGGAGAGGAGGAGGAGGAGGAGGAGGAGGACCCCTCCCCCTCTAACTTGTGGTGGTGGTGGTGGTGGTGGAAAACAGGCCCATCACTCCCCCCCAACAGGCTCGCCGCCGATCCTCGTCGGAGGAGAAGCCCAGCTCCTCTGGCGTCTGGCGCCCGCCTCCCGACGACGCGTCGCGCGAGGGCGAGAAGCCGCCGCGCGACGGCGACAGGTCAGCCACGTCGCGCACCATCGCGGCGAGGCCAACGGCCGGGGTGCCGACGAGCGCGAGGCCGAAGACGAGGCCCGGGCGCACGAGCGCCACCATCCTTTGCGTTCCCGGGGGGGGGGGGGGCGACCCGACGAAAACGGTGCGGCTGGATAGCCGAGGGGGTACGGAATCAGGAAGCGAGTGGAAACCGAAGCGAGGTGGCTTCTTGAGCCAGCATGGATACGGGGCGCAGGGGAAGCCGAAGAGAGGTGGCACGCGGACGTCGCGCCCATCAGCGGAGCGAGCGCGAGGCGAGGGAAGAGGTACACTAAGACCCTGACAAGCAAAGCTGAAGCGTGAACAAGGCATGATACTGTACTGCACCCACAGGAGACCATATTGGAGGACCACTCGGGAGAACATACGGGAGATCACACGTGAGACCACGCACCGATCCAGGATCCGGGAAACGCTCACGGCGCCTTGATACCATAAGGAAACGAAGCTGCTTAGGGAATGAAGCACCGACTTCCTTCGTTGAGAAGCCAAGCATGGGGGAAAGAACAACATGACGAGACAGACGCAGCATGAATGAACACGTAGGCTTCACGCGAAAAAGATCCTGGCAGAGGGGAAGACGAGTTGAAAAGACAGGCGCCTTGCGACGTCTGCGACGCAACGAGCAGCGGGCTGAACAGATGAGCACTGAGATTGGGACGCTGCTCGCTGACGGAACGCGAGGCGCGGGGGGAGCAACAGCACAGAATAACGCACCCGTCGCTCATTCGGGGGACGACCTGGATGGTCAAAGTGGTCTCTTGTGACTTGATGGGCCTGTTTTCCACCACCACCACCACCATAAGTTGGAGGGGGGAAGGAGGTAGGAGGAGGACCCACTCCCCCTCCAACCTATGGTGGTGGTGGTGGTGGAAAGCAAGCCCATCATGACTCACTCGTGGATCCGCAGCGGCGCTACCAGCGAGGATGCTTGATCACAAAAGCAGGGCAACGCGGGACGCCACAGGTGGACCTGTACTGCGAGGCCAGCTACGAGCCTGCAAATATGCCGCAGCGCCACCTGTGAAGAAGGCGCGAAGGCTTTGAGACCACCCGTGAGGCGCTACAGTCAGCCAGTATAGTAAGAATGAGCGATAAGGATGCAAGGGCCTTGGACGCCCCTTTCGAAGCTTTTCGAGCGGGGCGCGGCCAGCGACAGCGCCGAAGGATGGACCGAGGAGTCACGGATGCAAGGGTACCCTTGGGAAGGCTGCCCATCCTTACTGTGCGGGTTGACTGTGGTGAAACCATAGACAAGCCACGGGCACGGAGTCGGAATCGGACCGGCTGCACCAGGATGAGCACCAGCGCCATGCAAGCCCCGCGCCGCATCGGATCACCGGGATCTTCTGGAGGGAGGTAGTTTGGAGAAAGGGGGGAGAGGAGAAGGGGGGGAGACGACCACGCATCAGCTCAAGTCAAACTCGCAACTGGGCGTCCCGGCAGCTCCACGACATGCACCAGCGAAAATGCGGGCCCGGAGCGAGACGTGTCTCCGACGTCGGACTGCCAACTCCGAGGCACAACAGTCCATACGAACCTGAGCAGCCTCGGAGGGAGGAGGAGGAGGAATTCATCGGAGTATCACCCGTGAGCCTCCCTCCGCCTCAAAGTCCAAGCTGCTCGCCGGAGTCGGGGGGGAGGAGGCCCTCGGCGAGCCCGACGCGATGGAGCGCAGCGAGGGGCCAAGCACGGCGCATCCCTTGGTGAGCGCGGGGCATGTCGCGCCAGGGGTGTGGTCGCCGCCGCAGCGATCGCCGCTCGCCGCCGCCCTCGTGGTCGTCCCTGTCGTCGTCCTGGTCGTCCTCGTCCGCGTCCTCGTCCTCAATCCTGGACGCATCGCCACAGCCTGGTGCCTGTGGTCGTCGTCGTCGTCGTCGTCGTCGTCGTCGTCTTCGCCTCGTCGTCGCCTCGTCGTCGTCGTCGTCGTCTTCGCCTCGTCGTCTTCGTCGTCTTCGTCGTCGTCGTCGTCGCCGTCGTCGTCGTCGCCGTGGTCAGCTCGTAGTCGTCGTCGCCTCGTCGGGACATCGGAGTCGGATCGGACTGGGCCGACCAGAAACGGTCTCGCGACAGGCCGATCTTAGGTCGGGCATGTCCCCCTACAGGCGGATGTTGCACGAAAAACCCAAAATACTTAAAAATATTCAAATTCAGTCAAAAAAACGTCCCCTGAGCATCTTTGCATTATTCTTGGATATTCCTCCTGAGGAGGGACGTGCCCGACTTCAAGCTGATCGGGCCGAAGAGCGGGCTCCGCCTGGTCGGGAAAAAGCCCGCGGCAAGCCGAGCCGACTCGGCGACCGGCAGGCTATCGAGTCTGCCGTGGCCTGGTCGCCTTGTGAGGAGGAGCGCCACTCTGACCATCGAGGGCGGCGGACGAGGGAAGCATCAGAGGATCGCCATCGCAATCACCAGTGGCACCACAAGCAGCATCATGACAATCATCATCTTCACCACCAGCAGCAGCAACATCCTCGTCATCATCAGCATCGTCGTCGCCGCCGCCGTCACCAACCATGACCAACATCACAAACATCATCGCCATCCTCCTCATAATCCTCACCCTCATTCTCATCCTCATCATCCTAATCATCCTCATCAGCACCAGCAGCAGCAGGTTCACGATCATCATCGTAGTCATCATCGCCACCACAACCATCATCATAAGCATCACCAGCATCCTCAGCATCAACACCACCACCAACAACAGCATCATCAGCATCATCATCAGCATCATCATCAGCATCAGCATCAGTCTCAGAACAAGCAGCCGTTGCACCATCATCAACATCAGCAGCATCATCATCCTGATCCTCATCCTCATCATCATCGTCCTCCTCCTCCGCATCATTATCACCATCACCATCATCAGCCGCATCAGCATCATAAGCAGCAGCACCATCATTATCATCATCATGTTCACCAGCGTCAACATCAGTATCATAATCATCATCGTCCTCGTCATCATCATGTTCGTCATCCTCCGCCCCATCATCATCATCACCATCACCATCACCATCACCATCATCATCATCATCATCATCAGCATCATCATCATCATCATCATCATCATCATCATCCGCATCAGCATCATCATCATCAACATCATCAGTATCATCAATATCCTTATCGATTCCTGGAACTCTGTCAGGGCGACTTCTGGCGAGGACCTCGAGGGGGCGTCCCAGGAGGCAACAGACGGCCCAAAGACATCCAGAAACGTCGATCCGTGATGCAGAAGTTTCAAGAATTCCCCTTTGGATCGAAAACCAGAGAGCACCAAACCGATGCGATCCTCGAGGATCGACGACGGATCCGCCCCGTCGTCCTCCCCCTCCTTATCCTGCTACTCCGCCTGGCGCCACCAGGGGTGCCATCCCACCGGAGATCGGCGACCCCCCAACTTGCCTGTCAACGTGGTCCATGCGTCTGTCCTTCTCCTGTGCCCCGTGGTGCGCCACGCCCACTTCTGTCGTGCAGCACCGCCGTCCCAGCTTCCTCCTCCTCCTCCTGCTCCTCCTCCTCCTCCTCATCCTTGTCTCTCCTGCTTCTCTCAAGACCCTCGCCGTCATGGCTGCTTGGCAACGTGGATCCCTGGAGATCCCGACTTTTTCGCTGGACCGGCGCTCCGTCCCGAGACGAGTTGGGACGGCCCTGCGGCCCAGCACACTCCCCCCAACATGACGCCGGGGGTGCTCATTGGACGCCGCCCCCAGCGGTAACGGCACCAGCGGGTCTGACCCTGACCTGGCTCCAGGTTGGCCTGACGCCGACCCCGCCAGCGATGGGCCTGGAATGCAAGCCCGAGCAGCGGATTCGGCAGGCGCCGGTGCCTGCTGGGCACCATTCCGAGCTGGAGATGGCCGGCGCTCGAGCGGGGGCATCATTTCGAGAGTCTGAGAGCCTCGAGCGCTCACCAGAGTGAAATCGGGCTTGTCCCCCTACAGGGGGATTTCCGACGAACAAAAAAACCCAGGATAATAAAAAAACCAGAAATAGTCTGGGGACTATGTTTTGATCTGTTTCTACCTTTTTGGCGTATGTTGGGGGATTTTTTATTTTTCGTCGAAAATCCCCCAGTAGGGGGGCACGCCCGACATAAGACAGGGGCCGCGAAGCAGGTGCCGACACCGCTGCTCCACGGACCTCTCCGGAGGTGCGTTCTGAGCAGAATCGGCGACGAAGCCAGGACAAAACTTGCTCCGGGCGAGGATAGGAGGAGGAGGAGGAGGAGGAGGAGGAGGAGGAGGAGGAGAAGGAGGAGGAGGAGGAGGAGGAGGAGGAGGAGGGGGAGGAGGAGGAGGGGGAGGGGGAGGGGGAGGGGGAGGAATAGGAGGAGGAGGAGGAGGAGGAGGAGGAGGATCTCTGAGAGCCACCGGCTCTGGAGGAAGCATCGGGCGCCGTGGTCTCGCCAGGGCCTTCCAGAGCGCTCTGCGGGCGTTCCAGCACGCCCTGGCACGGACGTCCTCCTCGCCCTCGCCCCGTGCGAGCACTTCGAGGCGGGTCCAGCGGTGGCGACGAGGGCCTCCCTGGAGGCCCAAACAAATACGGCAACGAGGGGAGGGCAGCGGTGTCGC
>CAUYUJ010021652.1:59443-131943 GCA_963575745.1 Prorocentrum cordatum | reverse complement strand
GAAACATCAAGTAGGAAGGCGTTCGAAGTAGATCGGGTCTCCGCCCACCCCCATGAAGCGGAGGGAAGCGGGACTACCGCTCGACCCGGCCGGCGCGTAAGAATGCGAGGCCTCGGACGTTCACGTCGAAGCTTGTCGAGCGGGGTTGGCCATCGACAAGGGTTCAGGATGGGCGGAGGAGGCAAGGATGCAAGGGCACCCTTGGAAAGATCACCCATCCCGATCACCAGCTTCGACGGCAGCTCCTCCCTGCTGCACCCCAGGACGCGGCGGTAGGGCGGGCCGGGCGTTTCGCCTGGCACGTCCTCACCATGCAGGATCCTGGAGCTTACAGACGGGGCGTTGACCTAAGGAACCCTGAATAAGGAACGAGGCCCCTTTTCCTATGAGTTCAACTTCGGCTTCCCATGGAAAACCTCGGGAAAACCCGAGGCAACCTTTGCAACGATCAAGGAACACCGAGCCCCTCCCCAACGAAAAGGATTCCTTCTTCAGCGCCTCGACCGTACCCATCGGTCGGAAGAAGTAGGTAGAAACATGAAGTAGGAAGGCGTTGGAAATAGATTGGGTTTCCGCACGCCTCCTGAAGAGGAAGGAAGAGGGAAAGCCACTCGACTCTTGAAGTAGGAAGGCGCTGAAAGTAGATTGGAATCTGGGAATCCAAAAATACCTACTTCCAACGACCGATGGGTAAAGCCTGCAAGAGAAGCACGGCTGGAGGGCAGATCGTTCTCAACATGCGGCCCTCGCCCCGGCGGACCGCGCACTCGAACGAACTGGAGGGGAGCACGAGAGCTTCGCGGCTGGAGGGCGGGTCGGTCTTTCTGAGCGCGGCTCTCGCCTCAGAGCCGCGCAGATTCGCTGCGAAAGCTTGCAGAGCTTCACGGGAGGAGGAGGAGGAGGAGGAGGAGGAGGAGGAGGAGGAGGAGGAGGAGGAGGAGGAGGAGAGGAGGAGGGGGAGGAGGGGGAGGAGGAGGAGGAGGAGGAGGAGGAGGAGGAGGAGGAGGAGGAGGGGGAGGAGGAGGAGGAGGAGGAGGGGGAGGAGGAGGAGAAGGAGGAGGAGGAGGTTGCTGTTTGAAAAACTGTGGCCCTCGGCGTAGCGGCACGTACATTCGCCTTTCAAGTTCGCAAGAGCATCGCGGACGGAGGGCGGGTCGTTGTCAGAATGTGGCTCTCGCCTCAACGCCGCGCACATTCGTCTCGAAAGTTCGCAGGAGTTCCGCGGATGGTGGGCTTCCCGGACCTCAAAATGCGGCTCTCGCCTTGGCGCCGCGCACATTCGTCTTCAAAGTCTAACAAAGCCGAACGGAGTATTACACTTACAGTCCACGGAATGGTGTTGTGGCGCGATTTGCGTAGGATCGTCAGGGCGCACCAGTTACGTTGATTCGCGGTGTTGAAGTCCCAGGCACGATGCAGGATCTCCAGGACGCTACAGAAAAGCTGATTCGCGGCGTTGAAGTCCAAGGAGTGGTGTTTTGGCACGGGTGAGGATTCTCAGGTGCTTGTCTTCCAACGGGGCACTTCAAACAGTGAGCATCTATTACTGCAGCGACCTATGAGGATGAAGCTTGGAGGGAGGGAGAATGGAACTTGGAGGGAAGGTGGAACTTGGAGGGAGGGAACTTAGAGGGAGGGTGTACACTGCTCCTCCTCCTCCTCCTCCTCCTCCTCCTCCTCGTCCTCCTCCTCGTCCTGCTCATCCTCCTCCTCCGCCTCCTCCTCGTCCTCCTCTTCCTCCGCCTCCTCCTCTTTCGTCTCTCTCTCTCCCTCTCCCTCTCCCTCTCCCTCTCCCTCTCCCCGCTCCCTCTCCCTCCTCCTCTCCCTCCTCCTCTCCTCCTCGTCGTCCGACGTGCGCTCCTCTTACACCTCTCCATCCCTTCCCCCCTCGAGGAGAGGGGGGGGACGGGGGGCGAACACGAGAGCACGAGGCCCGGCCCTCCGCCCCCGCTTCCGTAGCTGCGGGTGCAGGAGGGGCGAGGAAACGGGGGGGGCAAGACAGGTGCGCTCGCGCCATACAGTCGGGGCTTTGACCTAAGGCACCCTAAATAAGGAACGAGGCCCCTTTTTGTCCATAAGTTAAACTTCGACTTCCTATCGAAAACATAAGGGAAACCCTGAGGCAAGCTGTGAAACACTTAAGGAACGCGGAGCCCCTCCCCAACCAAATGGGTTCCTTCTTCAGGGCCCCGACTGTATCTGACTTCCTGCCCATCCCACCCACTTGGGTCGGATGGAGTCTCAAGCGGGGGAAAAAAAGGAGTCTACGCTGTTCGCCCCCTAGGGACTCGCCGGGTCAAACTGCTAGTTACGGTGCGGCGTGGAACGAACATGGTCGACGAAGAGACCTGAGGCGGAGCGGAGCGATGCAGTGTACAGTGACGGGGCGGCAGCGACAGAAAAAGAACCCGCCCACCCTGCCAGCCTATCGCGGCCCCGCCACCTAGCCCATTGCGCCGACCTGCTCTCTGTGCACGGGCACCTCTCGCAAGCTTCCGACAAAACACACACCGTGCGCCGTGCAATCCAGAGAGGGGAGCTGCGCACGGTGGGGGGGGAGGTGGCGGATGCGCAGGAGGGTGATCGGGAGGAAAAGGAGGAGGAGGAGGAGGCGGAGAAGGAGGATGAGGGTGATCAGGAGGAAAAGGAGGAGGAGGAGGAGGAGGCGGAGGAGGGAGGGGGGCGAGGACGAACAGCGGCAGCAGGAGCTGGAGGGGAAGGAGCGGAAGGGGCAGGAGGACCAGGAGAGGGCGGAGGAGGGGAACGACGGGAGGAGACGCAAGTGAAACCTGGCGCGAGAACGTCATAATTGTGAAGGTGGAGGGAGGAGGGAGGAGGGAGAAGCGTCATGAAGGAGAGAAGAGGGGAAGGGGGGGGGACCTGAGGACGAGGCGGGGGAGGAGGGGAAAGAGGGGCAGGAGGGGGAAGCGGTTCACGAGGAAACAAACTCGTGAACTGACTGCGCCCTACCCCCAACCAAGGTCGCCGCTCAACTCCAGGGCTCCCGTCTGTGACGCAGGGGCTGGCTGCTGAAGGCCAGGAGAGGGTCGGTTAGCTCTGGGGGGCAAAGCTCGCAAGGAAGCCATGGCCGTGGTGGCCGCGATGGCGTCGGTGAAGTGCTGGCGATGGGCGTCCCCCAGCCATCTTCGCGCCTCCTACCTCCATCCTGCTCCTCCTTCCTCGTCCCTCTCCCTCCTCCTTCCACTTCATAACCTCCTCCCGTCCTCTCCTCCACCTCCTCCTCCTCCTTTCCTCCTTCTCCTTCTTCTCCTTCTCAGTATCCTTCTCCTTCTCCTTCGCATCCTCATCATCCCTCCTCATCCCTTCCTCTCTTCATCGTCCCTCCTCTAACTCCGCTCTGTTCATGCTCCTCCTCACCACTCATTCCCATTACTCATCCGCAGTCTCCCACGACTGAAACTACTCTTCGTCCTCATGATCTGGGTATGTTTCACTTGACCTGTGTTCGCGCTTCGCGATTCCCGAAAAGCAAGCATCGTTGTGATGCGGTCACCATGGAGGCGTGGGACGGAAAGCCCCTCCAACACAGATGGCGAAGGGCAACTACCTTGGTGCACGCATATACTACGTATTACCATCATCCTCGTCGTTGTCGCCAGCGTCATTACCATCACCATGGTAGTCATCATTCACCACCCGCATGATGGAGAAGCCTTGCGGGCCACCGTCATCAGCATCACCATCACCATCGCCATCTCCATCGCCACGCCGAAGCCCATGAGACAAGGAGCGGATGGGGCGGAGAAATCTCACCAGCCCTCTGGGCGTCGGTGGTTTAGAGCGTTTCCTCTTCCAACCCTCCTTCTTCCCCTTCGGGGAGGGGTTTACCCCTCCCCCTACCCCCTCCCCACTGACCTGGACAGGGGGGGGGCGCGGGTAGTTAGAGCGTCCAAGATGGCCCAACACGCCAAGAGAGCCTCAGGGAGCTCAAAATGACCTCCAAGATGGCTCCAGATAGCGCAAGATGCCTCAATATGGTCCCCATGATGTTCCAAGACGCTCCAAGAGCTTCCCAAAACGGTTCCAAGTGCTCACAAGAGCATCACTAGGATGCCTCCAAGAGGCCAACATGCTTCACAACCCTAGGGAACATCAATGTTTTTGGTGTTCTCACTTTTTCGCTTGCGATGCGCATCCGAGGCGTCAAGATGGCTCTAAGGTGGCTCAAGATAGCTCCAAAAGGGGCCCAAGAAAGCCGCAAGACGGCGCCAAGAGCGGCAACGAACGCTCCAAGAGCACCCCAAGAGGGGTTCAGGAGGCAATTTCAAAGGCTCTACAAGGGCGACGCTAAAAAATGCGTCCGCTTTCTTTGCCAGATCCCCTCCAACATGGCTCTACCAGCGCCTCTGAGGCCTCCAAGAGCGCTTCAAGAGCGCCCCAAACGACGCCCAAGAGGCCTCCAAGAGGCTCACAAGGTCGTCAAAGATGGGCCAAGACGGCTCCCTGAGAGCCTCGGGAAGCCCAGGACACCTTCCAAGATGGCTGACGATGCCCCAAGAGGCCGCAGGATGGCCTCAAGATGGCCCCACGAGGCCCCCCAAGAGGCCCCCAGGAGGCCCCCAAGAGACCCCCAAGAGGCCCCAAGAGACCCCCCAGAGGCACCCAAGGTGCTCCCAGAGGCCTCGGCGATAATGTCAAACCATTGTTTGCACTAAGGTTTTAGCCACATGTTGGCCTCTTGGGGGGGGGGACTGATTAAGATGACTCCAGGAGCGCCTCGGAGAGCCCAAAATGACCTCCAAGATGGCTCAAGAAATCCCAAGATGTCTCATACTGGCTTCCTCTGTGTGCTGTCCACTTCCCTGATCGAGGCAATCCCACCAGCCCTCTGGGCGTCGGTGGTTTAAGGCGTTTCCTCTTCCACCCCTCCCTCTTTCCCTTCGGGGAGGGGTTTACCCCTCCCCCTACCCCCTCCCCGTGGACCTGGACGGGGGGGGCCGCGAGCGGTCAGAGCGTCCAAAACGGCCTCGGCGAGGAAGCCAAAATCATTGATTTTACTAAATGTTGGCCCCATTTTGGCCTCCTGAGGGGGCAAAGATGGCCCCAAGAAGCGCCCAGGAGGCCCCCAAAGGCCCCAAGATGGCCCCAAGAGGCCCCAAGAGGCCCCCAGGAGGCCCCAAAGAGGATCCCGAACGGCCCACAGAGGCCCCCCCGAGGCACCCAAGACGCCGAAAAGCCCCTCAGGACGACCCTCTACTCGCCTGGGCGTCGTTTCTGGACGGGCTGGTGGGGATACGCGAAGCGTCTAGAATTGAGAGGGACGTGGAGGAACGAACCAGAAGACAGACATACACGTGTTGGTCGGCGTGGACCCCGAGAAGTACGTGGCTGCACCGTGGAGATCAAAACCATGCGATGCAGGCTGTGTGGTGGAAACTATATTTTATGAGGCAGCTTAAAGGACCGTTTCACGATGTTTACCCTCGCTGGCCAGTGAAAAGACTACATCGTACAAGACACGTGATGTCAGCTATGGAGGAGAGAACTGTGCGGCGGCAAAAAAGACTCTGCGGTGCGAGCGGTGTCGTATAAGAGCTGTGCGGTGTGCGCAGCGGAGCCGAAAGGCACGGAATTAGATAGGCTGTGCGAGGCAGGCTGCGTTGCAGGCTGGACGACGACGTGTACGCTGTGCGGTGCGAGCTGCGTGGTGCAGGCCACGCGGCGTAGGCCACGCGGCGAAACACCTTCCCGCCCTGCAGGCTCGCAGGCACGGAGGGGGGCCCGTTGGGGCACCCCCTGGGGCGCCCGCGCAGAGCGCCCACGAGTGAAGCGGGGCGCCCGCGGGCGCGGCCTCGGCGGAGACCCCCCCCCCCAAGCGCAAGAAAAAAAGCGCCCGCGGAGCGGCCGCGGGGCGAAAGCCAGACCCGGGTCAGTCACGCCTCGCAGGATCTTGCAAGCTCCTGCAAGGTCCTGCACCCAGGCCCGGGTCAGCGCGAAGGATCCTGCAAGATCCTGCAGGATCCTGCACCCAAACCCGTGTCAGTGCGACCCCAGCCCCGCAGGATCCTGCAAGATCGGGCGCTCTGGCTGACCCCCGTTTGCATTGACCCCCGTCTCGAGGCTCCCGACCGATTGCAAACTTGACAGAGCCGGGCAAGAACTCCTCCTAAGGAAGCGTTGTCTCTTACTTCGGCGCTCCGACATCGGGCTGAAAGGGGGCAGGGGTGGGCGGAGGGGGGTGGTCTGGCTCGGGACCTCTGCTCAAGGCCACGGTCTGCAGCAGTGCGTCCTACGGGGGAGGGACCCCTCCTGTTCGGAATAGGCGCCCAAAACAGCCAAGATCTACTGCATTTGGCGGTGGACAGACCTCCCTTTAGTAAACCTCCCCTGAATGAAAACGGCCCAGGACCGAAACCCAATCCCCTGGACCCGCAAGAATGACGGCCGCGCAGCCCTCTCGCGAACCGAAGACGGCCGATTCCTTGATAGACGTGTCAGGGTAGGAGGTCGATCCACCTCCGATCCATGGGGGGGGAGGGGGAGGAGGAGGAGGAGAGGGAGGAGGAGGAGGAGGAGGAGGAGGAGGAGGAGGAGGAGGAGGAGGAGGAGGAGGAGGAGGAGGAGGAGGAGGAGGAGGGGGGGTACGCGAGCCCGCGCCGATCGGCAGAGCAACGAGTGAGAGAACGATCGCGCAGTGCTCGAAGCGAAGGCCAGCGCTGGAAGCCCCGGGTCGGCGACGAGCGCGCGCGCGGGGCCCCGGGGCAGCGCGGCGGGGCCACGGGGCAGCGCCGAAGAGGCAGCGCCCGCGGGGGGGGGGGGGGGGAAGACCGCGCGACCCTCCGAGCGCTTGGCGCTGTGCCGATGTGTCCCCTTCGAGTGTGGAGGGCGGCGACGATGGTACAGTCAACCCGTATTTTCCCCTCGGGGAATACCCGCGATGATGAAAGTTGCCGGCTTCGCAACTGATGGGAAGGGGACTCCACCATGCACGTACAGGCTGGAACGGAGAAGAAAGAGGACGAAAAGAGGAAAAGCGGGAGGAGGAAAAGTCCTGGATGCGTCCTCACGTCCGGATGGCATGCCCAGGCCAGTATAGTGGGGATGCACGACAAGGATGCAAGAGCCTTGAACGCCCATCTCGAAGCTTTTCGAGCGGGGCGCGGCCAACGAAAGTGGCGAAGGATGGGCCGAGGAGGCAAGGATGCAAGGGTACCCTTGGGAAGGGTGCCCATCCTTACTATGCGGGTTGACTGCAACCAGATTCGAACTTGTCCCTCTCCCTAAGATGGGCGAGCCCAAAGCGATGGCGATCTGAAGGATGTGCCCTCAGGAGCTGAGGGTGTCCTGCAGATTGGCATCGAGGGGAGGTGATGCCAAACTCAGGGATGGGGATATGCTTCAAACTGGTGTGACGATAACGGGGGGGGAGGTCTGAGCATGGACCGACCGTCCTGGCATTCCTGTAGGCCTACCACGAAATATTCTTAGAACCCACAAGTGCTCTAATCACAAAAACAGTTTTCTTGGAACAGAAACCCGATGTGTCAAAACAAACAATGCCCCAGCCAGAAGTATTAGAATAACATTTCGTGCAGACCACAAAAGGCTTCTGAAACACATTAGTTGGTGGGCCTTTAGGCGAGCCATGACGCCTCGCCACTGCTTGAGAGGAGGAGTGGGCGATATCGACGTCTGGTGGAACCCGTGCGCCTGCCCACGCCAGACCTCTGCGGAAAGAGGGGGGCGGGGGATGGATGCACTGGGCAGAAGCCCAGAACTCTCTCGGGGGGCCACCCGTCCTGCCTCCGTGGCCCCGCCCCCCCCCCCCCCCCCCCTGGGGGCCAGGGCAGCGGCTGGGGGTCCGGGTCGAGCGTCAAGTCGGGCATGTCCCTCTACAACAGGAAGGAGTAGTCAAGAATAGTCAAAAAATAGTCTGGGGACGACTTTCCTATTATCTTTGGCGCATCTTTGAGTACGTATTGTTTGACTAGTTTTCATTGTTCGTCGAAAATCCCCCTGTAGAGGGACATGCCCGACCTGAGTCGAGCGTCAGTCGCCGGAGGAAGGGGAGAGCGAACGGTGGCAGGGGTCGCGGGCGCGTCCCGTAGAGCGAGAGGTCGCCGACGTGGAGCCCATGCTCTCCATGGAGGTCGAGCGGCCAGAGAACATCTGGGCCTCCGGCGAAAGGGTTGGCATGGACACGGACGAAAAGAAAATTCAACCACATGAACATAAACTGTCGGGGGTTCGCGCGGAAGTCCGAACGTGCTTTGTGCAGGTGTTCGTTCTTCTTCAGATTAAGGCTTTCTTTTCTAGATGCGCGATGGACAAAACAGCACACACAGCGGCGGCATACCCACAGCGAGAGTTAAAAACTAAATGCTTGAAGTGATCCCGGAAGACCCTGCAGGCCCTCGACCCCATCTTTGATATCGATTTCGCGCCGAGGGCTCGTTTCTGCGGGCCCCAGCCCCTGCGTCGCGCTCAACCTCGAACGCCCGCTCAGCCGAAAACCGCTTGACATCGGCCCCCCGACCCGCCGCCCTCCGAGTAGGGCACCTTGGCAATGAGCCCGCCTGACCGACGCGCACCGCAATACCCTGCAAGCGCCACAACACGCATGCGACCACCGAAACATGCCTTTCAGCACCACGCCATGACTGCGAACTCGGCGCCGCAACAGGTGGGGAGCCTGCCAGCGCCACAGTGCGCTTGTGGGCACCAAAGCACGCTTTCAGCAGCACCTCGCCACGCCTGTGAGCACAGCACCATAGCTGCGAGGGGTCCGCCCCCAAGCATGTATGGCGGGTACAGGCCACCCCGCCCACTACGATCGTTGGCGTTACTGGGGGGGGGGGGGGGCTGGGGAACGAGCGTCACGCTGGCGAGGGTGAAACAAAACGCTCACAGATTTGGCGAACATGTGACACGGCGTCATCGCCAGCAGCTCGCCCTGCCCTACGAGCCGCAACGAAGTCCTTCTTGAAGGCACTACGTTTCACACTGTCCCTGGCGGCGCCGCTGCAATGACTGCCGCCCTTCCTCGCGGCCCCCCAAACGCAACGCGAAGCGAGCGGAAACCCGCCGACCCCTCGGCGCGCGTGAGAAGCTGTGCCGTTTGAGTCGTCGTCGTCGTCGTCGGCGGCGTCGCCACTTCTGATGAGATTGAGAAACGAGAAAAAAGAACGTCGCAGTTGATGCGAAGCGGGGCTTTATCCATATCCACCGCCTGGGAACCGACGTCCTGAGGACTCGGCGGGCGGTGGACATGGATAATGTGTTGGCCCCCGGGGGCCCGAATCTATCCATCTCCACCGCCTGCGGAGGTCCGCGACGACCGAACCCCCAGGCGGTGGTTCATGGATAAATCTCTGCCTCGGGATCAAGTCAAGACTCTTCCGTCCCCCTCCGCCGGCGGCGGGGGGCGCCTCGCGGGCGCCCGCTGCGCTGAACGCGGGCGCGCCGGAACTCGCGCCAGTGCTCGCGCGCATAGGCTACAGCACGCAGCTTGCAGCACAGAACTCAAACCGCGCAAGGTGCACCAGACACACATGGTACCACACCCGCAGAACGCAGCGCAGAATTCGCTCGCAGCATGAACAGTACACATCAAGAGCGCGACCGATTGCTCAGGGACCACAGTGGCTAATACTTGCCCCAATATTCTCACGTCCAGATAACATACAAATATGAATGCCTGCACGCATACGCATATGTAGATACACATATACAGATGCATGTCAGTGTGAGGGGTGTCTAAGAGCTCTTGATATATCCCTGCGCATCCGGCTGCAACGAAACCTCGACCTCAGGGCGGGGGCGCCAGGCAGGCGCGCTAATCGGGCACGCCAATCAGGCGAGAAAACTCGGCGCGCCAATCGGGCGCGGCACGCGGATCAGGCGCGCCAATCGGGCGCGAATGGACTGGGAGCACCCCCGCTCTTATCCGAGGTCGCGGGGGGAGGAGGGGGAGCTACGTATCTTCTATATATACACATATACATATATATATATATATGTATATATAAACGTGTATATATATACAAACATACATACCTGCATGCACACATTCATACCTACCTACCGACCTACCGACCTACCTACCGACCTACCTGCCGACCTACCTACCTACATACACATATATACATACATACATACTTACATACATACGTACGTACGTACATACATATATACATACATACATACATACACACACATACATACATACATGCATATATACATACATACATTACAAACATTACATACATTATATGCGTTCATACATACAAACATACCTACGTACGTACGTACGTACATACGTAAACACACATACACATGTATATATATGTGCACCTAAGAAAAAGAGAGAGAGGGACAAATACGAAGGGACGAACACAACAACAAAAACGTGTACACATACAACAAATATACAAAACAAAATACAACCACAACTACGAACACTTGTTTAAACAACAACAAACATAATAACAAACCACATCAAACAAACATACGTGCATGCATGCATGCATACATACATACGTACGTGCCCACGTACATACATACGTACGTACATACGTACAAACACACATACATACATACATACATACATACATACATGCATGCATGCATACATACATACATACATACATACACATGCATATATATATATATATATACAAATGTATATACACATCTATGTATATATATGTACACACGCGCCGACACTCAGTTGCCAGGCGCAGATCCAAGAAATCCGCGCGGAACGCTAAAAATGTAGGTTCATGGCGCATGTTTTTCTTCGCACAAAAGGAGGGGAGGGCAGCGGAGGCAGCCGAGGCAGCGCGGGGGGGGGTCCTTCCCCGACCTGCCCGACGTCTGCGCGTCCATGTCCTCCTGGCGGCGCATCCCAGGCTCCGCCCGTTGTCTCCCCCCGTGGGCGGGAGACGCGGCCGCCAGACGAGCGACGAACAGACGGGGCCACATGCGAACCCGACCCCTAGCCCCCACGAGTTCTGAGGGGGAGGGGGGGTTCGCTCCGCTCGGGAGCTCCCGCACGGAGTGAACCCCACCCTCCCCCTCAGAAATCGTGGGGGGTAGGGGTAGGGACCGCATGTGGCCCCCTAGAACAGAGACGGGCCTCACGCGAGACGACACTGATAAAATGCGGAAGGTTCCCGAAATGGGGTCAGAGTGGATCGGGTCGGAGGACTGCGCCGCATCGACGACACGTCGAAGATGCATGGGCGGCGCATCGACGCATGGGCGACGCATCGACCGTGTCATGTCCTCCTGGCGGCGAATCCCCGGTGCCGCCCGCGTTGCTCCCGCGGGGGGCGGGCGGCGCGGCCGCCAGGGGATCGACGAGAAGAAGCGGGCCTCACGCGAGACTACATATATATATATGCATACATACATACAAACATACATACATACATATATACATACATGCATGCATACATACATACATACATACATACATACATGCATGCATGCATGCATGCATACATACATACATACATACATACATACATACATACATACATCCATACATACATACATACATACATACATACATACATACATACATACATATATGTATACCCTGTAACGCCCCTCACGGGGGTAGAAGCCAAGCGTCGTGTTGTCTCCTCCTCCACTCGTGTTCTTGCGCCAGACGTCCACCCCTCAGGCTCTCGGAAACTTCCACAAGGCTCGCACGTGGTCAGAAAAATGCCCCGAACATCGAAGACTCAGTTATTCGATGTTTCGTCTTCGACTCCGTTCCCAGAGCCCCGACGTGGTGTCTGTTCATCGGGTCGGCGCCCTTGTTGTCGTGAAATTATCCTCGGAGGGCCTCTTTGTGACGCTCCCGAGAGAGGGGAGGAGGGAGGAGGGAAGGAGGAGGGAGGAGGGAGGAGGACGGATGGGGAGGAGGCGGATCTCGCGCACGGCGCTATCGGAACCATCGAGGCTACGGATGAGGTAGGAGGAGGAAGAGGAGGAGGCGGAGGAGGAGGAGGAGAAAGAGGAGGAGAAGGAGGAGGAGGGGGAGGAAGGATTTGAAGCAGGACGGATGAGGAATGAGGAGAAGGATGACGACGACGAGCAGGAGGAGGAGAGGGAATGACCCCGTTCTGGAGCCTCTTGGTGTCGCCATGGCTCTCCTCGAGCGTGCTGGGGGTCCTGTGGCCTGCTTGGGTTCTTCGGGGCCTCTTGGGGCCTCTTGGAGCCTCCTGGGCCCTCTGGAGCTCCCTGAGTGTAATTCAAAATGGGTCCTCGGGGGGGCTCTTGAGATCTCGTGGGCTCTCCCAGGGCCGCCACGGGCCCTCCTGGAGCCTCCGTGGGCCCTCTCAGAACTCTCTCGCGGGGGCGAAATGCTGAAAACACTTTCACGCATGGGGGCCTTTCCGTTGAGAAGGGGGGCGCGGTGCAGAATGGGTCCTCCTGGGGCCCTCCGGAGGTCTCCTAGGCACTCCCGAGACCGCCACGGGCCCTCCTGGAGCCTCTGGGGGCCTCTAAGAAGCCTCTCGCGGGGGCTGAAAAATGACGACAGTTTCACGAATGGGAGCCTTTCCGATGAGAAGGGGAGCGCGGTGAAAGGTAATAAAGTGACGACAGTGTCGCATTTGAGGCCCCGAATCGTCCTTGGGCACCTCGGGCGCGAATCCCGCTCCCGCATAGTACGGCGCGATTTCCCCTCCCCCCGCTGTCCCGCCGGACCCCGGGAGGGTGATTTTTGCGGTTTTCGCTTGTAAGAAACACTTCCCCCCCCCTCTCGACGGTGACGGAGGGCAGGCGGCGGGGGTGGGCGGGTGGGCGGGTTGGCGGGGTGGCGGGCTGGCTGGGGTTGCGGGGTGGCTGGTTGGGCTGGTTGAGCCGGTTGAGTTGTTTGGATGGCTGGTTGGTTGGGTTGGCTGGTTGGGCTGGCTAGGGCAATTGGTTTCGATATTTTTGTATATATATATATATATATATGTATATATATATATATATGTGAGAAGACCCAGGGACACACACACACACACACACACGATTAACAAGACACAAATCCAAGGATCCGCCATAAGTTCCCATCTTTGCTGGGTTTTCGTTTGCCCGCCACTTCCCATATTTTCCCGCAGGTTCCTGGGAGTCGACGATTCACTGTGTATGTGCGTTTCTCTCCCTCCTGACTCTTTTCTCTAAGAGGAAGGGGGCGGCAGCCGACTCTTTTCTCTCTTCTCTCCTGAACTCTACTTTTCCTCCTGATTCCTTTCTCTTTTCCTGTCCTTTCCTTTTTCTCATTCCTTCCTCCTTTCTTTTCCTTTCCCTCCTTTTCCTTTCCTTTCTTTTCCTTTCCTTTCTTTTCCTCCTTTTCCTTTCCTTTCCTTTTCCTCCTGACTCTTTTCTCATTTCTCTGAACATAAGATGCAGAGGACTCCCAAAATGGGGTCCGAGAAGATGGGGTCCGGAGGACTGCACCGCATCGACAACACACGTCGACGGCGCCCATGGGCGACGCCTCGGCGATGCCGCATGCCGAACGCCGGCGTGGAGCAAGCCGGGGTCCGCATCGAGCCGCACCGCGGGGGCATCGCCGGTGCGGAGCGATCCTTCGACCCCATCTCCTCCTCCTCCTCCTCCTCCTCCTCCTCCTCCTCCTCCTCCTCCTCCGCTCGGACCTCATTTGGGAGACCAAGAGCATAGCGACCCGACGCGGTGGCTCACGCGGGCCGCCAGCGCGGCACGCCGGCCACACTGGGAGCGACGGCGCCAGCGTGCGATCTTGCGCGGGCAGCTCACGCGCCAAATACACGTGCATACAACCCCTGTGTCTTCTGTCCCTCAGAGGGGGAATGAAACCTGTTCGCCAGAGAGAGAGAGAGACAGACAGACAGACCTCGACATGCTCGCGTCGTAAGACACTAAAGACCAGACATGCTTGGCCGTGTCCGGTCTCCGAGAGCGCTCGTCGTTACCCTGGGGAGCAGCTCGAGATGAACAGCCCATCCTGGTAAGACCCATGACGAACAACGGCTCGAGATGAACAGACCATCCTGGAACAGCCCATCCTGGAATTACACCAGCCGTATAACGGCTCGACATGAAAGACCCATCCTGGTGAAAGGGCGGGAGAACACCCTGGGGTTAGGACGGGCATGTCCCACTACAGGCTGAGTTTAGGCGAAAAAACGGAGGAAAAAACGATAGCCCAACAAAAACATTGAAACATCGTCCCCATATTATTGTTTTACTATTTTTGAAGATTCCTCCTGTAGAGGGACATGCCCAACTCAAGGCTCGAGGTGCAAGACCCATCCTGGTGAAAGGGCGGGAGAACTCCCTGGAGCCCCTGCACTGAAGTCCCCCCGCCCCTTGGCGCCGAGAGGCGACGGGGCACGAGAGGCACGGGGCGCTTTTTGCGGGGGGGGCGAAGGGTCCCTCGCCTGCGCCCCCCGTGAGGATGGGCCGCCGCTAAGATAGCCTTCGGTCGGGCATGTACCACATACAGGCGGATGTTTGGCGGACGCTTGCTTAAAAAGAAAACAGAACAATCAAAAACACACACATATAAAAATGCTAGAATAATCGTCCCCATACTATTTTTCTGCAAGTTTCGAATACTCATCCTGTAAAAGGGGCATGCCCGAGTAAACGCTAAGATAGCCTCCGGGAGCAACTCATGGGAGCCTCACGTAGCGTCTTGCCGGTTCTTGCGACTCGACGCGAAGTCGACGCCAGATCGACGCTGATCAACGCTAAGTCGACGCTATAATCGACGCAAGCCCGTGCCACGTCGAGAGGATCGATACATATATATATATATATATATAGATCCTCGACTCCCAGACACCAAATCGACGCTCGTCGACGCCACAGATAGATTTACGGGGTTACACCAGGCTCCCATGATTTGCTTTAGGTCGGGCGTCTCTCCCCACAGGCGGATTCTGAACGAAGACTACAGAATGGTCCACACACACATTCAAAAATAGCCAAGCATCGTCTAAAAATCGTCCGCCGACTCTTTTGGGAGGCTACAGTGCGGGCGCGGCCGCAAGAAACCCTCACAAGAAACCCAACCCTGAGAACCCGTGCGCGAGGTGCACCTGAGGGGAAACCCGGAGCACCCTAAACGCAGCAGCTCCTTCAACGGCTGCGGGAAGCCACCGCGCAGCGCGAGGAGCGAAGAAACCCAGGATACCCTGGCGAAAAGCACACGGTTTCTTGATGCGCGCCCCCACTGTGGAGGGACAGGCCCGACTTACGATCTGCTTCCGAAACAGCCCGCCTCGGCACGCGGACGCCAGCGGCCCGCAGCACCGCGCGCCGGGGGGCAGCCCCCCGGCGGTGGGCGCGAGCGCGGCAGCGCAGAGGGCAGCTGCCAGGGCGCGCCGAAGGGGCCGGGAGGAGGAGGAGGAGGAGGAGGAGGAGGAGGAAAGGAGGAGGAGGAGGAGGAGAGAGGAGGAGGAGGAGGAGGAGGAGGAGGAGGAGGAGGAGGGAGGAGGAGGAGGAGGAGGAGGAGGAGGAGGAGGAGGAGGAGGAGGAGGAGGAGGAGGAGGAGGAGGTAGGAGGAGGAGGAGGAGGAGGGGGGAGGAGGAGGAGGAGGAGGAGGAGGAGGAGGAGGAGGAGGAGGAGGAGGAGGAGGAGGAGGGGGGGGAGGAGGGGGGGGAGAAGGGGCCCTCGCGGTCGACGGCAGGCTCTCGTGCAGGGGCAGCCGCCGCGGGGCCATGGCATCGCCGCCGTCCTCCGAGAGCAGGGGCTCGCCACGGCCCAGCCCCCAGGCATAACCGCGCCGTGAAAAAAAAAAAAAAAAAATGAGGACAGGATTTTTGTTGGCTATTTTCGGCCTCGGGCGGCCCTCGCCGGGCCTCGGGACCGTAAGAACAACGACTCGGGACGAAAAACGGGTCCCGGGGAAAGGGTCGGGACTTCCAGGGACGCCGTCCTTCAAAACGTCAGGACGTCGCATGTCTTGGGCCCGTCTCCAAAAGCGTTCCGAGCGTCGCTTGACCGATCCCCATCCCCACCGGCGTGGCCTGGGCCCCACGGGCCAAGTTGCCTCCCCGGGTGGGCATGTGGGCTGTTCCCTTCGGGTCTCGAGGGGCCTATTCTAAAATGGGGTGGCGGGTGGTGGGGCTGAGATACCATGGTCTGGTGGGGATGGAAATGGGATAAACAAAGCTGACATTCCTCAACCCCAACGGCCACACCATACTTTGTGAACCTACAGCCTCGAGGTTGTGCCCCTGGGAAGCCAGCCGAGGGGATTGACGATAATGGCACGCCAGGGACAGCATGACGCAACTACCCTGGCCCAACCCTCCTCCAGCTACCTCTGGGCCCTCAGTCTACGAGCCCCCACTGCCGGCGCGCAAGAGTTAGGGCGATGGGGCCTGCCTTCCAAGACATGATCGCGGCCCCCTGCAGAAGGGGTGGCCTACGTAAACGGGGAAACCCAAAGGTACCGATACCGCTACACCCCGCACCTCCCCAGGAGCGTGCTCTGACCAGGATATCGAGGAGAAAAACCAGCAGTGGCGACGAGGGCATCCCAGGAGGCCATAAAAGGAAAAACAAAGGAAGGGTAAGCGGTATGGGCACAGTCGGACCTGGGCCGGAAGAACCCTCCTGCAAGAGGAGCATGAGACCCTGCGCCAGCCAGACGGAAGAAGCTTCGAGGGTGCCCTCCCCCAGGGATGCGCGAGAACACCCGACAAGCACGCAGAACATTAGCACGGCACCCTCCCCGACTCGGCCTCGACCTTGTACCTCGGCCCGGCTGAGCCTCTCCCTTCGCCGAGCGAGGCCCACGCGCCCCAGGCCTTCTGGGAGAGCCGAGGGCCAGGTCCGGCATGTCCTCCTGTAGGCGGATATCGGTCGAAAACTAACAAAAGGTCCAAACAGACTCGCGAAGATGGCCAAAAAACAATGTGCTGATTTGTTTTCATATATGTATAGATTCAAAACCAAACGATGTTGTTTACTATGGTTGAATACTCCTCCTCTGCAGGGGCACGCCCGACTCAGGCCAAGGAGAGGAGGGGGGGTCCTCGCACCGACCGCCGGTCCCCCCGCGCCCCCCCCCCCCGCGGTGCGCGCGGCGCCCGCCCGCCCCCCCCCCGCCCCAACAAAAAAAAACGGGAGGAGGGGGAGGAGGGGGGGGAGGAGGAGGAGGAGGGGGAGGGGGAGGGGAAGGAGGAGGAGGAGGAGGAGGAGGAGGAGGAGGAGGAGGGCTCTCCCGAGGCCTGCCGGGGCACTCAGCTTTTCGGACGCCCGGAACGGACACGAACAAAAAAAAAGATGGTGGAATGCCCCAACAACAAGTGCGGCCCAAAGCCGGCAGCGGCCGCCGTCGGGCAGGCTGCTTCCTGCATTTCTGATGAACAGCCTCCGCGGCGGCGCGGCCAGCGAGTCCTGTTCAGAATGCAGCAGAACTGCTGTTGGGCAATGTGCCAGTTCTTTCCGTACCCATGTCGATCGTCCCGATCAGCGGCTTGCGAGCGGACTCTTCGTAGGCAGAGGGATCTCGTCCCGTGATGCGAAGTTCCCCCATCCCCACCGAATCCCCTCCTCTTCCTCCTCTTTATATCCTCCTCCTCCTCCTCCTCCTCCTCCTCCTCCTCCTCCTCCTCCTCATCATCATCCGATTCGCATCACGTGACGGATCCAAGTCGCCGACTTCGGGGATCTTCTGGCCCGGGTCAATCCAGACCAGGGTCAGTCAGGCCTTGCAGGATCCTGCACGATCCTGCAAGATCCTGCAGGATCCTACGCCCAAGCCCGGGTCAATGCACCCCTGGCTCTGCAGGATCCTGCAAGATCCGGCGCTCTGGCTGACCCCCGTTTGCATTGACCCCCGGCTCTTGAGCCCCGAACTCTCGGATAGGCGGCACGCCCAGGGGGGAAAAGAGACGAGGGGCGGGCCTTTTTAAAATGCTCGGAAGTCCCCTCCAGCCTCCTGAGAAGTCTCCTATAAGCCTTCCCCAGAGACAAAGAAAAAGACCCTCGGAAGGCACGAGGGCCCCTGAGAAGTCTCGCCGCCCGATGAGAAGGCCGTTTCCTTTTCACTTCCCGCCCTCGCTCGCCGCCGACCAAAAGGCTGGAAGAAGCCACGGGAGAGATCCCCCGACGCCCATGCAGGCAGAGCCCTCCCCGCCCGTGCCGGCACCGGGGCCAGTCTGCCCATGGCCAGGCCCTATCTTGAACTGCTGCGACCGGGCAGTTGCAGAAATGCCTGGGGGAGGTCACAGCGCTCACCTGGGAAGTGGACGAGGAGGAGGAAGGAAGAGGAGGAGGAGGAGGAGGAGGAGGAGGAGGAGGAGGAGGAGAGAGGAGGAGGAGGAGGAGGAGGAGGAGGAGGAGGAGGAGGAGGAGGAGGAGGAGGAGGACGAGGGGGAGGAATAGGACGAGGGGGAGGAGGAACAGCAGGAGGAACAGCAGGAGGAGGAGGAGGAGGAGGAGGAGGAGGAAGAGGAGGATTAGGAAGGAGGAGGAGGGAGTGGACTCCCAGTTCGTCGCCGTCGTCGCCGTGGAGGCCTCCAGGACGCAGCCGGCGGCCCAGACGAGCAGTGACGATGGCTGCATCGTCCCTGCCCGACCTACGCCTGGACCTCCAGCACACGGGTGCGCAGCCCGAGCTGCGTGCGTCTCGGGGCCGGCCGATGGGGGGCGCCCCGGGGAGGTCTCCTCCAGCGCCAGCAGCTCGTGGTCCACGTCGTTGTCGTCCTTCGCCAGGGGGGGGGGGGGGGGCGCCAGCCAGGACCCCGTGCGCGGCAAGGCTCCGGCTGGGACGCACGAGGACCGACGGTCGGACCAGGGGCAGAAGAACACCCCTCAAGAACATGACTCCGAATTTATCCATGAGCGTCGGGAGGGCGTCACCCCCGCCGACAGCCCCACATCGACCCCCGCCGCGGGCAGCCACCGCGCGGCGCGACGACAAGGCGAGGTTGACCCACATGTCGGAGGGTACCCCCCACGCTTACCAAGAAACCCGGAGTAGACCCTGCGCCAGCCCAGGAACACTCGAGGCTGCCCTCCCCCAGGATGCGCAAGAGAGCATCCAACAGGCACGAAAAACATCAGGGCACCCTCCCCGAACCGCCCTCGATCTGACGCCTCGGCCTGACCGTAATCCTACGATGTGCCCGTGCTGGAGGCGCCCATCCGACCCGAACGTGTAGCGCCACGTCTCGTTAGGCATTGTTTCCCGCGCGGTCCATGTTCCTCGCGGCGGCCGCGGCCCTGGCCCGCGGAGCCCGGCAGGGTCGTGGAGACGAGGGCGGCGGCGCGACGGAGAAGGCAGCAAGGGCGCGAAGCCCGCCATAAGGAGAAAAAGGAGGAGGACGACGACGACGACGACGAGGAAAAGGAGGAGGAGGAAAAGGAGGAGGAGACAGTGAAGACAGAAGAGGAGGAGAGGCTGAGGAGAAACTGGAGACGGCTGACACGCCTGGCTTCAGGCTTGCGCCATGAAAGAAGCCGCTGGTGTGGGCCGAAACACATGCTGAAGCAGGCGAGTTTCGACATAGTTCGGTTTCTTCACACCTAGAATAAGCACCCCCTCAATCCCGACATTGTCTGCGGTGCCACGAGCAAATCAAGCGAGCGCCCCCAGACCCGGCATCCGGCCCATCCGGCACCGCAACGGTCGCAACGATTGTGGCGCTGTTCGAGGACACGGCCGTGCGGATTACGCCCTTTGCATACGGAAATATCCGCGTCGCGACGACCCTGGCATTGGTTTCTGAAGCCGCGTGGATCGTTCAAACTTGGAAGATAACTCCCAGGTCAAGCCGCAGGCTGCGGCACTTCATACTACGCGGGTAACGATACCGTATGTGACGGCATCCGCCCTGCAACCTATAGCATATCACTGTGGGTGCGCAAGGTGGAAGAGGGGGCGCACGCCGCACGAAGTGAAAGAAGGAGAGACGCGCGACGAGGGGGGACGGGAGGCGAGGACAAGAGGGACGGACGACTAAGGGAGAAACAGGAAACGCGGGCGAGAAGATCCAAACAGCTGCTCCTACAGACTCCCCCGCGGCATACGACAGCCTGGACTCAGCTGCCCATGAGAGAGAAAGAAGCAACGGCAAAAACATAAACTGTTGGCGCTCCGCGCGGATTTCTTGGATCCGCGCTGGACCCCCCTCCCTGGCACGCGGAGCGCGCCAAGGGCGGAGCTGGAGGCGCCGCCAGGTGGGCCCAGCGCGGATCCAAGAAATCCGCGCGAAGCGCCAACGACATCCTGGGCTACTACGCCAGATAAGGCCGCGGATTCAGCGGGACTAAGCCGGATTAAGCTGGATTGCACGGAATTAAGCGGGATATAGCCGCATTTCGGCGACCTCACAGGAGTTGTATCCGAAAAAATTGGTAGAACAAATAGGCACAATGCCCAAAAAACAAAGGTTGGACAAACCAACAGCGGCCGCCGTTGGGCAGGCGGCTTCTTGCCTTCAAAGGGCAGCGCTTGCGGCGGCGCGAACAGCGACTTCTGCTGAAAATGACCAGGCATTGCTGTTGGGCATTGTATCGATTCTTTCCGTACCAATTTCGATCGTCCCCGGAAGAGGGAGAACGGAGGGAAAAAGGCGAGGGCCAGAATTCCGATTCCGTCACGTTCTTGCGCCAGTGCTGCTCGTCGGAGGCGGCGTCCTCCAGACGCCGGGAGTTGCCTGCGACTCGGATACCATCTGGCAACGCTGCCCAAATCCGCTGTGTCCAGGGCCTTCCCCGCACACGGATGTAGCGGCCTGTTGCCAGACGGGCGAAGACAACAACAACAACAACAACAACAACAACAACAACAACAACAACAACAAATGTCTCGAAGAGTTGACCCGGCAGGCTACCGACCCACCTTCCCCAGCAGGCAAGCCTGTTTTCGCTTCAGCTGCATAGAGACAGCTTCCGCGCTGGCCCTCTGCAACACCGAGGCGCTCGACACGCGAATGAGAAACGCAGGACGGATATTCAGAATGACCCGTAGATCTTCCACCTGAAAGCAGTCCAGTATTCGAAGCTAGGTCTTCGTGAAACAGCGTGTGGCCAAACTGTAGTTGAGCAGCTTGGATACTAGGAGCACGTGGAAAGTGTGTAGTCGCCACTGCAGCGACAGCGGCGAGACTTGTCAGACTGGTCGAAAGGCCGCTTTGGCCAGTCCGATTCGCCGATTAGGTTCGCCAACCATAATGCCGCCTGGCGTCAGACGTGCACCCAGGTGCATGAGTGATCCGTCCCCCTCCAAGGCTTGGCCAGAAACGCATAAGAGGTCTGTAAGCGCGGCTCTGCCGCAGATGCAGCTTGTCCTAGATCGGGCATGGCCTACTCGGATTTTGAAAGACAGAAGGTTATTACAAGAAATTGCTCGAAAAATCACGAAACGTAGCCAAAGGGAATACAAAGCATTGCCCCCAGACCATCTGTTTACTGCTCTTGAAGAGTCCTCCTGTAGAGGGACAGGCCCGACTGAACGCTTGTCCAAGCGGAGCTCGAGGCCGTGGGCCCGCCCAAATCGCGGCACCGCCGATGCGAATCCCTCCGCGCGCGCGCCGCGCCGGATCCCATGAGCAGCGCGACGTCAGTATCTGAAGCTATGTTCGCGAGATCTTGTTTCTGGTACGGCAGCTTCGTGTCGTGCCGACTTCGGCGTTGGTTTCTGACACCGCGGGGATCGCTCGACCCTGACCGATCGGCCGTTTCCGGAACGTCAGATCGCTCCGCATCGACCGATTCGGGGTCGCCGGCGGCGTTCAACGTTGAACGCCGGCGGCGGGGTCTCCGCTGGTCGACTCGACGCGAACTGGCTGTCAGCATCCGAAGCAGCAGGACCCAACAGCGCCACTGTATCCTCCATCAGCGCACTCATGGCGACAAAGAATAATAGTGGGCTCAGCGAACATCCCTGCGAGACTCTCGAATTCTGGTGGCCTTTGCGGGACTGGCGCTCCACGTCGTCAATGAACAGGTGCCGCCCTTGTCTGGACGTGTCGCAGCAGTTCGCGGTGCATCGCAGGAACGCCGACGCGCTCCAAAGCCGAGAGCATGCCGCCCACGCCGACGCCGACGAATGCCTCCCTCCAGCCCAGCGCAGGAATCAAGACCGCCCCGTGCTTCTGGGCGCGGGCGTGCTCAATGCGCCGTCGTGCCATGCAAATCGCGCCCTGCCGGCTGCTCCTCGCTGGACAACCGGACGGGGTCGGGCACGGGCGGTCGTCCAAGCCCGCGTCGGGGAAGAAACGCTCGATCCTGCTCGCGGGGCGGCAATGCGCCAGGGAGGTGAGGCAAAGAGAGCGGCAGCTGTCCATGCAGCCCGTGCCGTGCTTTATCTTGTATATGATGGTCACTCGAATGATAACTTCGGCGAGCCCCGAAGAGGCTGGAGATACAATGACCAATGAAGGAAGGACGGCCGCTGTCTCGACTGGCCCTCCTCCGGTCATAAGCCTGCCTAGCACATTGGCTGGGCGGTGTCAGCTCCCGGTTGCGATTCGGATCCAACACCGATCCAAGACGTCCGCGCGGAGCTCCAAAAGTTAATGTTCATGTCATCATTGCTCGTTCCCCGAATGAGCGGGGTGCAGGTGCGTGAGTCGACGGCGAGTGAGGGGGGGACGTGAGAAGGGGCGGTCCTTCTCAGAAGGCTCGGATATCCCCTGCATGGTCTTCTGCGAAGTTGCCCGAGTCTTCCCCAAGGCACAGACAGCCTCTCAGAAGGCCCGAAGGCTTCTGAGAAACCCCGCCGCCTTCTGAGAGGACCTTCTCCTTCTCACCCTCCCCCCCCCTCGCTCGCCGCCGAGAATGAGCGGGCTGCAGGGGCGTGGGGAGGGCGAGGGGCGGCAGGTGAGGGCAGGGGCGGGTGGCGGTGGACGCTTTGCCCCCCGGGGACCGTAGGCGACCCGAGGAGGGGAGGGCGAGGAGGGCGAGGAGGGCGAGGAGGGAGGAGGAGGAGGAGGAGGAGGAGCAGGAGGAGGAGGGATCGAGGAGGAGGAGGAGGAGGAATCGAGGAGGACGAGGAGGAGGACGGGTCGCCCAAGCCCTTCGGAGAAAGCCTCCAGGGGGGCGGAGGTCGCCCCGTTCGCTCCTCGTCGCGCGCCTCCGCCTGCTCCTGCAGGCGGTCCCGCTCCTCCGGGGGGGGGAGGGGCGGGGGGGGGCGAAGGCGCGGAGGGGGCGGCGCCGCTGCTGCGGGCAGTCCTCCTCGCTCTGGGCTTCGGTCGGGCATGTCCTCCCACAGGCGGATCTTAGCAGAAGAAAGCGGAAATGCATCAAAACAATTGTTTGTTTTACGGATTCGACCTGTCGTCTCCAGGAACCACGCGCTGCTCCGTGTCTGGTGCGGGCTCCAGGGAGCCGCGGAGACCACTCCGTCGCACCTCTAGGGACCTCCTACACTGCCGCCGAGAACATGGGGTCGGAGGATCGCGCCACATCGCCAGTGCATCGGCGATGTATCGGCGATGCATTGCCGATGCACCAGCGATGCATCGCCGACGTCGGCGATGCATCGGCGACGTCGACGCGACGAAGATCGTGTTCCACATCGAGCCGCATCGGCGATGCGTCGGCGATGCGGCGAGATCCTCCGGCCCCATCTACGCCGACCCCATCTGGGAGGCCTAGATGGAGACCCTTCCGTGGCACTGAGATGGCACGCACGTGCTCTTCCTGAGGAAGAGCACATGCGCAGAGCTCCAACTTGCCCGACGGCGTCGACAGGCCGACACAGGGCGGGAGCTGGCAGGGCCCTGGCCCCTGCTCGTGGCTATCCGCAGCTGCGGCCCCGGCCAGTGCGCGTCAGAGAGCTGCGCCACTTGCGCGGCAGCGCAGCCGCGTCCAGCTAAGACTGGCCAGGTGCGAGAACAAAGACAAGCCTATCGATATCCGTTCACCCTGCCCCACGCGCTCCCTGGAACCTGCCATTCCAGAGCGGCGCCAGGGCGGAAGGAGATGCTCGTGAGCTGGAGGTTCGGGCGCACGATCTGATTCTGGTCCTGAGCTCAGTCCCCGACGCGCCTGTGCAGCGACATCCTCGCTGGGGCTACTCACGCAGATCGCTGGCAGCATTAACCGAACACGGACGACCGCGATGCTTAAGGCACTCGCTATCTGGCGTGTTAGCCCCTGAAATGGTATCTTACCTCTGGTGTCTAGGGATGCTGGGCTCGCA
The DNA here is from genome assembly GCA_963575745.1 of Prorocentrum cordatum. Lineage (NCBI taxonomy): Eukaryota > Dinophyceae > Prorocentrales > Prorocentraceae > Prorocentrum > Prorocentrum cordatum. The sequence continues at coordinate 107,828 of CAUYUJ010021652.1, read as the reverse complement.
GGGCCTGCATTGATCTGCGGCCCAGTGGTGTTGCACCAACATGGTCACCTGCAGTTGGAGAAAGCGCGTGGCGAGAAGGTCCCGAATGGCTGGGACTGTCCGAACAGGGCTGGACCTGAACGTTGCTGTTCGTTGTGTTTCGTTTTGTTTGTCGTGTTGCTCTACCTGGTTTCCTGTACCTCCCTACCGAAACGAAAAGCAACACGCAGCCGAAGTCCAGCGAACCAGCGTTTAGGTCCAGCCCTGTGTCCGAAAAGACGGTGCCTTGAATCAACTTATGAGATGCTTCAGAGGACACACCAAGCACATTACGGGCATGTAAGCATAGCTAAATCTGCAACACACGTTGCCCCCGCATCGCCCCCCCCCGCCCCCAAAACGACTGCTCAGAGTGCAACGAGTAGTCACACCAAGCTGACTCGTACAGCATACTGCTTCACCGTACGTACCTGATACACTGTGTCGAAAGCGCTGTGGCATTCGAGCCAAGTCCCCGCACGCTCCCCCGCGACTTGGGACTCCCTGCCGCGCGCCATCTCTGCGGCAAACCTCCGCTCTGTGTCACCCTGACCTCCACACCAGAAGGCAGAACAACCACCCCGATGAGAACCACCCCGACACGCGAGGCCGTTTAGTAAACGCGCCCAAAGAAAGAATCAGGCAGGGCAGGGCTGTTCAGTAAACGCCCAAGGCCGTTTAGCAAACGCCAACTGTCTGGCCCGGGTGGTGTTTCCTCCCTCGACAAAGAGTCGAGAGGTGGGTCGGGCAGGTCCCCCCTACAGGCGGAGTGGGGAAGAACCAGAACAATACAGATTCGACAGAACATACGCCCAAACCATCAAGCATGCGCCAGCTGTCCGGTCCGGGTGATTCGTCCTCCCGTGCCACACGCTCCACGGCGGCCCTGGCGAGGGGCCCGAGCGGCCGAAGACATCTAGGGAACCGCTCCCCGTCGGGCTGTGCTTCACGACCCGAGGGCAGCCCGAGCGCCCCGCGCCTCCTCCCTCCAAATTCCCCGGATACGGGGACAGCCGTGAGCTGTGGAACGGAACAGGAGGGCGGGGAAGCAGATGGAGGAGAGGGAAGACACAGCAGGAGCAGGAAGAGGCAGGTGAGAAGCAGGAGGCGGAGCAGGAGGAGGAGGAGGAGGAGGAGGAGGAGGAGGAGCAGGAGGAGGAGGAGGAGGAGGAGGAGGAGGAGGAGCAGGAGGAGAAGCAGGAGGCGGAGGAGGAGGAGGAGGAGGAGCAGGAGGAGGAGAAGCAGGAGGGGAAGCAGGAGGAGGAGGAGAAGCAGGAGGAGGAGGAGGAGGCCCAAACCTCCCCCTGACCTCCACGTGTGCTCGCCCCCACCAGCTCCCACACTGCGGCAGCCGAGCGCAGAGCTCCCCGCCTCTGCCCCTGCTGTCCTCTGCGTGCTCGGCCTGCGTCGGCCGCCTCTCGGAGCAGGGCGCGCGGAGCCAGCGGCAGCTCGAGCTCGGACCCCACAAAACGACGCGAAGATCGGGACAAAATCGGATCGCGATAACTCGAAATCTCTGAGAGTCGGCGGGCTTGGAGGACGTATTGGGCGCCGCGGCCGCTCCGGAGCGTTCCGGCACGCTCTGAGAGCGCTCCGGAGCGCTCTGGAGCGATTTATCCCGATCCTAGCCCTGTTTTACCCCAGACCCCGAGGGTCCAGACGCACCGGCTTCCCGAGCTGCGCCTCCTCTGAAACTACTGCTCGTCGCCTCCCCACCATTCTCGGGGGCGCGCAAACATGGATTAGGGATCCATGGATTTGGCGCGCGGTCGCCAAATCCATGGATCGGGGGAGGTGCCCTCCCCAAGATGCGGCCGGTGCAGCCTCGCTCGGCGGCGGATGTCCGCGATGTCCTGTGGAAACGGGACCCGTGGCTATTCCACGCCCCCTCCCTCCTCCCGCCCCGCTCCGCGCCCTCCTGCGAGACCTATGTTGCTTCACAGCAGCGATTCGGCCCCTGACTTTCGTCCTGGGTTCGGTCTAGTGAGGTGATGAATGTCGGGGTCCTCGCGCGGGAACAAACATCACCTCACTGATCTGGGGCCCCCGGGGCCTCCGTGGGCCTCCGTGGGCCCAAAACTCGTGAAGCGATGGCTCTCGGGCCTCGGACCTCCTGCCTCTGCCCGCTCCGCTCCTCGCGCCCCTTCCTCCTGCTCGCTGCCCCCCCCCTCCGAGAGCCCCCCCCTCCCTCTCCGCGCCTCGGCGGCTCCCGGGGCCTCCGCGCTCGCCCCGGCCCCTCCGCGCCTCGCTCGCTCTCCGCCCCCCCCCCAAGTGGCCCCATGCTTGCCATCGCCTGCCGCCCCCTTGGAGCCCATGCCTGCGACCGCCGGCCGTGCTCGCCCGCGTGCTCCCCCCGCCGCTGGCCGGAAAGCTCCGCGCGCGCCTCCCCCCCCGCGCCCGAAACGCGCGGCAGCGGGCGGCCGGAGCCCTCCTCCTGGGCCAGGGCGAGGCTCGTCCTGCCGCCGGGCCCGGGGGGGGGGGGGGAGGCCCCAAGGAGAGAGGCGCACGGCCTGCACGGGGCGCCGCCGTGGCCACGGGTTCCGGCGGCAACGCACGGGGAGCCTCCCACACCGTCCTGTCGGCTCTCGCGAATCGAATCGACTTGTCGGCTCTCGCGAATCGAATCGACGCCAATCGGGGCCAGGATCGGCGCTGATCGACGCTAAGCCGACGCCAGGTCGACGCGGACCGACGCTGAATCGGCGTTATCTCATCGACTCCCAGACACGAATCGACGCTAAAATCGACGCTGAGGACAGAATTATGAGGGTTCACTTGAGCAGGGACCGACCGTCCCTGCATTTCTACAGGCCTACCACGGCAATGGTCTCAAAAGCCCCAAATACAATGCTCGTAAGCCATACCCCGATGTGTTCAAACAAGACGGTCTCAGCCAACAGTGTCCTAAAAACATCTCGCGCAGACCACAAAAGGGTTCTCAGACCATTGTTTGATGAGCCTACAAGCAAGCCAGGACGCTTCGCCACTGCTCGATTCACAAGGCTCACACGAGTCGCTACCGAAACAACGCTAATCGACGCTAATCGACGCTAAGTCGACGCTAGTCGACACTAAATCGGCGCTATCTCATCGACTCGCAGGCACTGATCGACGCTAAAATCGAGGCTAAGGACAGAATTGCGAGGGTTCACAAGGCTCCCATTGAGTTGCTACCGAAACAAGTCGGCCGCGGGGCCGAACTTCAAACCCGCGGCCCCTCCGAGGAGCAGGAGGAGGAGAAGGATGAGGAGCAGGAGGAGCAGGAGGAGGACCATGAGGAGGAGGAGGAGGAGGAGGAGCAGGAGGAGGAAGAGAAGGAGGAGGAGGAGGAGGAGGAGGAGGAGAAGGAGGAGGAGGACCCCCTCCCCCTCCAACTCATGGTGGTGGTGGTGGTGGTGGCAAAACGGCCCATCGGCGGGGCCGAAGTGCAAGCCCGCAGCCCCTCCGAGCAGGGCACGCCGCCCGCGCGCTGGCTGCGCGGGCAGCGTGCCCCGCGTGGGGCGCGCGCGCGCGCCGTGCTCCGTGCCGCTGCCGCGGGCCCGAGGCGATCCCAACAGGGAGGGCCCCAAGACGGCCCACGACGGCCCCGAGGCAGCCCAAAGTAGAGGGCGGGAAATCGACTCCAGATTTCGTAACAAAGGGAGGGGGGTCTCATTTCGGGGGGGGGTCTCTTCCAGGCTATCTTGGAGGGCCTGGGGGGTCTGGGGACGATGTTTTGGAGGGTTCTCCCACGGGGGAGGTCTGAAATGGCCTGTCTTGGAGGGTCCAGACCCCCTCCCTTCTACTACGAAATCTGGAGTACCCCGGCAACAGCCACCCCGACACGCGAGGCCGTGTACTCAACGCCCCCGCTGAAGGAGCCGAGCAGGGCAGGGCTGTCTAGTGAACGCCCAGGGCCGTGTAGCAAACGCCAACTGTCCGGTCCGGGTGGCCTGTCCTCCATTGGCAAAGAGTCAAGAGTTGGGTCGGAGAAAAAAAGAAAGAACAACACAAAAAACGCCCAACGCATCACACATAGACGACACATCGTACCCAGACTATGTCTTGACCACTCTTGAATATGCCTCCTGTGGAGGGACATGCCCGACTCAGGGGAAGAGAACCCCCAGGAGGCCAAAATCGCTGATGCCCAACAGGTTTTGCAGTGAGCTTCGTGTGCTCTCCCGGCTCGGAGCGCCGAGTTTCGTGGCACAGGGGGTTCCCAGGATGGCCCCGAGACGGCCCAAAAGGCCAAGACAGCCCCAAGAGGGCCTCAAGACGGCGCCAGGGAGCCCCAAGACGGCCCCAGAGAGCCCCCGGGGGGTCCACAAGACGGCCCAGGCAGGACCCCGAGACGGTCTCCGAAGACGCCAGGGGGCCCGAGAGCACCCCCAGACGGCCCGACCGAAGACGGCCCCAGAGAGCCTTAGGAGGCCATCGACAATACAGCAGGAGCTCGACCACAAGAAACCTTCCACAAGAAGGCAAACCCTGAGACCCTAGGACGTCCATTGACTTTTGATGTGGGAATGCCACGCTTTCCACAGCTAAACCACCGAAACACAAGAAACCCAAGGCACCCTGGAGGCAAGCAGGGTGATTCTTTAGAGGCCTCCTAGATGGGGTCGGAGTAGATGCGGTCGGAGGATCGCGCCGCATCGTCGATACATCGGCGATGCATCGGCGATGAATCGGCGATGCACCAGCGATGCATCGTCGACGTCGGTTATGCATCGGCGACGCGGGCGCGAAGCAAATCGGGCTCCGCATCGAGCCGCATCGCCGATGCATCGGCGATGCGGCGCGATCCTCCGACCCCACCTGCTCCGACCCCACCTAGGAGGCCTGTAGAGGCACCCTGGAGGCAAGCAGGGTGTGTCTTGGCATGAGCTTCCACTTGATTCGAATTTTGCGGGCTGCCCGCGCGTCTTCCGGGCGGCAGCTGGACCCCGGAGCGCCGCCTCCGCGCGGCGGCGCGGGACCCACTCCGATGGGTGATGTCCCACCGCCGCTACCATATGTAGGACGGGGGAAAAGAGGATGAGGAGGTCCTCCTCCTCCTCCTCCTCCTCCTCCTCCTCCTCCTCCTCCTCCTCCTCCCTCCTCCTCCTCCGCTCCTCCACCTCCTCCTCCTCCTCCACCTCCTCCTCCTCCTCCCTCCTCCTCCTCCTCCTCCTCCTCCTCCTCCTCCTCCTCCTCCTCCTCCTCCTCCTCCGCCTCCTCCGACCGCCGGGCCGTCCTGCGGTTGGCGAGCCCCACGTCCAGGCTCTTGCGCGCCGAGGCCGCGCGGCGGGCCCTCAGGAACTCGATGACCTGGGCGTGCGCGTCGAAGACCACGTCCACCGTGGACTCCTCGGCAGAGGCCGCGGGGGCGCCCAAAAAATGCACGCGCGCAGAGGCGGCCCTGGCTGGGCCCAGCTCCTGGGCCCCGGATCGATGCATGCGCCCCCGTGCCCCGGCCCAAGTGGTGCACCAGCACACAGGCCCCGTGCCGAGGATGGGCCCGGCCAGGGCCAACTTGCCGCCCGGCGCAGGAGCAGTGCGTCCCCGACCAGGCCGAGGAGAGGAGGGGCGGCGGCGCGAGCGCGAGGCGCTGGAGGGCGAGAGGCGGACGAGAGGCGAGGCGCGCGAGACCGCGCGCCGGAGGCAGGAGCAGGAGGACGGATCTGCAGATCCCGTCGCCTGGCGGCCAGGCCGCCTGACTTCGAGCATCGCATTCCGCGGCGCACGACGCGCGGCCCTCCGCGCGCGCTCGCGCAGCCGCCCCCGAGAAGGGCACCCTTCGCGGCCCCGGCTGGGAGGCGCGCGAAGCACGCTCGTCGTTGCGCGCACCCGTGGGTGACCCAGCAAAAGGGGGCACACGGGCACAAGGGGGGAGGAGGAGGAGGGGGAGGAGGAGGAGGAGGAGGAGGAGGAGGAGGAGGAGGAGGAGGAGGAGGAGGAGGAGGAGGAGGAGGAGGAGGAGCAGGAGGAGCAGGAGAGGAGCAGGAGGAGCAGGAGGAGCAGGAGAGCAGGAGGAGCAGGAGGGGCAGGAGGAGGAGGAAGGGGGGGGGGGGGGGGGGCACGATGCGGACAGAGGGGCGGCGGCTGGCACGGACGGCGGGGAGGGGCACGCCCCCCCCCCATGCGAAGCGGGCAGTTGTCCGCAGCCCCCGCCAGGGAGCCGCTGCCCTGGGGCCCCCAGGGGGGCGGTGGGCATGGACACCAGTTAGGCGCCGGGGGGCCATAGCACAGTGGAGGCCAGCCCACAGGAAACCTTCCCCGAGAAGCTCAACCCTCAAACCTCAGGGCGTCCCTTGATGTTTGGCGTGGGGACGTCATTCCCTTTCCATGAGGGGCAACGATAAGGGGGGATTGGCATAAAGGGGGGATGCATCGACCTGGAATCGGCGATACATCGCCGATAGATCGGCGACAGGCCTCCGAGACTAAATCCGCACCTTACTGGGCAGGTTGGGGCTATCGGGCCCCCATCGGCGATCCATGGGCGATTGGGGGTGGATGCATCCCCCTCTATGCCTATCCCCTCCCAATCGTTGCCCCTGAGTCCACAGCCGAACCGTCGAAAGAAGCCCAGGGCCCCCTGGAGGCAGGCAGGGTGCTTCTTGGCATCGGCCTCCACTGGACGTCCCCGTGTCCGCCGCCTGCCGAGGCGCCCGAGGAGCTGGCCCCCGGGCAGGGGTCGGGCCCTCCGCCTCGGGGGCCCCGGGCCGCGCGGCCTTCGCGACCCCCCCACCACCACGGCGCCGCGCGAGGCGCGTTGAGAGAGGCTGCCGTCCAGGGGGCTGAACCTCAGCGGTGCTTTTCGCCTTCGCTGTTTGTTCGTCTTCCCTCGTTCTGGCTTCCATCCGCACGTGTGGTGGGTGGACCTCGCAAGCTCTCCGCCGCCTCTGGCGGTGCGCGTTGCGAGCAGGAACGCAGCAGAGCCACAGGAAAGCGCGGCACTGGCAGTGCAGCTCCGCACACATGACACATGCTAACGAGCAGGAGCACAGCAAGGCCCCAGGAGAGCGAAGCACTGGCGGTGCAGCTCAACATTGCCCTTCACCGCGAGGAGAGGTCGGAACGAAAGCGCCCCGCGCAGTCGCCCAAAGCACCGTGTAGAGGTCCAGCCCCGGGCTGCCTTCCGCCCCCTCACGGAGGAAGGGGGCGACGGGCGGGGACTCTGCTCCGAGGGGGGGGGAGCGGCGACTTGGAATCGGCGAGGCGTCGCCGACGCGATCGGTGTCGGACCCCCCCCCCCAGGCGCGACACCGCACACTTCTCTGGGCGGGGCGGGCCGCAGCCACACGGCAGAGCAAGGATGCGCCATGAGGATCCTTAGGGCCTGGGAGGCCCATTCCGAAGCTTCTCGCGTGGCGAATGGTGGACCGAGGACGCCAGGATGCAAGGGGGCCGCCGGGAAGGCTGCCCCTCTTTACCATGCGGGTTGACTGCACCAAGGCCACCATCCCAGGACCCCCGACGCCATGTTTTTTTCGTATGACCTCGACCCCCAGGGGCCTCGCCCACTCCTCCGGGACCGGTCTTTCATCCCGAGTCGTGTGTTCACAGCCCCGAGGCCTGGTAAGGGCCCCCCGAGGCAGAAAATTAGCGAACAACCTGAAGGGGCCCTGGGACACACAAATAAATACACACAAATAACAAGATTCTCCATATTTTTATATATTTTCTGGGTTTTTGTCTTCCCCACCACTTCCCATATTTTTCCATATTTTCTGGGGGATCGACGATTGATTGTGTCTGTGTGTTTTTTCCCTCCTGACAACCTCCCGTCGCGATTTTTGTCATGCCTCGAGGGGGTCTGGGATCGGCCGTCGGCGATGCGTGGGCGACCTGGGGTTCACCCCCCCTTCATCAGCCCCACGTCGTCCTCATCGGGCCCCATCTCCGCGAGGGGATGGGAGATCGGAGGTCGACGCGTTTCCCCCCCCCCCGGGAGCCGATTCCCGTCCCCCCCCCCCCCCATCGTTGCGCCTCAGACTCGCGCCGCAGACACCGGAGGGCGCCCCAAGAGTTGTGGATCCAGACCGGAGGCTTGGAACTGGGCACCAGCACCAAAACGGGGGGCTGCGTCCACCGGGGGGGGGGGACGCACCAACACCAAAACGGGATCGCCTTCCCTCGGTGGAGGCACATCGCCGATGTCGGCGTTGGACCCAACCTCTGTCCTCCTCCTCCTTCTAGATGAACCTTCTCCGCCTACTCCTTCTCCTCCTCCTCCTCCTCCTCCTCCTCCTCCTCCTCCTCCTCCTCCTCCTCCTCCTCCTCCTGCTCGATCTTCCTCCACCTGGCGGTCTCGGGGGGGCTCAAGGGGCGGAGGGCTGCAAAATGGCAGCGCGCGCTCCTGCGACATGGCTCAAGTGCTTGGGTTGTGTTGGTGCGTGGTGGCGGGGGGGAAGGCAGAGGAGAGGGCCGAGTAGAAGGAGAAGCAACTTTGTAAACATAAGTTTTTGGGAAGTCAGAGGAGAGGGCCGAGTAGAAGGAGAAACAACTTCATAAACATAAACTTTTGGCGCTCCGCGCGGATCTCTTGGGTCCGCGCTGGACCCCCCTCCCAAACGCGCGGAGCGCGCTTGGGGCGGCGCCAGAAGCGCCGCCAGGGCGGGGGCAAGCGCGGATCCAAGAAATCCGCGCGGAGCGCCGAAAGTTTATGTTTACAGTGGAGGCCAGTCCACAAGAAACCTTCCACAAGAAACTCAACCCTGAGATCTCAGGACGACCATTGTTTTTTTGGGTGTGGGAACGTCACGCTCTCAATAGAAAAGCCATCGACACCCAAGGAACCCAGGGCACCCTGGAGGCAGACAGGGTGTTTCTTGGCATGGGTCTCCACTGTATGGTGTTTTTTCTTCGACAGAGGGGAGGCGAGGGGCGGGGAGGGGGGACGGGAAGAGGAGAGGGGAGAGGCGGGGAAAGTCGCGGCATGCCCCTCTCGGAGCCGTCCTGCGCGCCCCTCGGGGGCTGCGCCTCCTCGTGGGCCCCCTCGGGGGACCCTCGGGCTGCTCTGGGGCGGTCTCTCGAGGGCCCCGTTTTTGAAGGGGCCCTGGCACACACAAGTAAGTACACACAAGTAACAGGATCCCCCATATGTTTCCACATGTTCTGGGTTTCTGTCTTCCCCCCCACACACACTTCCCATAGTTTCCCACATGTTCGTGGGAATCGACGATGAATTGTGTCTGTGTGTGTTTTCCCTCCTGAGTTTTGGGGGCCCGGGGGCCGCTCCCCCATGGTCTTGAGCAGGTCGAGGACTTCGTCGTCCACGTCCAGCGCGCACACGCACCTGCGGGGCGCCCGCGGGCGCGCGATGGTCTCCGCGGCAGGGCCCGGCGCGGCCGGCAGGAGAGCGCGGCCGGGGGGGTAGGAGGCAACTGCTGGGAGGCTTTTCGTCGGAATGACTGAGGAGGATGAAGCCCCATTGGGGGGCTGTGGAGCCAGAGTGGGCCTCGGATCAAGCGGCATCAAGCCAGATTAAGCAGGACTAAGCAGGATAAAGCCGGATTAAGCGGGACTGAGCGGGATTAGGCCGGATGAAATGGGATTTCGGACCAGGGCTGAATCAGAATTTGGCCTCCCAAGAGTTGCTTGCATCCGAAGGGGGGGTCACGCCCCCCCCCCCAGCCGGGTCTCGACAGGGCAGCATGAATCAGGGCGGAGCGCGCACGAGGGCCCCTCAAGGGCGGAACCGGCGGGGCCAGCTGGGCGAGGGCACGGGGCGGGTCTCAATGTCGGCCCGTGACATGAGGATGCGAGAGTTGGGTGCCTAGGGCCTTAGTCTTTTGCCTGAATATTCAAAATCCCTGCAAGATGTTCCGTTGATGTCTCATGGTCAGTGGGCTTCGCCGATGACATGGGGGAGAAGGGATAATGCCGTCAAGCATGCAAGATGCAAGGGCCTTGGCAGGCCATGTTAACACTCTGCGGGCGGGGCGCGGCCAGCGAAAGCGGCCAAGCGTGGACCGAGGAGGCGAGGATGCAAGGGCGCCCTCAGGGAAATTGCCCATGCTTGCTATGCGGGTTGGCCGCGGTGGGAAATGACAACGGGGTTCCTTGGCACAGCCCCCCCGAGTGCAGCTGTGCGCAGGTCGCCGGGGTGGGCGCCGTCGTCGGGGCTCCCAGAGCGAAGGCGGGCGCTAGAATCAATGCCGAGTGGCAGCTAGATGCTGAAGCCCATCGCCCAGGAGTCGATTCTGTCGCAGATCTCACTCAGCTTGCACTCCGTCGGAGAATGGATGGAAAACTGGCAGCCGCCCGACCGCGAGCACAGACTGCCGCACCCATCAACGGTCAGTCCAGAAGTGTCCGTCGTCCCAGTGCCCTTGCACATTCCTGCGTCGTGGACTCCATGATTGAAATACAGCTGGTAGACTGCAAAGGACGATAGGAAAGGATTAATTCTGTCAGAGCCAGGACTCACCTTGCACTCCGTCGGGGAGTGACTCAAGAAGTAGCAACTGCTCGTCTGCGCACACAAGCTGGCGCAATCAGCGACGGTCAGACCAGACAAGTCCGACGTCCCAGTGCCCTTGCACTTTCCAGTGCCGTGTATGCCCCACGTCAACGGCGTTGCCAACCTGGTACACACTCCACCAGAAAGCCTCAGACAGTTCACATGCCTCAACAGGCTTTCACGCACCAGCAGCAACAGAGTCAACCCTAAGCACTAAACCCTAAACTTATCGGCATGACCAGGCGGCGTTCCATCTTCGTGAAGGCTGGCTTCGCGGTTTGCAAGCCGCACAGACAGCAGTGACTCGCAAGTTGGCTGATGAAATCTGGCTTGGGCCAGGTTATTCCCCTTGAGCCAAAAATGCTACGGATGCTAGAACGTCTTAACTCGACATTCCAACAAGATTCGAGGTGGTGCGTCTGTGCTTCAGGCCACAGGAGAGACGGGTACAGGGTAGGGAAATGGAAATACGGTTGGGCTTGAAGGCTGCAGGTAGGATAACGAGATGGCCACGCCTGTTCTCCAGCTGCTGCATCACATCGTCGTCGATGAACTGGTCCACCATCTCTGACGTCGTGTAGATCTTGGCCCCGCCCCTCGGCGCTGTGAGGTAGAACGGCCACTCGCCTGCTGACGCTGCGAGGCGAAGCGATCGACCAAATGACGAGACGCACACCATTCAGCAGCTTCGTGTCGTCACGACGTCGGCGTTGGCTCCTGACTCCGCGTGGATCCAAGGGATCCCAACTTCGCGCTTCGCGCAGCGCGAAGCGCAAAGTGCGAGAAACTTCGCGCTCTCGCGCCGCCTCCCAGGGGAGAAGAAGAGGACGAGGAGGAATCGGAGCCGAACCGCGAAGCGCGAATCACTTCGCGCCCTCGAGGGCGCCCTTGTGGATCGCATCAACATTGCATTCATCGTTCGATGCCGGCGGACTCTGGGCCACTGGCGTCGCTCAGCGCGCCGAGCGCCACACCGCTGGGACCGCCGCCGCCGCGCCGTCACGGCACGAGCCTGCCGCCGCCACGCGCGTGGCCCGGCAGTCGCTCCGGCGCGAGCTGGAGCGGAACAGCGCGAACTACAGTGCGGGCGCGGCCGCAGGGAACCCTCGCAGGAAACCCAGCCCTGAGCAAACCCGCGCACGGGGTACACCCGAGGGGAAGCCTGGCGCACCCTGAACGCAGCAGCTTCTCCAACGGCTGCGGGAAGTCACCGCGCAGCGCGCGGAGCGAAGAGACCCAGGGTACCCTGACGAAAAGCAAATGGCTTCTTGATGAGCGCCCCCACTGCATCGTGCATCAGTCGAGACAGGGGCTGCTTGTGTGCTGCGTCAAAACATCGAAGGCGTCGGCTCCTCAACCTCCTCTTCCTCATCCCTCCTCCTCCTATCATCCCGCTCCTTTTCACCCGCATCTCCCGTCCTCCTCTTCTGCCTCCTGCGTGCTCTCCTCGTCTCGTTTACCTCCTCCCTGTCTTCCGCCACCTCCGTGCCTGAGACCTGTTTTGTTATCTTCGTCCTCGTCATCGTTACTATCGTCCTCCTAGTTTGCAGCACCATGAGCCAAAAACTATGTCAGCGCACGTGCCGATGTACCAACATTGAACACTAGGCGAGCTCGCAAACACAACGTGCACAGATATCCTGACGCTGGCTGAGCGTAATCCTTGATGGATATCCGCCACCGTGGCGTGGGCACAGTGTGGAGTGTCATCAGGTCCCGCCGAGGTATGGGCTGGATGTGGTGAGTACTCTTTCAGAGCCACGGACTCCAGATTCCCAGAATACCTGGACGTGGCCGAACGTTCCAAAGGTTCCTCGCTGGACGTTTATCAAAGCATCGGGAGCGTGGTTCGGAGTCCACGCGTCCCGCGTGTTCCAAGGTGGCCCAAGGGGACCATCCGTCCTGGGACTCTCTGGGGGGGCCTGTCTGGCCGTCTTGGACGCCTTGGGGGCTGGCCCAAGAAAGCTGACTCATTGAAGAGCCATGGGTTGTTGTAAAATTCTAGCAAACTCGCCAGTTCAGCCTTAACAGCGTCCAGACAACCCAAAAGGCCAAAGGGGTCCCCAAGAAAACCCCAAGAGGGCCCAAAGACGGCCCCTGAGGGGAACCCAAGAGGCAATTCACCCCACGAGGGGCTCCGAGACCGCCCCAAGGACCCCCTATGGAGCCCCACACAGAGGGCCACAGAGGCACCCAAGAGATCCCCAGCAGGCTGCTAAGAGGCCTCTAAAGGGCCCCGAGAAGGTCCCAGAGAGGACCCTATGAGGCTGCGAAGAGACCCCAAGGGGCAGCCACGACCCCGGCACGGTGGCGGGATGGGTCGAAGGCCACTAAATCCACTGCCCCTTCGCTTGCGACGGAGTGCTTGGCATACCTGATGTGCGAGCCCAGTTGTCATTATACGAAACTCTCAATGGCCTTCGGCTCATCCCGCCAGCCCAGCGGGAAATACTGCCTCCATCGGATGTCCCGCTCAAGACAGCATCAAGAGGGCCTCCACGACAGCCAAGATGACCAAGCATGGCAACAAGATGACTCAAAGGCAAGACCCCTTCAAACTGCCAAAGGTCAAGACGGCCCAAGACAGCCTCAAGACGGCCCTGAAGAGACTCGCAAATGGGGGCCGAAGATGCCAACATCGAATGCCTTGCCTGTTCGGGCCCCAGCAGCCGAAAAGACGGCCCCATGGGCCGCCAAGATAGCCCCAGGGCAGTCGAAGAAGCCCCCGAGAGAGCCCCAAGACGAGCTCTGCGGGGCCCCAGGAGGGCCCGAAGACGGCTCAGACAGGGCCCCAAGACAGGCTCCGACCTCATCTGTCTTCGTCCCCCGAAAGCCCCTTTCCAGGGTTTGCACCAAGGGCTGGGGGAAGGCGCAGGGGCGCGAGGATGGTGGGAGGCAACTCCTGGGAGATGTTCGCAAGAGCCTGGCGGAGTGCTCGCAGAGGGAGGGCAAAACAAAGACCAGCCTTGAGCAGAGACCGACCGTCCCGGCATCCCGATGAGCCTACCACGAAACGTTCTTAGAGCCTCAAAAGTGTTCTCATAACAAAGACAATTTGGGGGAAAACAAACCTACCTCGCTTTTGACCACCCTCGCTTCCAGGAGATACCAAACGATGCCAAACTGCGGCCTGCGCTGGTCGGGCCGCTTGACGGTGAGGCGCGTGGTATGACTTGCTTTTGCCTGGAAGCGAACGCCGGGGGAGGTGAGTCACGCTCTGAGCAGTGTTCTTAGACCATAAGCCCGAGGTGTTAAGACAAGACAGACTCGGCCAAGAAATGCTCCAAGAGCATGTGCCGTGCAGGCCGCAGAAGGCGTTAGTAGAGCACGCTTTTTGGTAGGACCTCTAGGGCGAGCCGGGACGCCACCGCCACTGCTCGACGGCCCGCGCGCCCGACTCGGCAACCACGAGGAGGAGGAGGAGGAGGAGGAGCAGGAGCAGCAGGATCAGGAGGAGCAGGAGCAGCAGGAGGAGGGCGAGGAGGAGGAGGAGGAGGGCGAGAAAGAGGAAAAGGAAAACGAGGAGGAGGATACAGTGAGGAGGAGGAGGAGGAGGAGGAGGAGGAGGAGGAGGCAGAGGAGAAAGCCCGCGCGCCTGACTCGGCAGCCAAGGCCGAGGTCACGTCCGCCACGACCTTTGCCTGCCGGACCATGTTCTTGGCGAGGGCGCCGGCCTTGCCCCAGCGCTGCCGCGCTGTGGGGTTCCTGGCGGGCAGGTCGAGCACGGCCCCGCTCGTGCGAGCGCGCCGAGCCACTGAGAACACGATTGGGGCTCCGGTTGCCCACCTCGTCCTCCAGGACAGCACCCCAGAAACAACCTCGAGCACCCAGAAGAAGTATCGAAACAGTGTCGAACGAGTATCGCCTCCCAGGGCCCGACATGGGAAGACCCTGATTGTCAAGTGTCGCTACTTCCCTGGTGCTCGAAATCCCACCAGCCCTCTGGGCGTCGGCGGTTTAGGGAGTTTCCTCTTCCACCCCTCCTTCTTCCCCTTCGGGGAGGGGTTTACCCCTCCCCCTGCCCCCTCCCCTGGACCTGGACAGGGGGTGTCGCGAGGTGTCGGAGCGTCCAAAAAGGCCTCGGCGAGGAAGCCAAAATCATTGGTTGTACTAAGGTGTTGGCCCCATTTTGGCCTCCTGAGGGGGGGAACCCTAATTAAAGCTCCCCTCTTGTTTGATCGCTCTCCTCCAAGATGGCCCCAAGAAGCGCCCAGGAGGCCCCAAGAGGTCCCAAGGTGGCCCCAAGATGGCCATGGCCCAAGAGGCCCCCAAGAGGGCCCCAGGAGGCCCCAGAGAGACCCCCCAGAGGCCCCGAGAGACCCCCCAGAGGCACCCAAGATGCTCAAAGAGGCCTCGGCGAGAATGATGCATCATTGATTTTACGAAGGTTCAGCCACATGTTGGCCTCTTTGGGGGGGGCACTGATTAAGATGACTCCAAGAGCGCCTGGGAGAGCCCCAAATGACCTTCAAGATGACTCAAGATATACCAAGATGTCTCATAATGGCTTCCTATGCGTGCTGCCCACTTCCCTGATCGAGGCAATTCCTCTGGGCATCGTTTCTGGATGGACTGGTGGGGATTCGCGAAGCGTCAACAACTCTTTCCGGTGGTCCAGGCTAAAGCAGGTTGGAGCATCATAAACCTGGGCCCTGACATCGAAACTTTCTAAGGCTTTCCCCGAACATGTGCCTCCGCGTGGCGCACGACTGCGAACACGACGAGCTCGCGGTGTGCAGGTGTGCTTGGGGCTCCTCGTGCACCGAGCACGGGGTCGATGTCGGCAGCGTGATGCTCCCGCCTTCGCCCACCTCCTCCCCTCCCCTGCCCTCCCCTCGGACCCTCACGCACTCAGCCTCCGTCATGCTCAGACCCACTCATGCCCAGGCCCACTCACACTCAGACCCACCTGCGTTCAGACCCGCTCGCAGCCAGACCCCTTCGTGCGCAGATCAGGCTCGCTCACATTCGCCCCTCCGTCACTGATACTCCGCCCGACTCGCTCTCACCCAGACTCGCTCACAGTCAGACTCGCACGCAGACTCACACCTTCAGACTTGCGCACGGCGCTGGTGCCTCCCGACAGGGGAACTGCCAGGGTGTACATCGCGGGCTCGCTCGCGCTCGGATTGCCAGGAGCTCTCGTGTATCCGCCGCCGTGCCATGAGGCGCGAGTTGCGGTGTCCTCAGGGTCCCCTCGAGTTCCATGTGGTGACTTCTGCAAATACGCCTGAAAGGGCCCACGGGCCAGAGCCCCGGGCGCTCCCGGGCGCTCCCGGCCGCCTTCGGGGGGTCCCACGCGACCCTTCGGGATGCCAAGGAACTCGCTGTTCTACGGGAGCGAACAATGACATGAGCATCAAAACTCGGAGGTCCGCGCGGACTTCTCGGATCGACGCTGAAGCCCCCTGGCGGCGCCTCTGGCGCCGCACCTGGCGCGTTCCGCGCGCCAGGGAGGGGAGAACAGGGCCGATCCGAGAAATGCGCGCGGACCTTCGAGTTGTCATGTTTATGTCATTGTTCGTTCCCCTACGCTCGGAACATGCATGTCCAACATAGCTTCAGATGGCACCGGGGAACGTCCTGGAGCGCTCGTGGGCGCCTCCTGGGCAGTTTTTCACGGCTTCATTGCCGCCTCTTCGGTCTTCAAAGCGTCCAAGACGGCCCAGGAGGCGCCCAAGATCATCCCCGCAACCTCCCCCGCAAGTTTGGGCGCCCGGAATTGGCAATCGGGCCCCTGCCGGCGATGAATGGACGATGGGGGCCGATGCAGCTCCCCCCCTATGCCACCTATCACCCCCTACCGCTGCCCATGAAGGCGGTCTTCGTAACCAGTCTTTCCGTAAACATCTTTAGGCGGCGCGCCCAGGGGGAAGGGAGAAAGGGCGGGCCTTCTCAGAAGGCTCGGAAGTCCCCCAGCCTCCCGAGAAGTCCGCCTTTCCTGAAGACACCACAAAACCTCCTCAGACGGCACGAGGACTTCTGAGAAGTCCTCGTGCCGTCTGGGAAGGTCTTCTCCTTCTAGGGCTCCCAACTTCGCGCTTCGCGCTGCGCGAGGCGCGAAGCTCGAATCACTTCGCGCTCTCGCGCCGCCCCCCAAAAGGGAGAAAAGGAAGACGAGGAGGAGGGGGAGAAGGAACGAGGACCGCGAAGCGCGCAGCGCGAATCACTTCGCGCCCGCGTGGGAGCCCTCCTCCTCCTCACGCCCCCCGCCCGCTCGCCGCCGAATCTCGACCGTCCCGAGCGAGATCCCGCCCGCGCTGCGTCCTGGCGGCACTCCTGGCGCCCTCCGCCTCGGCCATGGCGCCGCGCGGCGCCGCGCGGCGCGGCGCGGCACGGCGCGGCGCGGCGCGGCGGCGCGGCGCCGCGGGGGGGCGCGCGCGCGCGGCGCCCGGGCGCTGCGGGCTCCGCGGAGCGGAGGAGGAGGAGGAGGAGGAGGAGGAGGAGGAGGAGGAGGAGGAGGGAGGATCGAGCATCGAGGATCGAGGATCGAGGAGGAGGAGGAGCAGGAGGAGGAGGAGGACCAGGAGGAGGAGGAGGAGGAGGAACAAGGAGGAGGAGCAGGGAGGAGCAAGAGGAGGAGCAGGAGGAGGAGCAGGAGGAGGACCAGGAGGAGGAGGAGAAGGAGGAGGAGGAGGGGGAGGGGAGGGAGAATGGCACCCTCTTCCCGGAGCAGAGGAAAGCTGTGGGCGTTGTGGGACGGGGGGGGGGCGGGGGGGGGGGCGGCAGAGCGCGCCCCCCCCCCGCCCCCCCCCGTCCCACAACGCCCATAGCTGGTACGATGTGTTGATATGGGAGGCGCGCGCCCGACGCGAACATGCAGCACACGAGTCCGATGCGGAGCAGCCTGGCCAGAAAGCGCCGGCCAGCAGAACACAGACCGTGAGATCTCAGGGCGCCCGCGTCGCACGTGCTGGGCCGACGCCGACAGAGCAAAGGCATGTTCGGGCGGTGCGGTGCCGCCACGTGGCCCCCGAGTCAGGTGCCCGTGCCGGGGGCCTTCCGGGAGCCGCTCGCTCCGCCGGTGCGTGGCAGCTGCGTCGAACGTCCGTCGACCCGAGCCAAGCCTGGGTCGAAGCTGGGCCGAACCTGAGCCGAATGGGGCCGAACTGGAAACGAACTGGAGTAGAAGAAGAAGAAGAAGAAGAAGAAGATAAACAACGCCATAAACATCAACTTTTGGCGCTCCGCGCGGATTTCTTGGATCCGCGCTGGGGCCCCCGCGCTCCGCGCGCCAGGGGCGGCGCCGGAGGCGCCGCCAGGGGGGGCCCAGGCGCGGACCCAAGAGATCCGCGCGGAGCGCCACAAGTTTATGCTCATGGCGTTTGTTCTTCTTGAAGAGCTGGAGTCGAACAGATTCGCGACGTGGACATCAGTCGGGGGCGCGCAAACATAGACTAGCGATCCATGGATTTGGCGCGCAGTAGTCGCCAACTCCACGGATCGGGGGAGGCACCCTCCCAAAATGCGTGCCGGTGCCGCCTCGCTCGGCGGCGGAGATCCGCGGTCTCCCATGGAAATGGGACACGCCGCTAATCCACGCCCCCTTGGTCTATGTTTGCGATCGCTGGACTCGGGACGGCCTCCCCCACGAGCACTCCGCCCGAGGGCCCCCGCGTGGCGAGCAGCGCCCCCTCGTGGCGAGCAGCGCCCCCCGCGGGGCGCGGCGCCTCGCCGCAGGCGCCGCCGGGCCCCAGCGTGGCCGGCACCGACGGCGCGACGGCCCGCGCCGCGGCGCGCGCGGGCGGCGCCGAGCCTCGGCGCGCAGCGCCAGGGGGCTCCTCCTCCTCCTCCTCCTCCTCCTCCTCCTCCTCCTCCTCCTCCTCCTCCTCCTCCTCCTCCCCCTCCTCCTCCTCCTCCTCCCTCCTCCCTCCTCCTCCTCCTCCTCCCCTCCTCCTCCCCTCCTCCTCCTCCTCCTTCCTCCTCCTCCACTCCTCCTCCTCCTCCTCCTCCTCCTCCTCCTGCTCCCCTCTCCTCCTCCTCCTCCTCCTCCTCCTTCCTCCCTCCTTCTCCTCCTCCTCACCCTCCTCCTCTCCTCCTCCTCCTCCTCCTCCTCCTCCTCCTCCTCCAGAAAGGCTGGGCCCCCACGCGGCCGCTGGCGCGCGCGCGGCAGCGCGGAGGCATTTGGGATCGCCCGAAGCTGTTGCTGGGAAGAGAAAGAGAGAGAGAGAGAGAGGAGGCAGAGGCGGAGGAGGAGGAGGAGGAAGAGGAGGAGGAGCAGAGGAGGAGGAGGAGGAGGAGGAGGAGGAGGCGGCGGGAAATGGAGGAGGAGCAGGAATAGGAGGAGGAGGAGGAGGAGGAGGAGGAGGCAAAGGAGGAGGAGGGGAGAGGGGGAGGAGGAGCAGGAGGAGGAGAGGAAGTGGAGGAGGAGGAAGAGGAGAGGAGGAGGAGGAGGAGGAGGAGAGAGGAGGAGGAGGAGGAGGAGAGGAGGCGAGAGATGAGGAGGAAGAGGAGTAGGAGGAGGAGGAAAGGAGGATGAGGTTGAGGAGGAGGAGGAGGAGCAGCAGCAGGCCGAGGAGGAGGAGGAGGAGGAGGAGGCGTAGGCGGAGGGAAAGGAGGAGGAGGAGGAGGAGCTCCCGAACGAAATGAACCCCACCCTCCCCCTCAGAAATCGTGGGGGGTCGGGGTAGGGTTCGCATGTGGCCCCCCAGGCTTCGCGCCCCCCGGGGGGGGGGGGGGCCTGGACTGCTGAATGACTCTGCGACGATCACTAGAAGAAGAGAAAACGCCATAAACATAAACTGTTGGTGCTCCGCGCGGACTTCTCGGATCCGCGCTGGACTCCCCTCCCTGGCGCGCAGAGCGCGCCAGGGGCGGCGCCGGAGGCGCCGCCAGGGGGGTCCCACCCAGCGCGGATCCAAGAAATACGCGTTGAGCGCCAAAATGTATGTGTCTGTTCCTCCTTCGAATCACGACGCCTGCGTTCCAGTGGTCGTTTGCCTGTCGCCGTTCGTCCTGGACCGCCTCGCGCAAAGTGCGTCGGGGCAGAAGGGGACAGCGCACTGTTCAGCTGGCAGGGGCGGCTCACAAGCTCGCACCACTCAGAGGTCGATCCAACCTCCAGCTGCGTGCTGGCACGAAGCGCGTCTCGTGGTGCACCGTCGCCAGGGGCCTTACAGAAAACAAGCAACGCAGCACGTTCGAAGACGTACCTGCTCCTACTCTTCACCCGTCGCTACAAGCACCTTCTCCGCTCCGAACTCTTTTTTTCTTGGTTTCCGACTGCTCTTCTCCCAAGCTTGCCTTCCCTCGTCGTCGACCTCCTCCGCCGCACGAGCGAGCGATGCTAAGCCCAGTCGGCGCCTCTGTCGCTGAGCAAGTAGACCTCAGAATGCCGCCCACGGACGAGGAACACGTCAGTGGCCAACAGGACGGGGACATAGGCATCGAACGAAGGGCAACGATAATAAAAGGCCCCAGCGCCACCCGCTCCCCGGCCAATCCTGAGCTGGGCCTGCTGGGCACGCCATCCTGTACAGGCCAGGAGACAGACACGAGCGCCGATCCTGGGCCCTGGTGGGACTGGCCGCTCCTTCTGTGCTCTGCTTCTCCAGGGCGTGCCTGAGGAGGGGCCCTCCCGTCTCCGGTGCCAGGGCCCCGTGCCGACGCCGTGCCTGCACCGCTCCCAGGTCCCTCGGGGAGCGCCCTGGGCGCCAGGGCTCTCGCGACTTCACCCGAGGAATACCCCCCCTCCGCCTCGCCTCGGCTCCCTCCCCCGCTCCACGTTGCCAAGAAGGGGACGTTTGCCGGCGTGGATCCCAAATCATGTGCCCTTGCGCCCTGGCTGCGTAACGCATGGGGCGCAAGCTGAGGCGCGCAATGAATGTGGTGCAGTATGTGTGGTGCTGTCAACAGTATGCAAACATACATTTGCATGTGTATATATATATGTATATATATGTGTATATATATATGTGTATGTATATATGTATATATAAATATACGTGTATGTGCGTGTGTATACAAACATGCGTACATGTGTATATGCATGTGTGAGTGTCTATGTATATAGGTGTATGTAAATACGTAGTGTACATATATATAGATGTGTATGAGTACGTAAACGTGTGCAAACATACATGTATACTAGAACCACGCGCGCACTTCGCGCGCGCTTAGGTTCTGTCGAGTCACAGACCCAGGAACCGTTGTGAGAAGAAATTGGTGACGCGAAGCGTCGTGGGGGCGTCCTTGGACGTCTGGGGTCTCCTGGGGCCTCTTGAGGGGCCTCCTGGGGGCCTCTTGGCGGCCTCTTGGGGCGGAAGGCTCGAGCTTGCGGTTCGTGGTCCCCCTCTGGGCCCCCTCTTGGGCCCGTCTTGGGGCCCTCTTGGGCCATCTTGGGCGCCTCTTGGGCCGTCTTGGGGCCCTCTTGGGCTGTCCTTGGGCCTCCTTTGGGCCTCTTGGGGGTCTCCTGGGGCCTCTTGAGGGGCCTCCTGATGGCCTCCTGGCGGCCTCTTGGGGCGGAAGGCTCGAGCTTGCGGTTCGTGGTCCCCCTCTGGACCCCCTCTTGGGCCCGTCTTGGGGCCCTCTTGGGCCATCTTGGGCGCCTCTTGGGCCGTCTTGGGGCCCTCTTGGGCTGTCCTGGGGCCCTCTTGGAAGCTTCTTGGGCCGTCTTGGGGCGGTCTTGGGCGCCTCTTGGGCCGTCCTGTAACGTCGGAAAACCCAAAAGACAACTTTGTTGAAAATGTACGTTTTACGAAGGGAATGGGCCAATTTTGCGTCTAGGGGCCCTCTTGGGACGCATGTTGGAGGCTTCTTGGGGCCTCTTGGGGGCGTCCTTGGACGTCTGGGGTCTCCTGGGGCCTCTTGAGGGGCCTCCTGGGGGCCTCCTGGCGGCCTCTTGGGGCGGAAGGCTCGAGCTTGCGGTTCGTGGTCCCCCTCTGGGCCCCCTCTTGGGCCCGTCTTGGGGCCCTCTTGGGCCATCTTGGGCGCCTCTTGGGCCGTCTTGGGGCCCTCTTGGGCTGTCCTGGGGCCCTCTGGGAAGCTTCTTGGGCCGTCTTGGGGCGGTCTTGGGCGCCTCTTGGGCCGTCCTGTAACGTCGGAAAGCCCAAAAGGCGACTTTGTTGAAAATGTACGTTTTACGAAGGGAATGGGCCAATTTTTGCGTCTAGGGGCCCTCTTGGGACGCATGTTGGAGGCTTCTTGGGGCCTCTTGGGGGCGTCCTTGGACGTCTGGGGTCTCCTGGGGCCTCTTGAGGGGCCTCCTGGGGGCCTCCTGGCGGCCTCTTGGGGCGGAAGGCTCGAGCTTGCGGTTCGTGGTCCCCCTCTGGGCCCCCTCTTGGGCCCGTCTTGGGGCCCTCTTGGGCCATCTTGGGCGCCTCTTGGGCCGTCTTGGGGCCCTCTTGGGCTGCCCTGGGGCCCTCTGGGAAGCTTCTTGGGCCGTCTTGGGGCGGTCTTGGGCGCCTCTTGGGCCGTCCTGTAACGTCGGAAAGCCCAAAAGACAACTTTGTTGAAAATGTACGTTTTACGAAGGGAATGGGCCAATTTTTGCGTCTAGGGGCCCTCTTGGGACGCATGTTGGAGGCTTCTTGGGGCCTCTTGGGGGCCTCCTTGGACGTCTGGAGGCCATCTTCAGCATCTCGGAGCCCTCTTGGAGGCCTCTTGGAAGTTTCTTGGGCCGTCTTGGGCGCTTCTTGGGCCGTCTTGTCTGACTGGGGAGGCCTCCGGCAAGCCCCGACGAGCCTCCGGGCCCCCCGGGGCGCACATTTGTGGTCGAGGTCCCGGCCCCGGGCCCCCGGACCCGGTGCGCCGTTATATGTATATAGGCGTGTACGTATAAGTACATACTAGAGCCATCGTGCTCGCGCTTCGCGCGCGCTCAGGTTCTAGCGCAGGCCTGGGGGCGGGCGCTGAAAGAGCTTGGACAGCGCTACCATATACAAGCGCATGCCATAGTCGTACCCAGCTTCGCCCTCGTCCTCATTCGAATCCTCACCCTCATACTCCTCCTCATCCTACCCGCCGTCATTATAGTAATAAGAATAATCATGATCCTAACCATAAGCGCCAACGGCAACACTAGCATCAAAAGGAGCATCCTTGGCCCAAGGTTGCTAGCCATGCCGTCACGTAAAACTCGCATATAATGGTCATCCTCATCCGAATCCGAATCATAATCGTCCTCATCAGCACCACCATCGTCATCACCATCATCATCATCATCATCATCATCATCAGCATCATCATCATCATCATCATCATCATCATCATCATCATCAGGATCATCAGCATCATCGTCATCAATATCATCATCAGCATCAGCATCATCATCATGATCATCATCATGATCATCATCATCATCATCATCATCATCATCATCATCATCATCATCAGCATCATGATCATCATGATCATCATCATCATCATCACCATCACCATCATCATCATCATCATCATCATCATCATTATCATCAGCATGATCATCATCAGCAGCATGATCATCATCGTCGTCAGCAGCAGCATCATGATCACAATCATCATCATAATCGGCATCCTCATCATAATCATCATCAGCATCATCATCAGCATCATCATCAATCGTCCTTAGCAGCATCATCATCACAATCAGTTACATCATCATCAGATTCACCGTCATCATCATCATCACATCATCATCAACATCATCATCATCATAATCGGAATCGTCATTATTGCGGGACGGGAAAATGACCACAGCCACTGCTTCTTGTCTGCGCCGCCTTCCAGCCAGCCGAAAAAGAAGCAGTGGTTGTGGTCATTTCCCTGGTGCCAAGCTCTGCTTTGTTTCTGCGGGCTGGAGGGCGGCAACAAAAGAAAAGCCGTGGCTGTGGTCGTTTTCACGCCCCGTAATCATCGTCATCAACGTCATCATCGTCGTCGTCGGCATCATCACCAGTATCATCATCCTTATTGTCGTCATCGTAGCCATCATCATCGTCATCATCATCAGCATCATCATCATCACCATCAGCATCATCATCAACAACATCACCATCACCATTACCTTCACCATCATCTTCACTATCATCATCAGCATTGTCACCCTGTTGCCGCCCGCCCGATCCGAGGCCGCTGGATGTCTGGGCAGGTCACCGGCTTGGCGAAGGCGACGCCCACGGCCAGCTGCTCCACGCGGCACCAGGACTGGCGGGGCGCCCGGGCGCCAGGCAGAGCCATGCACCGTGCCATCCCTGGACTCCCTCCACGCCCCGCCACGGCGCGATGCGGTGCGCAATTTTGTTCGTCCCTGAGCGCCGGAACAGTGTGCACCGTACCGTTCCTGGGTCGACGAATGACGACGCCTCGGGAGACAACAACGCAGTAATTACGGTGTACACACGTCGTCCGCGAATGCTCGGTCAGAAGACCCTGGAAGTCTCGACCTCCTTCTATAACCTCCGGGGGGGGAAGTGCCTCATGGCACCGTCCCCAGAACTCCAACAGGTGCACGGAAAACACTCAAGTCGGCCCTCATTGAGACCTGAGACCATCAAAAAACAATCGGGTGCGAAAGCCCCGTCCCCTGAGGTGGTCCAGAGTTCTGGGGGCCCCATGTTGAAAAAACTAAAACGTCGGAGGCTTGTGCTCGGGGTAGGAAAATACGCATACACGCCGGTCGGGAGAAGTAAGTACAAACATGAGGTAGGAAGGCGGATAGAGTAGACTGTGTCCAGGCCCCCTAAGAGAATAATAAAACGCAGCAGAAGCATGCCGATGCTTAACTTGAAGTAGAAAGGCGCTTGGAGCAGAGTGGGATCTGGGAATCCAGAAAAATATACTTCCAACGACCCGCGAGCAGGCCAACACTCTCACAGGTCCACGCGGCTCTCGTGGAGCGGTGCTGGACCCGCGCGGAGCACGTCGGGGGCGGCGACGGAGGCGCCGCCACGGGGGGACCTGGAGCAGGTCATAAGAAATCCGCACGGACCCGCAAAGGTTCACTGATCTGGCGCTCTTTCTTCCTCGACTCGGAGGCGACGATAGGGGCGAATCGATTGGGATCTGGAAATCCAGAAGTATCTGCTTCCAACGACCCGCGAGCAGGTCAACACCTTCACAGGCCCACGCGGCTCTCGTGGAACGGCGCTGGACCCGCCCCCCTGGGGCGCGGAGCACGCCGGGGGCGGCGACGGAGGCGCCGCCACGGGGGGACCTGGGGCTCCTCCTCCTCTTCCTCTCCTCCTCCTCCTCCTCCTCCTCCACCTCCTCCTCTCCCTCCTCCCCCTCTCCCTCCTCCCTCCTCCCTTCTCTCCTTCTTCTCCTCCCTCCTCCCGTCCTCCCTCCTCCCTCCTCCCTCCTTCCTCCTTCCTCCTCCCTCCTCCCTCCTTCCCTCCTCCCTCCTCCTCCTCCCTCACCCTCCTCCTCCTCCCTCCTCCCTCCCTCCCTCCCTCCTCCTTCCCTCCTCCTCCTCACTCCTCCCTCCTCCCTCCTCCCTCCTCCCTCCTCCTCCTCCCTCCCTCCTCCTCCTCTCCTCCTCCTCCTCCTCCTCCTCCCTCTTCCTCCTCCTCCGCCTACCTCCTCCCTCCTCCTCCTCCCTCCTCCTCCTCCTCCTCCTCCTCCTCCTCCTCCTCCTCTCCTCCTCCTCCTCCTCCTCCTCTCTCCATTGCACTCGCGCGCCGTCCTCCTCCTCCTCCTCCTCCCTCCTCCTCCTCCTCCTCCTCCTCCTCCTCCTCCTCCTCCTCCTCCTCCTCCTCCTCCTCTCGGACGCTCGAATGCTTTTCTCGTCAGCCGCTTCGCCGAGGTGGGCCCTGGAGCCTCCAGAGGCGGGCCCAGCGGCCGCAACTACGACGCAGTGAGAGCGACGAGGGTCCACGGCGTCACAAGAAATCCGCACGGACCCGCAAAGGTTCACTGATCTGGCGCTCTTCCTTCCTCGACTCGGAGGCGACGACAGAGGCGAATAGATCAGGGGAGAGCATGACACGTACCCCTTCGGGGATCCGCGCTGAAGACATGGATCATCGGCGCCCCCGGATGCATGCATTGCTCCCCCTCTGGGCCCTTCGCCCCTGTCGTCGCCTCCGATCGCCCTGTCCCGAAGCCGCTGCCGATGGCCCCCGGCGGCCCGAGGAGAAGCGCCCCCCCGGGGGTGGCCGAGGCGAGGGAGGGACGCGCCAGGGTCGAAGAAGCGAGGGGCTACGCCAGGGACTGGCTCAGGGGGGAATGCATTCACCTGGCATCGGCGATAGGCCCCCAGTACGATGTTGCTCCCGTCGTACCTAAAGACCACATCCCAGAAATAGTTTCGAGCGCACGGAAAAGTGTCGAAGGAGTGTCTCGAAAGAGTGTCGAAGCAGTGTCGGACAAGTGTCTCCCAGGGCCCGACGTGGGAAAACCCTCGAGTTTCGGCATCTGTGGATGCGAAATCCTTTCTGGCGGCCAAGGCTAAAGCAGGTTAGAACAACATAACCCCAGCGGCAAATCCGTGCCTTCCCGTGCGGGGCGGGTCGTCGGACCCCTGTCGGCGATCCATGTTCGGTGGCAACTCCTGGGAGCCTCCCATACCATCTTGTCGGCTCTTGCGAATCGACGCTAGTCGACGCTAGATCGACGCTAATCAACGCCAGATCGACGCTGGTCGACGCTGACCGACGCTCAAGGCAGAATCACGAGGGCACACAAGGCTCTCATGATTCGGCGGTGGACAAACCTCCCTTTGGTAAACCTCCCCTTAGTGAAAACGGCCTGGGACCGAAACCGACGGACCTGGGCCCGCAAAAATGACGGCCGCGACCCCCTCTCGCGGACCGAACACGCCCAGTTCCTTAATCCACGCGTCAGGGTAGGAGGTCTGTCCACATCCGACATGAGTTGCCACCCGCTTCCACGGGCGACGGGGGGTCGATGCGTCCCCTCCTGAGCCTACCCCCCCCCTCTGTCCTTGCCCAGTGGCTCCGTCTACAGTCACGCCTCGGCGCTCCGGCGCGCCGCTCGGGACGACCTGGGCACCCCCCTGGCAGGCTTGCGGCGGGGAGCCGCCGCGGGAGGGCGGCCCGAGGCTGGAAAGCCGCCGAGAGCCAACGAGGGCTCACGAGAAGCTCCCACCTCGAACCCCTGGGCCCGTCCAGAGGCCCAGAGAACAGCATGAACACACGACATCTGTCTGGACAAGCGCGTCCCACGAATCCCAAAGTAACGACTCGCTCATGGCCTGGATCCGCCACGGGAGAGTCACGATACTTCCACTCGATGCGGACATGTGTATTTACGGACGTTGGCGAGGAGGCACTTTGCGAGTAGCGGACCGCGCTCGGTGATTCTCGTGGGCCCGCGCGGGTTCCTTGGGTCGGCGCTGGGGCCCCCCCTCCTCTGGCGGCCGAGAGCGCCATGGGCGGCGCCGGAGACGCCGCCACAAGGGGGGGGAGGCCCGCGCCGCTGCAAGAGAGGTCCGCGCGGCCCTTCGCGGAACCGTATGTTCCTGCCCTCTCGCTCCTCGACTGAGCCCATCATCCCCTGACGTTGGCCCCGAAGAAGCTCGGGGCCCCAAACAGGTGTTCGGTCGGGCGTGTCCGCCTACACGCGGATGTTGGGCGAAACATGAAAAAGAGTCACACACAAAATTTGTCAATGATAATAAGAAAAATCGTCCCCAAACTATTTTGTCGACTGTTTGGGATATTTCGGGGATGAACAAACCTCCCTTTAGGAAACCACCCTGTAGTGACAACGGCCTAGGACCGAAACCGACGGACCTGGACCCACAAAAATTATGGCCGCGACGCCCTCTGGCGAACCGTAAACGGCCAATTCGCTGATCGACGTGCCACGGCAGGAATATCAACCTCCGAAAATTCCTCCTGTAGAGGGACCTGCCCGACTTCAAAATAGGGTGGCGAAGAACCGCGTGGTGGCTCGGTGACTTCGGTCGGCACCCCCAGCGGGTCCCTCCCCCCGCGCGGTTTGACGTCGCCGAAAACGGCGCTCTGGGACGTCGGAGGCCCTACGTGGGGTCGCCCGAGAGGACGTGCTCGGAGAGCGACCCCCGAGTCTTACAACCGTGCGGTGACCCCGCATCCCCACTGACCCGCCACAGTGGATGGGACGCACAGAGACATACTAGTACTAGTACTATCTGTTCTCCTTGGAGGCGCGCGTCCGACCCGAACATACAGTATAGCCATCTTGTAGTATATCGTTTCCCGAGCGATGTGGCCAGAAAGCGCCCGCCACGACGCATATACTCGAAGAGTTCTCGGTGCGCGCGCCGCCCCTGAGGGGGCGACGCAAATATAGTATCAGTATGTTGGAGTGACGCCGAATGCGGTCCGAGTAAACTGGGAGCCCCCAAACAAAGTGGTGAAATATCAGGCGGTGGCCTGGAATCCCCCAACAAGTCACCGCCGGGTTCTGGAACACGGGGTCACCGCTGGGTTTCTGTGACTCCTGGACCCACCAGCGTTCGGAACATCCTCGAAAAAACACACGAGCCCCCAAACTGGGTGGTGACACCAAATCGCCCGAGACACACCGCCAGGTGCTGTCACCACCACGTTTGAGGACTGCCACGTAAATGGGGTCGGAGAAACCGTTGCTGGACGGGGACCGGGCAGTCTCAGGCTCCCCGTCTTCCCTGTGGGACTCGTCGGCGGTCCTCTGAGTGAAACCCTCCGCAGCGAAACTCGGCAATGGAAATATGAAAAGAGAGAAAGAGAGAGAGAGAGAGAGAAAGAAAAAGAGAGAGAGAGAGAGCAAAGAAAATGAAAGACAGAGAGAGAGAGAGAGACAGAGACAGAGACAGAAACAGAGAGAGAGAGAACATAGAGGGAGAGGGAGGCCTCCCGGGTGGGGTCCGGGCAGCCGGGGTCGGAGGCTCGCGCCGCACCGCCCAGTGCATCGCCGCTGCCTCGGCGCTGCACCTGGCGACGTCGGCGATGCATCGGCGACGTCGGCGTGGGGGAGACCCCCGCCTCCACGTCGAGCCGCACCGCTGGTGCATCGGCGATCCGGGGCGCGCCCCTCCGATCCCCAGCTGCTCGGGCCCCGCGTGCCCGGCTCGAGCGTCCAGTCCCCGGTGCGCTGCTTGGGGCGTCGTGCGCGCAGAGTTTGCCCGAGGCGGCCCGAGGTGCTCCGAGCTGGTCGAGAGACGGTCCGGCGACGGTCTCGCCGAAACAGAGGCACACACACACACAGGCACACACACACACGCACACACACACACACGCGCCCGAGCAGTGCCGAGCCCATCCGGGAGGCGCAGGAGACGGGAAGGAGAGACTCGAAGGTGCGCCGCACTCGGCCCTCGGAGGTGGCGCACGGCCTGCTTCCCAGGGGAGGCCGAGGCGGCGCCCGCGGCGCCCACAGGGGGGCGCACAAGCGATGATGCTCTGCGCGCCCCTTCGCGCAGGGGCTGGGCCCCTCGGGGTGCGGACAACCCAGGGAGAGCCATGGCGGTGCATGGGTGTATTCCCCCGATGTGTTGGGGGGTGGGGGGCCGTCGGTCCTCCCTGGCCCCCGACGTCATAAGTTTGTTTCACGGCGTCGATCCCAGATGGGACGCACAGAGACGCACCAGTACTGCATGTCCTCCCTGGAGGCGCGCGTTCGACCCGAACATGCAGTATGGCCATCTTGTAGCATGTCGCTTCCCGAGCGGTGTGGCCAGAAAGCGCCCGCCACGACAGGTATGCTATATATATTTCGTGGTGCGCGCGTCGCCCCTGGGGAAGCGACGCAAATGTATTATCAACATGTTGGGGTGACGCCGACCCCAAACCGGTTGTCCATCCCGAACCTTTTGGCGGTCCCGAGGCCTGGCTCGGGCCCCCCACGGCCGAACGCAATGCAAAAGCACGCCGTCATGACTTTTGTTCATGGCCCGAGAGGGCCTCGGAGAAGCCGAAGAGGTACCGATACCGCCACTCCTCGCAGGCCTCTCTCCAGGGGTGTGTTCTGTACCAGAGCTGCGAGGCGCATCCGGCGGTGGAGGCGAGGGCCGCCCAGGAGGCCCGAAAAAGGGGGAAAGCGAGGCAAAGGTGGTGATAATTCAGATGCGCATTCTGGGGACCTTCCCCTTCCTGGAGACACTCGCTCCACTTGTGCGTCGAAGCTGAGCCGAACGTCCGTCGATTTGAGCCGACCTGGACTCGAACCTGAGTCGAACCCGAGTCCAACTTGAGTCGAACTCGAGTCGAACTTGCATCGAACCGGGGGCCGAACTAGAGTCGGACAGATCCGCGAGGTAGGGCCCCAGGAAGGTCGCTAAAACAAGCATCGAAGGTATTTATGAGCACCCTCTCCTACTCCTGGAGTCGGGGGCGCGCAAGCATGGATTAGCGATCCATGGATTTGGCGCGCCGTCGCCAAATCCATGGATCGAGGGAGGTGCCCTCCCCAAAATGCGGGCGGTGCCGCCTCGGTCGGCGGTCGAAATCCGCGATTTCCCCATGGAAACGGGCCCCGTCGCTAATCCACGCCCCCTTCATCCATGTTTGCGATCGCCTGATGTTGCCAGCCTGGCACATATCCCTATCCCTATGCTGGGCACCTCCTCATCGCGATGCCAATCCTAGGGATCCCCTTATTTTTTGAGGGCGGATCCCTAAGATTGTCATCGCCTTTTTGGCGTGTCAATCTCAGGGATAGGGATACGTTCGAGGCTGGTAATGATGGAGGGCGGGGCCCTGCGCGCCTTGGCCGACCTGTGCTCGGTCTCGACGCACAGCAGCGCCTGCGGGCGCGACGCTGGCGCTGCGAGAGCGCGCGGGAGCGACCGCCCCCGAGCCCCGAGGCGCTGCCCTCTGGCCCGGCGGGCGAGAGGAGGTACGGGGCGCGCGCCTCCTCCTCCTCCTCCTCCTTCTCCGCCTCCTCCTCCTCCTCCGCCTCCTCCTCCTCCTCCGCCTCCTCCTCCTCCTCCTCCTCCTCCTCGTCCTCCTCCTCCTCCTGCTCCTCCTCCTCCGCCTCCTCCTCCTCCTCCTCCATTCCTTCAGTTCTGTTCCATAGATATCTCCTTCCTGTCGCGCCCCGAGAATAGTTTTTAGGGCGGGCCGGGCGTTTCGTCTGAGACTTCCTCACCACGTATGATCCTGAAGCTCACAAAGCGGCAACAGCTTCACAGATGGAGGGCGTGTGGTTTTCAAAATGTGGCTCTCGCCTTAGCGCCGTGCACATTCGTTGCAAACAAATGCAGAAATGTCACTGATTGAGGGCGGCTCCTTTTCAAAATGTGGCTCTCGCCTCAGCGCCGCGCACATTCGCTTCAAACACTTGCACGGATCGAGGGCGGCTCCTTTTCAAGATGTGGCTCTCGCCTTAACGCCGCGCACACTCGTCTTTACAATCCCACCAGCCCTTTGGGCGTGAGTGGTTTAGAGAGCCCCCTCTGTCCTGAACCCCCCAACCCCCCTTCTTCCCCTTCGGGGAGGGGTTTATCCCTCCCCCTACCCCCTCCCCCTGGGCCTGGACAGGGAGTCCCGCGGGTGGTCAGGGGGGTCTTTTTCGACGCCTGGGAGGGCCAAAAAACGACAACCCTCACGAGGATTCTGGCCCCGACGGGGGGGCGCTCTTGTAGCCCCCTCCTCTTCTGTGAAGCCAAAATCATTGCTTTTACGAGGGTTTTGGCCCCAGTTTGGCCTCCCGAGGGGGCCGCGCTCATCTTCCTTCATAGCAAAATCATTGATTTTACTATGGTTTTGGGCTCATGTTGTCCTTCTCAGGGGGTAGCGCTCATTTGCGCTTCTGAGGAGGTCGCACGAGGCCCCCAAGAGGCCCCAAGATGGCCCCAAGAGGCCCCCAGGAGGCTCCCAAGAGGCCTCCAAGAAGCTCCCGAGAGGCCCCCAAGAGGCCCCACGAGGCCCCCAAGAGGCCCCCACGAGGCCCCCAGAGCCCCCAAGAGGCCCCCAAGAGGCCCCCGAGAGGCCCCCAAGAGGCCCCCAAGAGGCCCCCAAGAGGCTCCAAGAGGCCCCCAAGAGGCCCCACGAGGAGCCCGAACGACTCACACCAGGACGAGGGGCCCGAACGACTCACACCACGAAGAGCCCGAACGACTCACACCACAAGGAGGGGCCCGAACGACTCACACCAGGACGAGGCGCCCGAACGACTCACACCACGAGGAGCCCGAACGACTCACACCACGACGCGGGCCCCGAACGACTCACACCACGAGGAGCCCGAACGAGTCACACCAGGAGGAGGGGCCCGAACGACTCACACCAGGATGAGGGGCCCGAACAACTCACACCACGAGAAGCCCGAACGACTCACACCAGGACGAAGAGCCCGAACGACTCACACCACGAAGAGCCCGAACGACTCACACCAGGAAGAAGGGCCCGAACGACTCACACCAGGACGAGAAACCCCAAACGACTCAAATCACGAGGAGCGCTTTCTCTCCCTCCTCCTCCGCCTCGTCCTTCTCCCGCTCCCCCCACAAGGAGGATTCACAAGGAGGCGGGAGAAAGGAGGGACAGGGGAGATATACGGAGCCCAGCGGACACACGCCTGAAAAAACACAACTGTCGACATGCTTCGCGAGAGCTGCTGCTGTGAGATGGGCTGGTGGGGATACGCGAAGCGTAAAGAATTTGCCAAGGAGTTCCACGGACTCCCACGATCAACACACCAGAAATGTTTTGGAACGGTTCAGGACTATGCGGGCGCAATAATTATGTTGATTCGCCGTGTCGAAGTCCCAAACATTGCGTTTGGGACGATTCCAGATCGTCAAGACGCAGCACTCAGGTTGAAATGCCGAGAACATTGTTTTGGTACGCTTTGGGATCTTCAAACCGTTGTCTTCCAGCGAGGCAGTTCCCTCAATAGAAATGAACCGCCGTAGGGGCCTATACAGAGTGAGCTTGGAGGCAGGGTTACTTCCAACATCGTTGATAACTCTTGGGCTTCCACTGGTCCTGATAAATGACTCCTCCCTGTCGCATCCCGAGGCCAGTGTTTAGGGCGGGCCGGGCGTTTCGCCTGAGACTTCCTCACCATCTATGACTCTGAAGCTTACAAAGTGACAACAGTCTCACAGATGGAGGGCTTGTGGTTTTCAAAATGTGGCTCTCGCCTAAGCGCCACGCACATTGGTTCCCTACCTAGGCTCTGCTCAGAAGGGTTCTTACTCGGTAAGCTTAAAGGGCTGGGCAGTGGGGGCCGCCCCGGGCGGTTCCCCCAGTATCCGCCCCGCGGTTCCCCCAGTGACGTTCCCTTAGCTTCGCGTTGCTTATCTCATCTTAGCTTGGCTTATTTCAACTTAGCTTAGCTTAGCTTCATCTTAGCTCAGGTGTATCGTAGTTTAGATTACCTTCATCTTAGCGTCGCTGACTTTTAGCATAGCAGAGCACAGCATAGCATATAATAGCGTAGCATAGCATAGTGCAGCACATCATATATCATATCATAGCATAGCACAGCATAGCGCAGCATAGCATAGCATAGCGCAGCACAGCACAACACAGCATAACACAGCGCAACATAGCATAGCATAACATAGCAGAGCATGCCGCAGCTTAGCATAGCCTAGCATAGCAAAGCATAGCTTAGCAGAGCACCGCGCAGCATGACATAGCATAGCTTAGCATAGCTTAGCATAGCATAGCATAGCATAGCATAGCGCAGCATAGCATAGCATAGCATAGCATAGCATAGCATAGCGCAGCATAGCATGGCATGACATAGCATAGCATAGCAACTAATGCTGCTTTCCTAGGGGCTCCAACTTCTAGGTAGGGTCGCACTGGGGTAATTTCAACAAATTGCAAGCGCTTCACGGATTGAGGGCGGGTCGTTTTCAAAATGTGGTTCTCGCCGCGGCTCTCGCCTTAGCGCAGCGCGCACTCGCGTTAAAAAGTTGAAAGAGCTTCGCGGATTGAGGGCGGCTCCGTTTCAAAATGTGGCTCTCGCCTTAACGCCGCGCACATTCGATTTTGTAAATTTGCAAAGGTTTCACGGATTCCCATGATCAACGTACCAAAAATAGTATTTTGGAAGAGTTCAGGATAATGCGGGAGCAACACTTCTGTTGGTTCGCGGTGTTGAAGTCCCAACAATGACGCTCTGGCACGATTCCGGATCGTCAAAACGCAGCACTCAGGTTGATACGTGGCGTGAACAATGTCTTGGCATGCTTTGGGATCTTCAAACGGTTGTCTTCCAACGAGGCAGTTCCCTCAATGGAAATGACCCGTTGTGGGGGCCTACGAAGAGGGAGCTTGGAGGGAGGGTTAATTCCAACATCGTTGATGACTCTTGGTTTTACACTGGTCCTCCTCTTCCTCCTCCTCCTCCTCCTCCTCCTCCTCCTCCTCCTCATCTCCCAGGGAGGTGTCCCCGGGGGGGGGAAGTAAGAAAAGGGGGGGGAGAGGGGCCTTGTTTTTCTCGCGGGGCTCGGAGGTCCCCCCCCCCGGCCGTCCGAAGGGCTGCCTAGGAGCCGTTCCCGAAAGACGCAGGGAAAACTTCGCAGAAGGCCGCCGCCCGAAGGCTTCTGAGGAGCTCCGCCGCCTTCTGAGCAGGCCTTCTCCGGCTCACTTCCCCCCCGTCGCTGGCCGCCGCGGGAGGCACGACGGGAGAGGCTCTTCTCCGTGTGCGGTCTCTGGGGGCCCCTTACTTGCCGGGCCCCGGGACCGTCCAAAAAAGGACTCGGATGAAGAAGAGCTGCCTGTCGGAGGGCACCAACTATACACCAACACCGATCCTGGCCCAGGATCACCCTGGGCCCAGGATCGGTGTATATGCCTTCTTGCGCAAGGCAGGAGGGCGTATACACCGATCCTGGGCCCAGGGTGATCCTGGCCAGGATCGGTGTTGGTGTATAGTTGGTGCCTTCCTAGCCTGGGGAACGAGCAGAGACCTCTGGGAGTCGACGTCATGAAAAAAACAGCTGTCGTCGGGGGCCTGGGTCCGGGTCGTGGGAGCCTCCCGTGCCATCCTGCCGGCTCCCGCGGGTCGACTGTCGGACCGACGCTGACCGAAGCTTTAAGCGGCGCCAGACGACGCTCATCGACGCGAAGTCGACGCGAATGCATGCTACATCGGCGCTTCCTCATCGATTACCAAACGCTGGCGCAGGCTCACGCACTCGAGAGCCTGAATTCAGAGGGCACACAGAAGCTCCCATGAATCTGCGGCCGAACTGCAGGCAAGGTGCCCCTGGCCCCAGGAGCCCCCAGCTTTCCGCTCGATCTTGGAGCCCCTGGGGCCCTCCGAACCTCGTAGGGGATGCTCCCGAGGCCGTGGGGGCCCCCTCAGAAATCCAGGCGCCACCGTGGGCCGGGGGCAACTCTGGCGACACCCGACCGGAAGAGGAGCGGGAGCTCGGGGAAACTTCGCTACAACGTTAGAGGCAACTCCTGGGAGGTATGCGCAAGAACGGTTATCAGGGCTAGTAGGCCCGTTGCGGAGCGACTGCGCCAGATATGAGCCCAAGAGGAAGCCCAGGAATGGGCCGGATCAGCCAGGATGAAGCCGGCCTCGGCAGGATTACGCCGGATTCGACCACTTTCGACCACGCAAATACGAGCGCCGATGTGGGGTCTGACTCCACAGGGGTCGCTGCTTTTTGATCGCAAGACCGTTCCATTTTGGCTGATTCTTGGCCACTAGCGGTGTTCTACCTTGAAGCACGCCCGCAGCGGAGGTGGCCGCCGCGTCGACCCGACGCTAGCATGCCGCACGTGTCCGATCCACATGAGCCCCTGGGACACGACTCGGCAGCCTGCACCACGCAACGCCGCTCAGCGCCGCTCAGTGAAGGGCGCGGTGTTGCGACGTGTTGGGCAACGTTGCGCAGTGTTGCGCGGCCTTGTTGCTCTGTGTAGCTGCGATATGTGATGATTAAGACGTTCATGTGGGTCGGACACGTAGACCCAGGGTAAATCATCCGACTTCGCACAGCTTCGAGTAGCTAGACTACGTTGTCCCAGGGGGTCCTGAGGCCTCGGATAATTCCTGTTTATTTCTGACAGAGCCCCCTGTGCACGCGCGGTTCTGATTGCGGGTGCGCTTGCAAAAAAAAGCCCAATAAATGTTTGAACAACCTGTGCGAGGACTAGCGTGGCAAGCCAGACCAACACTCAGAAGGAATACGATGCGAAAGCGCGCATTGTACTTGTCGTGGCTCCAAACGGACGATGTGACAACGGCGAACACGTTCAAACAGCGAACAAACGCAACGTGAAATCCACAGGAACGGTTCGACTACCTACCAAGCCACCCCAACCCAACCCGAAGTCGACGTTGGGCCTGCCAATTTCCAATTGGGGAGCGTTCTGAAACATCGAGAAACACCAAAGAACCCCGACGCCTCCCCAGCCCGAAAATCTGGAGAGCCGGGACCTTCCGTGGTCGGGGTTCTTTTGCTCAGCAGTGACGCCCGGGGCGTCTCGATGGCCACGGCACCAACGGACCCCCCCGCACGGGCTACGAGTGGAGCCCGAGAACACGCAGGCAGGCCTGCTCGGGCGGGTGGCACTGGGGGGTGACCCGCATGGGGGTGATGAAGAAAGGGACACTACAGGGGCCCTTCAGGGCACCTCTTGGGCACCAGCCGGCTCCCAAAAGGGCCCTGAAGGGCCACTTTAGGGCCTTTCGTCACCCCCCGTTTGGGTTAGGTCGGGCATGTCCTCCTGCAGGCGGATTCTGGACGAAAGGAAAAAGTTCAACGTGTTGTTCTGTTGTTTATATATTAAAAACTGTGTATATAAATATGTATATATATAAGAAAACCCAAGCAACAAACAAAAACAACAAAAAAAAGTCCCCCATACAATTGATTGGCTATTGTTTAAGCATTCCTCATGTAGAGGAACATGCCCGACTTAACATTTGGGTCAAACCCCCTTGCCACCAGCCCGAGCTGCAGCGCCGTCCGCGCCAGCTCCGGGCCCTGGCAACGCGCGGCGCGCCGTCCGCGGTCGAAGGCAGCAGGGGCTCCGAGGAGGATCCCCCCCTTGATGGGCCCATCTTCCACAACCACTACCATGGGTGGAAGAGGGAGGAGGAGGAGGAGGAGGAGGAGGAGGAGGAGAAGGAGGAGGAGGAGGAGGAGGAGGAGAAGGAGGAGGAGGAGGAGGAGGGGAGGAGGAGGAGGAGGAGGAGGAGGAGGAGGAGGAGGAGGAGGAGGGAGGAGGAGGAGGAGGAGGAGGAGGAGGAGGAGGAGGAGGAGGAGGGAGGAGGAGGAGGAGGAGGAGGAGAGGACGGAACGGAACGGAAGACCCGAAGAGGGGGAGTGCACAGCACTAATAAAAAAACAGCAGAGGAGGCGGACGCAGTGCGTACGCCCCACCACAGAACGCTACCCGCGAGCACAAGCGCGCGGCCCGCCCTGCGCCAGCCTCGGACGAACCGGCAACAAGGCAGGGGGGCGCGACGCCGATGCGCGCGGGCCTTGGGGGACTGCCTTGGCGCAATGAAATGTGCCGTTACCGCCGGCATTGGACGGAAGCCACAGCCACGAGCTCTGCACAAAACTTGGGGGAGGAGGAGGAGGAGGAGGAGGAGGAGGAGGAGGAGGAGGAGGAGGAGGAGGCGGAGGAGGAGGAGGAGGAGGAGCAGGAGCAGGAGCAGGAGCAGGAGCAGGAGGAGGAGGAGGATCTCCTCATCCTACCTTCTGCCCCGTCCTACATATGGCAGCGGTGGTGGGACATTTGCCCATCGCACCCCCCCACCCAGCCCTCTCGGAAGGCCGCCGCCCCCCGCCCGCCCCAGCCCCGTTCGCTCTCGGCGGCGGCCAGCCCTGGAATTGGCGCTCCCCCCCCATCCGTGGTCGCGTCACGATTCGCGCTGGCGCCAGAGGCGAGGAAGGACAGATCGGACAGAAGGTGCCCGTAGGAATCTGCCATGGCAAAGCGTGCACCATGCTGTGGATGGGCACTGGGTAGGGAGAATTACGGAAACCTGGGCACGGCGGCAGGGCCTGTTCACCATCGAGTCTGGTTATCCTACCTCCTCTCCCCTCCCTCGTCCTCGTTCTCTCACATCCCTCCTCTTCCCTCCTCCTTCAACCCGTCGTTGCCGTCGTTCTCCTCCCCCCTCCCGTTGCTCTCGCTCCCCTCATTGCATCGCAAGGTGCTTCGCGAAAGGACAACATAGAAGGAGGGAATTCGGAGGAGGGAGGAGGGAGGAGGCGTGTGAGGCGGGGCCGTGGCCTCGCCGTCGTCCTCCTCCTCCTCCTCCTCCTCCTCCTCCTCCTCCTCCTCCTCCTCCTCCTCCTCCTCCTCCTCCTCCTCCTCATATTTCCTCCCTGATCGCCCTCTTCCTCTTTACTGCGCTGCAAAGTGGTCCGCACGTGTACACCGCACAGCACAGATGTGAACCTCCATGGTCGCGTGCACAACAGCGTGCGCACCCACCACGGATGCGGCAGCAACCTCTGCGTGCACCTCGGCGCTGCGGCGCCCGCAGGCCATTGGGGCGTGCGGAGTGGCGTGGCCACCTCGACTACACGCAGGCCACTTGTCGGCTCCAACCCCACCCCGAGCATGCATCTCATGCTAGAAACCGTGGCTGGCAACACAGCGCGATCGCATCCTAACTACTTCAGGGTGACCGGGGTACGATCGAGAATCTGAAGCTGGGTGGCTGAAGCATTCCAGGAAGCTCAGGACACACACGTGGACGGAATCACCTTCGGAACATGCCGGTGCCAGTTGCCGGGTGCACGTGCGGAGGGCTGGCGGCCACTTAGCCACACGGGGGCCGAACCCTGGCAAGGCACGCGGCCACACGGGTTCCCGGCTCTCGCCCCAGGCCGGCCACGTCATGTGCAGATGGCCTCCTGACAAGAGGCACACAGGACAGGTGCCCCGCCTCGTTGGGTGCAGCTGCCTCGGAGATGCGGGAATGCAGAGGAAAAGGCTGTAGGAGGAGGGGGAGGAGGAGGAGGAGGAGGAGGAGGAGGAGGAGGAGGAGGAGGAGGAGGAGGAGAAGGGGGGGAGGAGGAGGAGGAGGAGGAGGAGAGGAGAGGAAGAGGAGGAGGAGGAGGAGAGGAGGAGGAGGAGGAGCAGGAGGAGGAGGAGAAGGAGGAGGAGAAGGAGGAGGAAGAGGAGGAGGAGCGGGGGAAGGAGGAGGAGGAGGAGAAGGAGGAGGAGGAGGAGGAGGAGCAGGAGGACGAGGAGTGCACGAACCGAGACCACAAGGGTGATCGAACAGGTCGTCTCGTCCATGCCCTGCCTCCCTCGCCGCCACCTACCAGCTCCCTCCGTCCTACATCTGCCCTTGCGCGAAGCACCTTACAAATACAACGAGGAGGACGAGGACGACGAGAGGAGGTGCAGAACGACGACGACCACGACGACAACGACGAAGACGACGACGACGACGACGACGACGACGACGACGACGACGACAACGAGGACGAGGACGAGGACGACGACGACGACGACGACGACGACGACGACGACGCCGACGACGGGGGGAAGGAGGAGGGAGGAGGGATGAGCAAGGAGGAGAAAGAGCAGGAGGGAGGAGAGAACAAAACCACACTACATTACCAGCAATCCCCTACGTGGCGCTACGCCATCCGTGGCTATCCATCACGGGCCCTGGCAGATCCGTAGCATGGCGAACGGCCCGCCAAAAACATTAGCGGATCCCTGTAGAGAGCTGATCTCTGCGCTGCCCTTGGCTGTTCCTGAGGAGTTCTCGGGCGCTCGGAGGGCGCCAGCGCAGATCGTGACGAGACCGCACCCCCATCCCGGAGTCAAGCCTGTTGTCGCCAGGGGGAAAAAAGACAAATGTCTACAAATGTCTCCACCTGAAGTTTCAAATCAGCCTATACTTAGCAAATCGCTTAAATTTAACGCCCTGCAGGGCGTCCCGGAGCGCCTTCGAGAGCGCTCTGGTGAGCGTCCTGGGACGACGCGTCTTCGTCCGCGGACCTGCCGAACCCTGCCAACATAAAGGGGCCCAAGGACACACACACACACATATATATATATAAAGACACAAATCCCAGGATTCCCCATAGTTTCCATATTTGCAGGGCTTCCGCCTTCCCACCCACTTCCAATAGTTTCCAACATCTTCCTGGGAGCCCACGACTCCTTGTGTCTGTGTGCTTCTTTCCCTCCTGACAACACCCCGACCCTGTGAGCGCTGCCCACAACTCTGGCCTCGGGGATCAGGAACCGGCCCCCAGGCCCGGTCAGGGTTGGCGGCGCGCAACAGGGGGTAGGGGTTGGGGGGAAGGCTTCTTAGAAGCACCCTGCTTCTTAGAAGGCCTCGGCCTTACGTCTGTAGAGAAGGCCCGCGCCTTCTGAGAAGCAGGGGTGCTTCTAAGAAGCCTTCCCCCCAACCCCTACCCCCCTCTGCGCGCCGCCAACAGGGGTGCGGCCTCTCCACGATGGCGCTGGGCGCCCCGCCGCGGCCTCGAGCACGCCCCGAGGGGTCCCAAGCGGGACCGGCAGCCCCCGTCCTCGTGCGAGGCGGGAGGCTGCCCCGGGCCCCCGCCCGGGGGATCGACCTCCGCAGACCTCGGCAGGAGGCGGAGGCGGACACTGGCCATCGCTCGGACGTCCATTCCCTGTGCTTTTGTTCGGCTTCGTGCGTGGCTTCTTCGCGAAATGATCAAGGATGCTCCTCGATGGTCCTCGCCAAGCAAAAAACGCACACGTCCGAGCGATGCCAAGGACATGTGCGTGCCCCCCCCCCGGGGCCCAGCTTGCTCCACGTCCACCCCCTGCCGAGGTCCCCGAAGGACGAGCCCCCAAGCGGTGGCCGTCGACGAGCCCCCCCGGGCCCTCGGGCCTCGATCCTCCAGGGTCGAGGTCGCACACTGGCCCCGGGCGCGGGGAGGGAAGGGGGAAGGCCGCTGTGGGACCAGCTCAGAGGGAATGAGGAGAACATCGGCCAGGAATCGGCGGTGCATCGCCGACACATCTCCGATGTGCCTCCGATAGCGAATCCGCACGTTCCTGGGCGGGGTGGATTATCTAGAAGAAGAAGAAGAAGCAGAAGAAGAAGAAGAAGCAGAATAAGCAGAATAAGCAGAACAAGAAGAAGATTAACACACATAACAACAATAATAAGAAGATGATGAACAACCGACAACGCCAGAAGCAGCAAGTGTTGGCGCTCCGCGCTCTGCGCGGATCCAAGAAACTCGCGCGGAGCGCCAACTGTTTCTGCGTACGCCATTGTTCTCCTCCGAGCATCGGCCCCCTATCGGTGATTGTTTTGTTGCGCCCTCTCCCAGGCAGCGCTCCCCCCTAGGCGGAGCGAAGCCCTGTGGGTCTGTGGCCAGCGGCCCCCCGCGCACGCGCAAAGCCCTGCTGTCCCGCCGGACGGCCGGGCAGCAGCTCACGGCCGAGGCGAGG
Source organism: Prorocentrum cordatum (assembly GCA_963575745.1). Taxonomy (NCBI): domain Eukaryota; class Dinophyceae; order Prorocentrales; family Prorocentraceae; genus Prorocentrum; species Prorocentrum cordatum. Next base: position 67,145 of record CAUYUJ010021652.1, on the reverse strand, counting down.
TCGACTCTGCTCCGCCGCTGAGGGGCGCCGAGCAGGTCAAAGGATGCACGGCGTCCCCCCCTGCGCCGAAAATGAGCGGCAAACGGAAGGCCTAGTCCACCTCCTCAACGGTGGGCCCCGCGCCGCCGCCTGGGGCGTTCCCGCCGCCGCCCGGCATGCCACCCTCCGGCATTTCGCCACCGCCCGCTGCCTGGTACACCTTCATCATGATGGGGTTGACGACGCCCTCCAGCTCCTTCTGCTTTCCCTCGAACTCGTCCTTCTCGGCCAGCTGGTTTTTGTCCAGCCAGTCGAGGGCATCCTGCACCGCCTTCTCGATCTTCTCCTTGTCTCCATCCTCGAACTTTTCCTTGAGCTTCTCCTCCTGCAAGGTGTTACGCATGGTGAAGCAGTAGTTTTCGAGTCCGTTCTTCGCCTCGATCTTCTGCTTGGTCGTCTCGTCCTCGGCGCGATACTTCTCCGCCTCCTGCACCATCCGGTCGATCTCGGCCTGAGACAGCCGCCCCTTCTCGTTGGTAATGGTGATCTGGTTAGACTTGCCAGTCGACTTGTCCTGTGCGCCCACATTCAAGATGCCGTTCGCGTCGATGTCGAACGTCACCTCGATCTGCGGCACGCCGCGCGGGGCGGGCGGGATGCCGTCGAGGTGGAACTTGCCCAGCAAGTTGTTGTCCTTGGTCATTGCACGCTCGCCCTCAAACACCTGGATGAGCACGCCCGGCTGATTATCGGCATAGGTGGTGAAAGTTTGGCCCTTCTTGGTGGGAATCGTCGTGTTCCGCTCGATCAGCTTGGTCATCACCCCGCCGGCGGTCTCAAGGCCCATCGACAGCGGAGTCACGTCGAGCAGCAGCAAATCCTGAACCTGCGAGGAGCCCTCGCCGGTGAGGATGGCCGCCTGCACTGCGGCGCCGAAGGCCACGGCCTCATCCGGATTGATGGACCTGTTAGGCTCCTTGCCGTTGAAGAACTCCTGGATCATGGCCTGCACCTTCGGGATGCGCGTAGAACCACCAACCAGAACGACCTCGTTCACGTTCTTCTTATCAATGCCGCTGTCGCGCAGGCATTTCTCGACGGGGCCCATAGAATTGCGGAAGTAATCCATGTTGAGCTCCTCGAATCGGGCGCGCGACAGCGAGCAGGAGAAGTCGATACCTTCGAAGAGCGAGTCAATCTCGATCGTGGCCTGCGTGGAGGACGAGAGGGTCCTCTTGGCGCGCTCACACTGCGTCCGCAGGCGGCGGATGGCACGCTGGTTGCCTGCGAGGTCCTTGCCCCTGTTCTTGCGCTTGAAGTCCTGCATGCAGAAGTCCACGATGCGGTTGTCGAAGTCCTCGCCCCCGAGGTGTGTGTCCCCTGCGGTCGCCTTCACCTCGAAGATGCCGTCCTCGATCGTCAGCAGGGAGACGTCGAAGGTGCCCCCACCCATGTCGTAGATGAGGATGTTCTTCTCGCCGCTGCCCTTCTTGTCGAGGCCGTACGCGATCGCCGCCGCGGTAGGCTCATTGATAATTCGAAGAACATTCATACCAGAGATCGTCCCGGCATCTTTGGTAGCCTGGCGCTGAGAGTCGTTGAAGTAGGCTGGGACGGTCACGACAGCATCGTTGCACTTGGCCCCCAAGTACGCCTCGGCAGTCTCCTTCATCTTGAGCAGGATCATCGAAGAGACCTCCTCGGGGTGAAACTTCTTCTCCTCGCCCTGTGCCGTCACAACGATCATGGGCTTGTCGCCCGTGCCCGCCTCGACCTTGAAAGGCCATAGCTTGATGTCTGCCTGCACGATCGGGTCCGCGAACTTGCGACCGATCAACCGCTTCGCATCGAAGACCGTGTTCTCTGGGTTGCGGGCCACCTGGTTCTTGGCCGCGTCCCCGATCAGGCGCTCGGAGTCTGTGAAGGCGACGTAGGACGGCGTTGTGCGATTGCCCTGATCGTTGGCGATAATCTCGACGCCATCGTTCTTCCACACTCCGACGCAAGAGTAGGTGGTACCCAAGTCGATGCCTACAGCGGTCTTCTTCGACATGTCTACCGTGTCTCACTGCCGCCGGCGCGCGAAATTGCTTAGCAAGACTATTGGGCCTAGACTCGGCCTCGGACCCAGATTGCTTGAGCCAAAGCGGCCACGGAGCCCCCCACCGGTGATCCATGGACGACTGGGGCCTATGCCGACCAGCCATAACTGGGGGAGCTGTGGTCCTTACCCCCCCCTTGGGGCAACCCATCGCATCGACGATGATCTCTCGAGATGGGTGTCGAAATCGATGGGTCCCCCAGGGGGTGAGGACCACAGCTCCCCAGGTTGTGGCTGGCCTGCTCTGCGCCCCCCCCCGTGAATCTACCCCATAATGGTTTTCGGGTCACGTCGCCGGCCTCCAGCGGCCGGGCCGGGATGACCTGGGAGCCCCCAGGGCACCCCCAGGCCGGGTAGCCGTCGAGGACCAACCAAAAAAACGCCAGATAGGCCTCGAGCCTTGAGCCTCGAGGACCTCGCCTCGAACCTCGAAGCTCCGCCTGAGCCGATTCCCACCCGAGCGTTGCCCGAGGGAGAGGAACAGGAGGAGGAGGAGGAGAAGCAGCAGAAGCAGGGAAGAGGAGGAGGAGAAGGAGGAGGAGCAGGAGGGCAGAGGAGGAGGAGGAGGAGGATGAGAAGGAGGACAAGGAGGAGGAAAAGGAGCAGCAGCATAAAGGAAGAGGAGGAGGAGGAGCAGCAGCAGCAGCAGCAGGAGGGAAGAGGAGGAGGAGGAGGAGGAGGAGGAGGAGGAGGAGCAGGAGGGAAGAGGAGGAGGAGGAGGAGGAGGAGGAGGAGGAGTAGGAGGAGGAGGAGGAGGAGGAGGAGGAGGAGGAGGAGAGAGGAGGGTAGAGGAGGAGGGCAGAGGGGGGGCCGCCTGGCTCAGCTGCAGGTACAGCGGCCACGCGCAGGCCGCGGCGCAGCGGAGGCACGGCAGCGCCTCCGCCGCGGGCGCCGCGCGGCTCGGGAGGCGACGGCGACGGCGGGGTGCCCGCGGGGAGCGGACGCTGCCACCGACGCTGTGCTTCAGAGGACAAAACCCAAACCCCCTCGAGTCATGAAAAAATCACGACGGGAGGCTTGTCGCTATCTTCGGCTTCTGTGGACCCTGACCGGGCCTCGGAGCCGTCAAAAAACGGCTCGGGATGAAGAACCGACCCGGGGAATGGGTCGAGACCGCTGGGGGTCAACGTCTTGAAGAATGCATGACGTCGGGGGTCTCGGAACAGAGACTACGTCCAAGGGCCTCAAGCGAGGGACAGGAGCCGCGCCACGCACCACCTCCGCCACCGCGCGCTGGACAGAGGGGTCCAGGGGCGGGTGGCACGGCACCTCCGACGGTGCCTGAGAGGATGAGGCCCGGCCAGTGCGTCCTGGCGACATGCGGCTGCATTGGAAGAGCCGCCGCAAAACTCGACCTCCGCAGGGGGACCCATCGAGGGGAGGGGGGGCACCCGTGGGCGCAGGCACGCCCGAGCGTCACTCGGTACCAGACGACGCTCCGGCGTGCCACCGCCCAGAGATGGGCAACCCCCCCGATGGGTTCCTGGGAGGCGGCGGTCCGTGTATCTCCTCTGGGCATTCGGAGGGGAACCCGTCCCTTGTCATCGCTCGGATGTCCATTCCACATGCATGTGTCGGGTTCGCGCCTGGGGTTCTCGAGTAGGGGATCGACTACAGAATCGACGTACCCCAAACCTGATTCCCCGTCGAGCCCGCGGAACATGGCTACAAATGCGCTGTAGATCCACTCGCTCTCTCCCACGTCGGTCTCTCGTGGGCTCAGCAGAATCCGTGTTGGCACACATCGATTCTGGAGTCGATCCCCTGCTCGAATTTAGGAGGCTTGGAAATGGGCACCAACACCAACGCAGGGGGGGGGGCCTCCACAGGGGGAAGATGATCCTAGATGTCGGTGTTGGTGGCAATAGTTCGGCCACCTTGGAAGCCGGAATATGACCACCATTACCGAGATCGGAATCTTCTTCCCTCGGCGGCGGCACGCCGCCGATATTGGTGTTGGTGTCAACCTCGAGGCCTGCGATACAAGTGGATCTTGGACGAAACATAAAACAGAGTCAAACAAGATGCTCCCAAATGGTCAAACATCATAGGAGAAATCGTCCCCAGACTATTGTGGGGACTATGTTTGAACGCTCCTCCTGTAAAGGGACGTGCCCGACTGAAGCGTTGCTCTCGTTCAACATCCTGTGGCCCTCCCGGGAGGCTCGGTCGGGGATCTTCTGACCCGGGTCAATCCAGACCCGGGTCAGCAGGAAACCCAAAAACTGCAACGCAAGAACAAACAATTGCAACGCAGTGCTTCGCCAACCCGGGTCAACCGATATGCGCGGCCGCCTCGCGGCCACGAGCGGCTCGCTAACCCGGGTCAGCTAGGAGGGCGTCTTCGCAGGATCCTGCAGGATCCAGCGCCCTGGCTGACCCCCCGTTTAGGTGGCCACATGCAAACCCTACCCCTACCCCCCACGATTTCTGCGGCGGAGGGTGGGCTTCCCTTCGCTCGGGAGCTCCCGAGCGAGGTGAACCCCACCCTGCCCCTCAGAAATCGTGAGGGTAGTGGTAGGGTTCGCACTTTCTGGACGCCCGAGATGGGTACCGAAAGAATGGGTACAGCGGCCGCTGTTGGGCAGGCGGCCTTCTGTCTCGAATGGACACAGGCCGCGGCGACGCGGACAGCGAGTCCTGTCCAAAATGAACCGGACCTGCTGTTGGGCATGGTGCCCATTCTTTCCGTACCCACTTCGGGCGTCCAGACATTTGGCCCCCTGCCGTTTGCATGGACCCCCCGTCTCATTGAGGCTCCGGCCGCCCCCGCCCCGCGGCCCTCCCGGGAGCTTTTCGGCTCTGCGCCGCCGCGGCGCCGCCGCCGCCTCGGCACGCGGGCCGAGGCGGGCACGGGGAGGGGCCCCGGGGGGGGGGGAGGGGGGCAGAGCTCGGGAGCGGCCAGGAGGGGGGTGTCCAAGAGGGGGGGGTGCAAATCATGACCGGCGGCATGTGCGCGGCCCAGCGGGGGGGCCTGGGACGTAATAAAATAAGAAGAGGCGCCATGAAATCTGAGGGGGGCAGTGGTAGGGTTCGCAGTTGGCCCCCTGCCGTTTGCATTGACCCCCCGCCTCTTGGCGGCGCGCACAAGGGGCTAGGGGGGAGGGGGGAAGGCTTCTTAGAAGCACCCTGCTTCTTAGAAGGCCTCGGCCTTACATCTATAGTGAAGGCCCGCGCCTTCTCAGAAGCGGGGGTGCCTCTAAGAAGCCTTCCCCCCTCCCCCTACCCCCTTCTGCGCGTGGCCAGGCCTCTTGAGGCTCCGGCGGCCGCCCCCGCCCCGTGGCCCTCCCGGGAGGCTCGGCTCTGCGCCGCCGCGGCCGCCGCCGCCGCGGCGGGCGGGCCGAGGCGGGCACGGGGAGGGGCCCCCGGGGGGGGGGGGGCGCAGAGCTCGCGCGGGCGGGCCGCAGGAGTGCGGAGGCCACGGCAGTGGGCCCCCTCACCGTGCCGTCGTCGGGTTCAAGAGCAGTCTCTCGGATGTGCTCGGCATGCTTCATGAAGCTCGAGCGGGGGTGCAGAGCTCGAGCGGGGGTGCAGCAGGAGTGCGGAGGCCATGGCAGTGGGCAGCCTCACCGCTCTGTCGTCGAGCTCAAGGGCAGTCTGTCGGCTGTGCTCGGCATGCTTTATGAAGCCGCTCGAGCCATGCTCGATCCGCGCTTCGGCACTTCGGGAACATGTGCTGAACATGCTTTGGGCATCTGCACATCACTCGGCAGTATACCTCCTCTCCATGAATCGTCCTCCACAGCAGTAGGAGAGCTCGACCACAAGGCATTTCCCACGAGAAACCCAACCCTGAGACCCCAGGGGACGTCCACTGCCTTTTTGCTGTGGGCACGCCACGCTTGCCATAGGAAACCATCGAAGCCCAAGAAACCCAATAAAACAAACAAAAAAAAAACGGCATAACCATAAACGGTGAAGGTCCGCGCGGATTCTTTGATCTGCGCTGGGCCCCCTCCCTGGCGCGCGCCGCCCTCTGGGACCCAGCGCGGTTCCGAGAAATCCGTGCGGAGCGCTAAAAGTTTATGCTTATAGCGTTTTTTCTCCTTCGACCCAGGGCACCCTGAGGAGGCAAAAAGGTGTGGATGGCATGACAATGGGCACCCTAAGAATCCTACCATCGAATCAACAGTGTGTTTAACATGTCGGACAATTGTCCTAAACATGTTTACACCATTTTCTTTACATGTTTCAGACATGCTTAAGACATGTGTCAGGCATCCGGAAATTGATTGGCAACACGCTTCCTCTCCATTGACCGTCGTCCACAAGCGAGCAACAAGTGGGAACGCCACGCTCTCCACCGCAGGACCGTCGAAGCCCGAGAACCCCGGGGCACCCTGGAGGCAAGCAGGGCGCTCCTTGGCACGGGCCCCCCCCACGGTGTTCGGGAGCGGCCAAGAGGGGGGTGTCCAAGAGGGGGGGGCGCAAATCATGACGCGGCATGTGCGCGGCCCAGCGGGGGGGCCAGGGACGTAATGAAACAAGAAGAGGCGCCCTGAAATCTGGGGAAACATCATGGCCCCCGCCATGATATCCACCCCCCCCTAGTCATCACCCCCCTCTTTTCCGCCCCCGAGGTGTGCTCGTGGCGTCTTTGCTCCGTCGACCCCCGGGCACCCCGGGGAGGCGAAACGCAGGGCGCCTCCTGGCACAGACTCCCCGCTGCCGGGCGAGCGCGCGAGAGCCGCCGCGGTCTCGGGTCTCGGTCTAAGGCCCCCCCCCCCCGCTGCACGAGAGCACGGCGGCTGCGCACCGCGGCACCGCCCAGCCCTGGCGCACGCAGTTACCCAGGATGAGGTCGGGCATGTCCCCACCAGGCGGATCCTGGACGAAAAATAAAACGTGGTCAAAACATGCTCGAATATAGCCTAGGAATCATCGAGAGATCGTCTCCGGACTGGTTTGTTGGACTGTTTCTGAACAGTCCTCCTGTAGAGGGACGTGCCCGATTTAAACTCAGGCGCAGCAAGCACTTTGCAAAGCTCCGACCTCTTGTCAAAGCCCGTGCCGGACTCCTGGGTCCTGCGCGGCACGCCCTGGCGGCGCCGCTCCCTCTCTCGAGTGCAGTGGAGGCCAGTCCACAAAGAAGCCCTCCACAGGAAACCCACCCCCTGAGACCCAAGGGGACGCCCATTGGTTCTCGGTGTGGGCACGCCGCGCTCTCCATAGCAAGACCACCGAAGCACAAGAAGACCAGGGCACCCTGGAGGCAAGCAGGGTGTCTCTTCGCACGGGCCTCCACTGCACAACACCCCTGCATCGATGATGAGGGCCCCTCGTCCGCACACCATACCAGGAAACAGCACGGCCCTGGCCAGGAGCCGTGGTGGGGTATGCCTGCCTGCTGCAAGATGCCTGGACCTCGGGGCCTTCCCCAATGCGGGCAAGATTCATGTCCATATCCAATGCCTTTTGGACTTTTTGGGAAGCGGCGCCACAAGGCCGAGGCGCACTGGATATGGACAAAAATCGAGCCTCTAGGGGGCAAATGTATCCATATCCAGTGCGCCTCGGGTTTCTTGGGAAGGGAGCCCGAAACTCCATACTGCAGTGGATATAGACAAAGGTTTTGCCCGCACCAAAGGCTGAGGTGTTGCCTCCCGCATTGCTCCCGAATTT
>CAUYUJ010021652.1:20000-49455 GCA_963575745.1 Prorocentrum cordatum | reverse complement strand
AGGCATGCCTGGGAGCCCGTCTGCATCGAACAATGGGGCCCCCTGTCGCTCTTCATCTGTGAACACGTGCTTTTCGTCGCCGCCGCAACAGTCAAGGAAGCATTGACACCTGTAGCACCAGTACCACGCCATTGCGGCGCACCACTGCTCAGGATAGGTAGCAAGGGTAAAAGAAGTACTGGCCAGTTTGCCAGCGAGCGCACGGCTCGTGACGAATCGTTTTGCACGGTCCGTCACGGCAAATGCCGATGCTCTGTCACAGTAGTCGTTCTCATTTAAAGCAGTCCAGGCCCCGCCGAGGAGACCCGCACTAAAATCTGGGGGGCGGCGCTAACGGCTTGTACTCGGCATCCCAGGCAGCGCGCATACGCGCGACCTCAGAAAACACGGCTTCCCTGACTTCGTCCTCCATCAAATCAACAGAAGCAGACGGCCTCGGGGCGCCAGCGCCGCGGCCACCGCCGCCTGCCCCGTCGCCTTTGCCAACGAATTGAGCGGCCCACGGATACATTGTGATGAAATCTTCTGCCAGGATCCTTCGCTGGACGTCACTCGCCCCCCGAGGTCCCCTGGGTTTGGCGTCGGCTGGCGATTTATCATAGATGTCAAAAAAATGGCAGCAAGGGCGCATCGCAGACAGCGACGCCATTGCCTAGCAAGCGCACGCTCGTAAGCACGTAAATTTCTTCGTCGTCATCAAGATGAATGGCAGCGTCGCTCACGCATCCTGCTGACATTGCGAAGGTTCGTTTGCTGAAGCTGCGGGGCGCTGCCAGCACGTCCTTCGTCGCAGTGGAGCTCAAAGCTGGCAACGCCATCGGCTGGAAAATCAATGGCTGGAAGTGGGCCGACTGGGGGCTCTGCATGGCGAACAAAAACAAAAACGCCCTCTGTGACCCATCAGGCTTGGCAAACACTAACGCGCAATCTATCAGGTGGTCCCTCTGCTCACAAACAGTTTTGGCCCAAACTGCGATGGGCGCCTGACGGGATTCGTCCCTTGAGACGCTCATGCTTTTAATTTCACTCAGCGTGTCTGCGTCGAGAGGAACTGGCGGTGTCTGGCTCTCCGCTTGCAGCACCTGGACCTTCGCCCTGGTGCTCAAAGCGTCTGAGGCCCACTCGTAGCGAAGACGTTCCCAATCATCGTCGGAAAACTTCATATTGGATAATCTGGACTGCGTGGCGCTCAACAGGTCTTCCTCTGACAATTCACTGAGCCGCTGGTGCGTTTTCTGGCGAACTTCGCCCAGCTGTGTCCTATTGTCCTGGGCCGTGATCCTACGATGCGTCTTGGCGCGGCGGGCCCGCTCGTTTTTCTCAGCGTCGGGCAAGCGGCGCCAAACTCGAGCTGCCTCCTGCGCGACTTTCGGCACAAAGTCAGAACCTTTCGGGGCGCCCCTGGAGCCTATTATGAAGCCCTGGCGGATCACATTCTGGAAAAACGTAAAGCCAGACATCTTCTGAGGCATGTGCTTCGTGAGCTTGGCAGACTCTTTATGAAGGGATTTCAAAGGCCCGTCTGGCACAAGCGCCAGCAACGTCTTGAAACGATGGCAAAACGCGTGGTTGACCAATGCCAATGGTTCATATGACGGGTGGCGCATATGCACAGCACTCATGCTCCCGTGCGCCTGCTCGACCTGGCATGTGCTCCAGGGCGCGTGCCCCAGGAGCTTCACTCCGTCTGCTAGCTGGGCTAATGGAATGAGGCGCTCTCTGGCTAACTTCCAAATCTTCCACGTGGTCTCGTCCTGGGGTTCGGGTTCCTCTGGGCCGCGCAAGCACCAATCACGACGGGGGAACGGCACGACGACGGCACCGACAACACCAGCGACATTCACGAGGACAACGACGGCGTCGACGAAGACGCCGACGATGGCGACACCGATACGACCACGAGAACGAACACGGATACTGTGTCGACGCCGACATCGGCGATGACGAGGATCACGAAAACTGCGCGACGAAAGCTTGACCCCTTGGAACATCGATGGTGCCCAGATACCGTTTGGAAGGGACACGTTCTCCTCGCCCTCATATTCCTCTGCCGCCCCCCTCCTTGTCCTCATGGGCCTCCTCCGCTCCCTCCTCCCGCCCCCCACTCCTCCTCCCCCTCCTCCTCCGCTCCCGCGCTTTTCACTTCCTCATCCTCCTGATCCCATCCCTTCTCCCATTCCTATTCCTCATCTCGTCTTCTTTCTCATCCTCTGCCTCATCTCATTGTTGCTCTTTCTCCTCCTCGTGTTCCCCTTTCTCGTCCTCCTCCGTCCTGTTCCTCCTCCACCTCCCACCGTGCCTTCCCAATCTTTCCCTTCGCCCTGCTCTTCCCCCCTCATCTGCCCTCTCCCCCTCCTCCTCCCCCTCCTCGTTCCTCCGCCTACTCAGTCCCCCCCCTCAGCGCGTGTCCCCATTCCCCCCCCCCCCCCCCCCCCCCCCACCCCCCCCCCCCCCCCCACCCCCCACCCCCTCCTCGGAGGCCCCCATCCCCCCCGCATCCTGCGCCAGCCCCCCTCCTCCAGCCTCCACTCCAGACTCCCCCTATCACGAAGTTTTCCGTGTCATCCTCGGCGTCGCCCCCTCCTCCCCCGCCCTTGCCCAAGCTCGTCGGGGCGTTCTCCCGATGAACCCCCTTCCTCGTTTGATCGCGGCGCGAAGCGACGCGATAACGGGGGGCGCCTCTTCTGCGGTGCCCGCCGCGGGGCCCCGTGGGAAAAAATATGGTCCATGCAAGAAGGCACCGAAGGCGCTCAGACACGATGCGAAGCGATAGCTGGGCGAGGGCTACGGGGATGTCAATGCGCCATGTCCAATACCGTGGGATATTAAGCCGCACATTGCGCCCATTCACCCCCCCCCCCCCCCCCACCCCCCCCTCACCCCCATCATCCTCATCGCTCCCCCTCCCCCCCCGAGTCGTCGAATATCCTTCCATTCTTGTGGGCCTGGGTACCCTCTAATCAACGAAATCCCCCGTTTTAGTGCGCCGCCCTGATGTCCCGCGACAGCGCGTGAAGGTTCTGGGTGATGTCTCCCGTGCAGAGGCTCCACGGCCTCTGTTTCACAACGCTGAGGCAACGATGAGTCACGAAAGCGGCTTGAGCACGCCCAGACCTGATGCATTTCGTCCTCAGCGCGTCCGCGGGGCAACGGCACCCCGTGGCTAAGAGACCCCACACTTCATCGGAGACCTCTTCGAGCGCAGTCAGTGCCGCCAGCATGGCGCCCTCCACTTCGGGGGCGCGGGCAGCGAGGCGGTCGTCCTTCAGCATACTGAAAAGAACGGCATCTGTCACCCCAGAAGAACCAGCGGCAACTGCGATATAAAGCATCATGGGTTCGTTCAAGTTTTTCGTACCGAGCAAATAATATTCTCTCGCGTCCTCCCGTTGCCGAAGCCACGGGAGGAAATCCGCCAGGCCGAGGCACAACCCCGCCGCCATGGAGCGGCAACAACACCCTATAGTCACCCAGCGGGAGGTAGAAAAATGATGAAACGTAAGAACACCCAATATCAAAGTAGCGACCGTATTTGCCACGTTCATGTCATCTAGGGCCGCCTGCGTCACGATGAGGGCACCGTCTCGGTAATGAAGGCCAATGTCTACAAGTTTGTCCACTAAGTCTTCTCTGACCAGCAACGCAGACCACAGACTCCTGAGAGCCGCTGCGCTGGGTGGCGAGGGCGCGGTGGCCAACATCCCCGACACCCACGGCGTCAACTTGCGAGCGAAATCGCCGAAGCTCTCCCTCATGGACTTCACGACGCCCCACAAATAGCGCGGGACGTCTTCATCAGTGCCGATGTTATCCAAAGCCCACTGCAACCCGTTCTGGCAATCGTGATTGCAACAACCCGTGGCAACTGTCCAATCACAGAGGTAGTGGAGCCACACGCGAGGATTGTCTTTCCATTCTCCGTCGCACTGCACGTGGTAGTAATATTTACTTCGCTGGTGGAGCAGACGGGACAATGGCGCGCAAAGTGCGCGATCAAAACTATAATGGCTAATGCATATATGGTCTGCTCCTAACTGCCGCGGCATTTTGAAGAAACGCACCGCCGCAGTGAATCCCTCCAGCCTGTTAGGGCTACGGTGGCATAACAAGTGCGTTCTTCTCTCATCCCCCCCATTCCCCTAATCGGGGGAGGGGTTTACCCCGCCCCCACACCCCATCCCCTGGACCTGGGGAGGGAGGGGGAGGGGGCGGAACCGCCGCAGAGTCCAAGATGGCCCAGAATCTCCAAGAGACGCTCCAAGTCGCAAGATGGCCTCCAAGATGGCCCAATGCACTCCAAGGTTGATCAAGATAGCCTCCGACATATTTCCGAGAGGCCCCGAGACAGGCCCAATGCAGATCTAAGTGCCCTTCGAACCCTTCACGGCGCCATCCAACATGCCAAGAGCCTTCACAAGCCTAGAAAAATGAATGAGTTTGATCTCCTCGACTTTTCGTTTACGATGGGCATCTGGGACCACTGGATGGCCCCGATGCCCCGCGAGAGCCCCAAGAGGGGCCCAAGAAGGCCCAAGGCGGCCGCAAGATCGCCCAAGAAGCGCCCAATAGCGCCTTAAGAGAGCCCCAAAACGCCATTGTTGAGCCCCCGATGGGGCGACGTTAATTAAGGGGCCTCCTCGGTTTGAGCAAGATTGCCTTGAGGGGCCTCCCAGCCTCTCCCAAAGACCCTCCGTTCCGCCCTATTTGGCCTAATATGGCTCCAAGAGGGCCCCATATAGCCCAATATGGCCTTCACAATGGCTTAAGATAGCCACGCATGGCTCAAGCTAGCCTCCGACAGCCCTCCAAGATGCTTCAAGACAGCCTCAAAATGGCCCAAGATAGCCGAGCATGGCTCAAGATAGCCTCGGGCAGCCTCTAGCCGAGCATGGCCCAAGAGAGCCTCCGAGAGGCCCCAAGAAAACGCGCCATCAATTATGAATGGGCTAGCAGGGACACGCGAAGCGTCAAGAATTCATGTTCCGCCGTGCCGCCATCGAGTTGCACAGGTTCTTTGAACAAACACGTTTGTTCGATGTCCCCCGTGCTCTTCAATACTTTGACCCACCCCGACTGCATCAAATATGATGTGCCTTGTCCTGCAAGCCTCCTAACAGAAATGCCTGATGACGTTTTCCATGTTTCGCGTCGCCTGGTAATGGTCGGGGTGCCGTCGCTCGAATAACAATACAAAATTGGGCAACGCTTGCCGTGCTGCTCTACCAACGTGACTGCTTTGCGCCATAGGCAAGCCTTAGCTGCTTCGACGGCTTTTGCGAGCAATCGACCAGGCCTCAAGTCGGCGTCGGGAATGACAGTTCCAGGCAGGCCAAATCTCACATACGTATCTCGCAACCAATTGGGTTCGACTGTAACCTCACTCATGCGTGCACGCCCGACTCAAGAAATCGCGGGACTGCAAAAAAACAAAAGAACCACTAAACCAAAACGGCTCAAATACGGATGCATTGCCAGTGGCGACAAGATCACTGGCACTCTAAGCCCCAAGACTCCCATGACACAAGCACGCCGACACCATCCAGAAGGCCGAGTTGGGCTCGGCAACCTAGCGACGGATAAATTTGCCGATGCAGATTTCCAACGTCTACCCACAGGCCCAGAACCCGCAGTTCCCAAAAAGTGGCGACCAGTTGCGCGAGTTGCGAGCGCTGGTAGAGCGCGACCCCAGGAATGCTAGGCAACACCACCATGAAGCAGGTCCCAGGCCCCCACCTTCGGAGCGACAGTTCAGCACGGGAGGAGGAGATGCTGTTCAGGCGGACTTGCCCAGAGAACGATGCAATGACATCAGCGCTCGTGGTAAAGCGCGCTCGCTGATATCACGCGAATTGGGGTTGGAAGTAAAGGGCTGGCACCCGAGACACACGTGACAACGCTTGCCTGCGGCACCGACAGAGCACTGTCCCCCGACGACTCTCGCCCACGCCCTCCTGGCACAGTCCGCTTTCAGTGCCCAGGGCGCGGGCCCCCCATCCTCCCCCCCCCCTCCTCCACGACCTCTGCGAAGTTCTTCTTCCCCCCAACATGACCATCTCCCCCCTATGCTTCCTTTGTCTCCCCCGTATGGCTCATCCTTTCTCCCTTCCCCCTCCTCAAGCTCGACGTCGCCCTCCTTAACATCATCCTCTCCCCATCCTCCTCCTCCCCCCCGTCCGCATCCTGTTCCGCTTGTTATTCCCCCTTGTGGTTTTTTGTGTCAGGGGAGAGGGGGGGAGGGTGGCACGCGTTGCTACGGGACGGTGTCTGAAGAACGGCGGCCACTTCTTGCTGCGGGTCGCTGCGGGGAGCAGGCGCGTGACCACATGCTGCTGTCGGCCGCTGCGCTCTCAAAAGGGGGGGCAGGGGCAAGGCGAGAAATTGTCACAACCCCCTCCCCCACACGGAGTTGTAGATTCCCCTGGTCCCGTCCTACGTTGCCTCCAGTTTCCCACATTAGGAAGCCTTGGCGCCGAAGAAGGCGGCCACCTGTTGCTGCGGGAGCGCGTTGCGGGGAAAGTGGCCACCTGTTGCCGCGGGCCGGCGTGGGAAACGCGTGATCACATGGTGCCGTTAGTCCTTGGCTGCTTGGTGCAAGAGCAAGGGGACAGGAATAGCCGAGTGCGACACACGAACCCCCCCCCCCTTTTTGTGAACTGCTGATTCCAGGGGCAGGGAGGAGGGAGGGAGGCGTTGAATTCAATTGTAGAGATCCGACAATGCAGCTCTCTCGCACGAACGGCCCATCCAAGCGCATCCAGGCCCAGCCCCGACCTCCCCCCTGGCGCTGAGGCGACAAGACGGCGCCGACCTCTCAGACCCTGGCAGGCACGAGGGGGGGGGGACTAGGACATAATAACACGTCAGACCCTGGTGAACGCAAGGGGGCCTGCCAATGATCAACACTGTCCGCCAACATGTCAAGGGCAGAATTCCTAAGAACTGAACTGGGTTGCCTCTCATGCGTTCCTGTGGGGCTCTTTTCAGCTGAAATGCCTGACCTCATTGCCCCCCTCTTCCATCGTTCCCCCCCCCCTGTGTCCCCGCCCCGTCTGCGGCGCTGCATGGGGCGCAAATGGCACGACGGAACGGCTGGAACGAAACCTCTTCGACGCGATGCACCCGCAGCGCGCTCCCAGGAGCACCCTGGTGAGGACGAGGCTGAAGGTGAGATCAACGCGTCGCGCTTGGTTTGCGCCCCCTGGCTGTCCTGGCGCGCCCTGGTTTAATTGGCCTCCAGGGTTGGCCATTCTGGCACGATGGCCTTTTGGAAGTACACAAAAGGATGCTAGCGAGTTTGGCCTGCAAGCTCGTTGAGGCCCTGGATGCCTACAATTGCGGTGTCCTCCCTGGTCCTCCTCCGCCTCCTCATCGCCCTCCTAATCCACCGCTTCCCGCTCCTCCTCCACCCTCCCCTCATCATCCCCCTCCTCCTCCTTTCCTTTTTCCCTCCCTCCCCCTCCTCCTTCACTTCGTCGCCCCCCTCGTTCTCCCCTCGCCCACGGTTCGGATCACGCTGGTCGAATCCCTTCGCGCATGACCTCACCCATGCCCCGCCAGCGCCCTGATGCGCGCAAGGTCCCCGCAACGGGACCACGCCACACAGCCTTCGCGGCGAACAGGGCGTCGGGCTGGGCGTCGGCGATGCGCGCCTGCCAGCGGGCGGAGGGCCCCCACCAAAAAAACGGAGAGACAATCTCGACAATTACAGCAAAGTGAACGCAATGTCGGCACATACACCGAGGCGCCGAGAACCGCTGGACACATGCACATTACACCTTGGCGCTCCCAACTCTTGCATGGGACCCCCACCCCTGCCATCCTCGCGCGCGCTGCCTGCCCCTCGCGCCCCCTGGCGCCTTCACGAGCGGCGCGGCGCGGGCGGCGCCCTAGCGCGGAACAGGGAACGAATCATACATTGGAAGAGCCGAAAGAAGACGACAAAGAGGACGAAGCGGGGGCGGGCGAGGACGAGGGGGGAGGGGGAGGAAAAAGAGCAGGACGACGACGGCGGAGAGGACGATGAGGAGAAGAAGCGGGGCCCGAAACGAATGTGAAGAGTTGGAGGGGGAGGAAGAGGGGGGAATGGAATGACATGGCATGGGATGACATAAGGTAAGTGCACAGCATTAAGAATTCACAGCCTAAAATGCCTCTGAGCTTCAAGATTACCCCCGTGCGACCCTACCTAGGAGTTGGAGCAGTTGGGAAAGCAACGTCTACATCTACACCAACAGCTACATCTACATCTACATATGCATCTACATCTACATCAACATCAACAGCGATACTCACATCTACATCTACATCTACACCTACATCTACACCAACATCTACATCTACATGAAACATCTACGCATACATCCACATCAGCACCTACACCTACACCTGCATCTACCTCTACACTGTCGCATTGGTTGTGTGTTGCTGTGCATTGCCGTTGTGGTTGCTATTGCATTTGCTTTTGCCGTTGCCTTTGCTGTTGCTTTTGCTGTTGTTGTTGTTTTTGATTCCGATTGTTGTTGCTGTTGCTTGATTGTGTTGTTGTTGTTGTGTTTGCTTGTGCTTGAGTTTGTTGCTGTTGTGAGGTCCCCACGAGGGCCACGCAACGCGATGCGGCCGCATCTCGCTGCGTGGCCGTCTTGGGGACCTCTTGGGCCCTTCCGAGGGCCCCAAGGAGAGCCCAAATGGGCCCCAAGAGGCCCCCAAGGGAGCCCCAACAGCATCCAAGAGGGCCCAGGGCAGGGCCCAAGAGGGCCCCAAGAGGCCGCCACGAGGCCGCCAAGAGGCCGCCAAGAGGGCCCCAATAGGGGCCCTAAGAGGGCCACAACGCAAGATGCGGCCGCATCTCGCTGCGCAGCCCTCTTGGGGGCATCTTGGGCCCCTCCGAGGGCTCCAAGAAGAGCCCAAATGGGCCCCACGATGCTCCCAAGGGAGCCCCGAAAGCACCCAGGAGGCCCCAGGGCAAGGCACAAGAGGGCCCCAAGAGGCCGCCAAGAGGGCCCCAAGAGGGCCTCAAAGCGAGATGCGGCATCTCGTTTTGGGGCCCTCCTGGGCCCCTCCGACGGCCCTGGGAAGGGTCCAACATGCGCCAAAATGCCTCCAAGAGGGCTCCCAGAGGGCCCGAAGAAGCTTCCAAGGGGGCTCCAGGATGGCCTCAAGAGGGTCACAATTGCACAATCGCTCTCCTGGGAACTCCGATCGAGTGTTCTCTGCTCTATCGTACTCCTCGGCGCATTCTTTGCCGCTGCTCCACCAGCGCCATTGTTGCTCAGAGTTGCTCAGAGTTGCGCAGGGTCAGTTGTGGGTGAAGTTGCTGGTCCTTTGAAAACTATGGCAAAGACACGCAATAACTTAGATAGGCAACGCGAAACTAAGGGGCCGTCACTGGGAGAACCGCGGGGCTGATCTTGGGGGGAACCGCCAAAGGCGCGCCTCACTGCGCGGCCCTTTAAGCCTAATCGTAAGAATCCTTCTAGGCAGAGCCTAGGTAGGGAACAAGAGTGAACACCAAAAAAACTGCACTTGAGACGGCGGATGGTGGAAACAAATCTTTTGGCCTGGCGTCGCCGTCAACGCCTCGAAGGGGGTTGACCAACCGCCAAACAGCCGACCAAAAAATAGCGTTAACACATCGCGCGGGCTGGTCCGCCGTCAACACGTCGGAAGAAAGGCTGGAGGCCGCCCCAAATTGGCGTCATCAAATCGCGCGGGCTGAAGTTGCGGAGGAGGAGGAGAAGGACGAGGAGGAAAAGGAGGGCGGGGGAAATGGAAAAGAGGAAGAGGAGGAGCGGTAGGAGGAGGTGGAGGTGGAGGAGGAGGAAAGGCGCCCCTTCCCCTCATGCCTCCCCCCTTTCCCCCCCATCGTCCCCGCCCCCCCTCCCCCCTCATGCGCTTCCTTCCGTTTCCCCACCCCCCACCCCATCCCCGCGCGCCCACTTCCGCCCCCTTCCGACGCGTCGAGGAAATCCCCGCGGAACGTTCACGTCTCGCCAGCTGCATTGCCCACTTCAACCATGTCGTGACACCCGCCCCCTCGGGGGTATGACAACGCAGCTCAGAAACGCAGCGAGCGTGCGCGGGCGTAGACGCAGGGCGCCCTGCGAATGCAGAATTCAACAAATCAATAAACCAATCTATAAACGCATGAATCCATCACTCAGACGATCAATCAATCAATCACTCGAGCACCCAACCAATCAATCAACCTCGACAGGCGAAAGCTGGCTGTCAACTGCAGAACAATAGAAGGCGAGCGCGGCCGCAGACCTGGTCGAGTGGCAATCTAACCAAACACAAACACGTTCTGATTACAAAGACCACCAGTCGTTCAGTACCGAGTCTCACCGAAGTGGCCACGCAGGAAGACAAGGGGGACGGGCGGGGAAGAGGGGTAGGGAGAAGAAGAGGAAGAGGAACATGTGGAGGAGGGAAGGAGCGACAACGACAAAGATGGGGGGGGGACAGGACGGCGATGCGGAGGGGGAGGGGGGAACGGAAAAGGAGAACAAAGGGGATGAGGACAAAGACGAGGAACCCCACAAACAAGCAATCGAAATGCTACCTTTCCGTAACAAGCGGCCGTTGCGCCATGGACATGCATTCCACATGCGCTTGTGGAGGGCCAGCTGAATCCCCAGACCCTCGCATGCCCCCTCGAGGGCGGGGGCCCGAAGTCTGCCCGCCCTCGGAGGTCATGCGAGGGGGAGGGGAGCCATTCGCCCCACAGCACCGTGCTTCCACAACGTGCGCGCCAATCCCAAACGACGACTGAACACGCTGAGAACGCGAGCCCGATCCACCGTCGGCCCCCAGACCCCCCTGGCCCAGACGCGCCGCGCTTCGGAGCTGCATCCAGCGGCGGTGATGAGGCTTGCCAGTGGAGGCCAACCAACGAATCTGAATCTGCGTTTCGCCGATCTGCCCTGCCCCCCTGGCCCCTGGGGGCGCCGCTGACCGAAACTGGGCCGAGTTGCGAAGCCGAGGGCCCTGCGGCGCGTTCGCTGCAGGCACTGCCCAAGAGCGGTAACGAACGCGCCTAGCGGAGGCTGTGGCCCTCGCGGACACAGGGGCACCGTCGACGCCCAGCTCACAGTTTCGCGAAACTGGTCAACCTGAACCCCACCAGTTGGGCGCCGGTGGTTTATGGGGGGGTCCTCTTCCCCTTCGGGGAAGGGTTCACCCCATCCCTCCCCCCGCCACCTCCCCATGGACCTGGACGGATGGGGGAGCGCGGCACTAGAGCGTCCAAGATGGCCCAAGACGGCACCAAGAGGGCCTCACAGAGCCCACAGTCGCCTCCAAGATGGCTCAAGATAGCGCAAGATGCCTCGAGGTGGCTCCGAAGATGCCCCAAGGCGCTCTCAGACCGCCCCAGCACAGCTCCGAATGTCCAAAGGAGCTCACCAATAATGCCCAACGGGGCCAACATGCTGCACAACCGTAGGGGAACTCAATGTTGGCGGCTGTCTCGCCTTCGCGCTTCCGATGCCCATCCGAGGCCTCAGGGCGGTTCGGGGATGGTCCAAGATAGCCCAAACATGAGCCCAAGAGAGCCCCAAGGCGGCCCCAAGAGCGCCCAAGGGCGCCTCGAGAGCAGCCGAAGAGCGCCCCAAGAGGCGACGTGGGGGGCCCCGACGGGCATGGCTAATTGAGGGCCCCCCCGCCTCTGTGATCGACGTTCCCCAAAAAGGCATCAAGAGACGTCTTGGGGCGCCCTCTCGGGCCCCGCGCACGGACGGGCGGGGCGCCGCCCCGCCCGCGAGGCCCCAGCATCCACCAAAACGCCCAGACTTCCAAGACGCCATCAGGAAGAGTTAGATGAAGAAGGAGAGGAAGAGGAGGGAGAGGAGAAGGAGGAGGAGGAGGAGGAGGAGGAGGAGGAGGAGGAGAGCAGCTGCCGATGGTCGGCGCTCTTCGTTGGACTGCCTGGCGTTGGATGTGCTGGTGGGGATGCACGAAGCGTCGCAATTTCTGAGGGGGGGCCGCGCCTGGCGGCGGGGGCATGCAACGACCGAGCCCGACGAGAAACTTGCCCAATGGCCGCGGCCGTCAACGGCGAGAAAACCAACACTCGCGAACGCCGCCGCCGCGACGTAGGAAGCACGAGCTGCCGACGCCACATTCACAATGCAAACCACCTGCTCCCGTGCGCCGCCGTCGTCGCCGTCTTCCCCCTGCCCCTCGCACACCTCTTCCTCGTCCTGCCCCTCCCCCCCCCACCACCCACGCTGCCCCCCCCATTCCCAGCGAGGTACCCCCCCCCCCCCCCTCTTCTTGGAGCCCCACCGCCTCCCCGTCCTCTTCCTCATCTTTCCTCCTCCGTTTCCTCCTGCTGATGGTCCTCGTCCTTATTTTCTCCCACCCCGCCTGTTACGCAACCTTATATCCCCTCCAACACGGCGTCCACCTTTTTTCCATCATCATCATCTTCTTCATCTTCGTCATCACCGTCATCATCCTCATCACCAGCATCAGCAACATCTTGATCATCATCATCACCATCATCATCATCATCATCATTATCATCATCACAATCAACATGATCAGCATCATCATACTCCTCCTCCACTGCCTCCTCAGAATCCTCCGACTCGCGCTCCTCCACCTCGTTGTCACACTCCCCCTGCGCTTCCCCCACGCCTCCTCACCCTCCTCCCCCGCGCGTCACTTCCCCGTGCCCCTCCCGCCCCCCCCTTTCCACCCCCCTTCCTGGTTGTCCTTCCGCGCCACCTCCTTCCTCATCCTTCCTGCCCCCCTCTCCGCCCCCCACCCCACCCCGCCATTCCTCCCCCTGCCGTGGTCTGGCCCGCTCCCCCATCTACAAGCCGCGTGCGAGCGGGGCTCCTGGCGCAGGCAGCCCCTGGGACGGGGGGGGGCTCTCGCGGCTCGGAGGGAATCAGGCGGAAAGAACACGGGTGGCACAGGCTGGGACGATGACGGGGGGGCGCGGGAGTGGGGATGCGCGTTGCCTCGGAAGAGGCACGGTCTGCGCCGTCGACCGCCAATGGAAAACACGTAGGAAAGCAAAACAAAACGGAATAGATCACCGTGCGCCAAGCGGCACAGTGGCCGCAGATAGATGTCGCATGTGAGTCAGATGCCGTGTGAGAGGTTGGTCGTGTGCGAACGAACACGCGAATACCACGAGGCACTGGAATGGACCAAACGAAACGTTGAACGCAAGAGAAAATCCACGAATGTTCTGATATGTCAAGGCATAGCATCCACTATCCCACTCCCCGCCGGACGTGGGCATAGGAAGAGACACTCAAGTGAACCCACATCCCACGTGGCCTCATCACGATCAAAACAACAAATCCTGCCATGGGGTTGTCGCAATTTCAAGCCGAAGGGGATTGTATCAAATTTGGCCCGCGCGGGAATGTGGAAATTTCGGTCCGCAGGGGAACGCATCCACACATCAAACACGTCCTAACCTGGGAGGGGGAACTTTTGAGAAACATGCACAAGTGCAACAATTTTCAAAAGAGAAACCTCGAGCGTTCCAGTCCTGGTGACAACCACGGGCGCGCCCCACCACAGTTCCAGCTTCGAACCATCACCCGCCCACGCACCCCGATCACACACCCCCAATACGTACAGCAGTGTCCGCGCACCCTAACGTACCAGAGGCAACGAATCATCGGCAGACCCCACGCGCAGATCGTGCTCCACAAACTGCCCACAGGAGATTGTAGCAGTTTCGGTCCGCAGGGAATTGTGACAAGTTCGGTCCGCACGGGAGCGTCGCAGCCGTACCCCGCCCGCCAACGGCAAGCAGGACTCATCCCCAAACGGTGATTGCACCAAGGGTTCAGGGTTCCACGAAGGCGTTCCCGCGGCTGAAGTGCTCGCAGCGTTCCTTCCTGCGTGCCCCCCCCCCTTCTCTCCCATCACTCGCGCCCTGGGTCCCAAGGGGGAAAACAATGCGGCCCGCATGATGCGAACCTTGCCGAACGATCTGCAAACGATTACATGGCAATCGGTAGGGTGGCGCTCGATTGCACGACGAATCGGCCACTGCGCGGCGCCTCGGCAGCTACGGGGCAGGAAGGTGGCAACAACCCGCCAGACCGCCAAACAATCCCAGACGACAAGCGGCGACGAGGCGGCAGCAACGATCACGAGGCTGCCGAACCACATGCAAAGCCAGACGTTGCGCGGCGACGAGGCGGCGACAGCAACCACAGAGCCGCCATACCACAAGCAACGCCAACCCTCGAAGAACCCCCCATCGAAGAAACTCGGCCCTCATCCGCCCCGACCTCATCCTCCCCTCCTGCGGGAATCGCGCCTGGCGACGAGGCCGAGGCGCGGAGGCCGCGGCAGCGGCTGGCAGCTTGGGCCACGCTGACAGCGCCGAAGGCGGCGATGCAAGCTGACACGCTCATCATCATCGTCATCATCATCAGCATCACCATCATCATCATCATCATCATCATCGTCATCATCATCACCATCATCATGATCATCATCATCATCATCACCATCATCGTCATCATCATCATCATCACCATCACCATCATCATGACCATCGTCGTCATAGCCACCATCATCACCACAATCCTCATAACCATCAACATCACCATCGTCAGCATCACCATCCTCATAACCTTCGCCATCATCAGCATGACCATCATCGTCATCATCACCATTACCATTACCATTACCATCGCCATCAATTGTCCACCTCCTCCTCCTCCCTGTCCCTCGCCCCCTGCGTATTCCACCTCGAACTCCACATCATCGTCAACGCCTTTTTCTGCATGTGCATCCTCGTCTGCACCACCACTGTTACCTTCAGCAGCATCATCATCATACTCACCACTATCATCATCATCATCATCATCATCAACATCATCAGCACCATCATCATCAACATCATCAGCATCACGATCATCATCATGCGTGTCTTGATCATCCCTGTCCCCCGCCCCCGACGTCCTACTGCTCGCCCTCTCCATCCTCATCAATGGCATGGTTTTCTGAATTGCCAACGCCGTAATCACTGTCGTGTCAACAGCCGCCAACATCACCAACAACATTGTGATGACCCACATCACCCTGTCTCCTACGGACCCTTTCCTCGCCATCTCCGTGAACCCCCGCGCCATGCTGATCACCTCCCTGCCTCAACGCCCATTGCACGCTCAACGCGCTGACCCGTCAACCTCTCTCTGTGACCAACAACCTGGGCCCACGGGGAGCTCAAAGGGGGCACAGCAGGTGGAGGATCAGGAGGAAAAGGATGATGGGCCAGAGGAGGAGGAGCAGAAGCAGGAAGGAGATAGGGAGGATACAAAAACGATCGGCGAACAGGAGGCGGAGGATGAAGATGAGGAGGGGGGAAACACGGCGGGCGCGAAGATGAACATCATTAAGGGGTGCGTAACAACCCAAAGTCCCCACACTCTGTCTAGCCCAGCTTGTCATCAAGATCGTCCTCCTCTCCAGAATCCCCCCCCCGACCCTTCACATTATCATCCCATCCTGCTTCTCCCTCCCCCACGCCATCGCACTCCCCCTCATGCTTTCACTCTTCCTCCTCATCCCCTTCATCATCAGCCACGTCGTGCTCACCCCGTCAGCCTCCTCCCTCCCTTTAGCACCGCCCTCCCTTTCCTCATCATCATATTCCCCCTCTACTCTCCACATCAATGTCGTTCCTTGTCCAATCGCCGACGTCATAACTGTTAGTCGCCGAAGTCCGTCTTCCCCTTCCCCTTTCTTCCTCATCCACCTCCTGCTCCTCATCATCATCATCACTCTACTCCCCCCCATCCTCCTGGTTTTCCTCCTCATCGTCTCCCTCGTCCCCCTCCTCCTCCGTCTCTTTCTTCCCCCCGTCACCTTCATCCTCCCCCTCCTTCTCTCCTACGTCATCTCAATCGCCTTCCCTCTCACCGTCATACTCCTCTTCGAACTCTTTCTCCTCCTCCTCCTCCTCCTCCTCATTCCGTTCCCTACCCCCATGCTGCCTAATTTTCCCAGGGACACAAGATGGCATCAATGACAATACGACGAGCGTTGCCCCGATCAGTCGGCTACGATGGCAAACCAAATAACTAAATAAAGAAAGACTGAGCGAAGCGACAAAATCCGCCGTCCCAACAAATCAAATGCGCGTCAGAAGTTTCAATACGTGCACGCCCGCGTTCGACCGTTCAAGCGAGCGCGACGGCACCTGGAACGAACAAGAACAGAAACACCCAAATAATTATTAGCAAACCGAGGCCCACCGATGCCAGATCTTTCGAGCGTTTCTCACATAATCTCACGCTGCCTACCCACGGCGCCCCACAGAACTCCCAAAGAGACCCAAGGACAGCGCAGCAGCGAACGCCAGCGATGATTCATGGGCGAGGTGGCCCAAAGAGGCCGCATGATACCAAACGCGCCCTCAATAAAACACTCAAGAAAAGCTCCGAACACAAAGCCCAAGAGACGCAGACCCTTGGATAAACAAAACGAAGCGGGATAGGCGATGCAAAACAGGAAGAAGATATATACGCAGGGGGGGGGCTGAAACGATGATCATAACAAGGAACAAACACGTTGGCGCAGGTTCGCAATGGAACTTGAAAGCGTACAGGCGAGGTCAAAAAACAACAAACATATAGCAGTCAAGTATAGATAAACTTCCCAACGAGATGATAGAGTGCGCAGCACTCTGCTACTACTTCGTACGCGCGGCACCGCGACGGCAACCATCTTCGCGGCGCATGGCCAGAGCCTTGAAAAACCATGCACAAAAAAAAACGCGAAAAAATAACCCCGAAAAACAAAAAAAAATGACCATAAGGATGTAGGGGCCGGGCGGACCCGATCCCAGCCCTTGAGACGACGCAGCCCAGCCCAGCCTGATCCGACCCAGCAAGGCCGGGAAGGCGGGGCGGGAGGGATGGAGCGGAGGGGAGGACGGAGGCCCATCCCAGCCCGAACCGACTCGGCCCAACCCAGCCCGACCTGGCCCAGCAAGGCCAAGGAGAAGGGCGGGCGGGCGGATGGGGAGGGAAGGGAGGACGGAGAACCATCCCATCGCGACCCACGGAGGTCGGCCCCATTCTTCCAGTAAGGGATCGACTACAGAAATCATTCACCCCAAACTTGAATTGCTCGTCGAATCTGCGAAACGATACTTATAATCTTCGCAAATATAGGAAGAACATATGCATGTGCTTGCGGATTCGGCGAAAAACAAAGTATGGGGTACACAAATGCTGCAGTGGATCCTCTATTCGAATTCCCTGGGGCTGTTGCTTCCTCCGGAACTCATTTCTTGTAGACCCAGGGCCCAGCGAGCGCCCCAGGTGGCCAAAACTGCCAGAAAGCTCCCGTCGTTTTGAAGTTCAATGACCCGAATACGAGACCTATGTTGCTTGACAGCAGCAATTCGGCCCCTGACTTTCGTCCTGGGTTCGGTTTAGTGAAGTGACGAGTTTCGGGGTCCTCGCGTGGAAACAAACATCACTTCACTAATGTGGGGCCCCTGGGGCCTCAGTGGGCCCTAGGGCCCATAATTAGTGACGTGATGGTTTTCGGGCCTCGAACCGAGGGGGGGGGTCTGGGGAGACCAAAAACTGAGAAATCACTCCGTCTGGAGTTTTCCCCTGCATCGGATCTCGGCGGGCGGAGAAGAGCGCGGGGCCTCTCCTTGGCGAGCGCCCGCAGCCGCCCCAGCTCCTGCAGAAGGGGGGGGCGGGGAGAGGCGGCTGGGGGGTCTGCGCTGGGTGGGGCCCGGGGGAGATCAGCCAAGAGGAGGGGGTGAATGCGTTCGAGCGAAGCTTGAAGGGGAACTGGGACACACAAATAAATACACACAAATAACATTATCCCCCATATTTCCACATATGTTCTGGATTTTTGTCTTCCCCCCCACTTCCCATATTTTCGCGTATTTTCCTGGGGATCGACGATTAATTGCGTCTGTGTTAAATCTGCAACTCAGGTTCCGTGTTCCCCTGCTCCTTTTCCCCGTCTGGCTCTCCCCCCCCCAAGATGGCCCGCTGCAAGTGGAACCCCGGCTCGGCTTGCCTGCACCGCCGCCGCCGCAACCGCAAAGAGGAGGCTCCAGCGAGTGCGCGTCGACACGTTGCTTCCCCCACGCCCTCCGGCGCATGGCATGAGGACCCGGGGAGGGATCCGAGGAGGAGGACGATGATGATGATGATGATGATGATGATGATGATGTTGATAAAGGTGATGATGATGATGCTGATGATGAAGATGATGGTGATGATGATGATGATGAGGATGATGATGATGATGACGATGATGATGATGAGGAGGAGGTTGAGGATGAGGATGAGGATGAGGATGAGGATGAGGATGAGGATGACAATGACGATGACGATGACGATGACGATGACGATGATGATGATGATGATAATGATAATGATAATGATGATGATGATGATGATGATGATGATGATGGTGATGATGATAATGATAATGATAATGATGATGATGATGATGATGATGGTGATGATGATGATGATGATGATGATGATGATGATGATGATGATGATGATGATGATGATGATGATGATGATGATGATGATGATGATGACAAGGAGGAAGAGCAGGAGGAGGAGGAAAAGGAAGACAAGGAGGAGGAGGAGAAGGAGGAGGAGGAGGGACGCGCTACGTGCTGAAGAGCCACCCCGGACCCCTCCCAAGGTCTGCACGCACCAGCCCTGCGCGCCGCGTCCAGCCGTGGCGCCCACAGAAGCCCCGGGGAGGTCCAGAGAGGACGCCAAAGGCTTCGGTCGGGCACGTCCTCCTACGGTCGGGCTTGATTGGAGAGGACACGCGAGAGGACACAAGAACCTTTCGAGGGCCACACCGCCGTAGGAATGTAGGCAGCGTGGGTCGCGAGCCACAGGACACAAGGGTACCCTTGATCTGGCAGGGTCGACCTACTAATCCGGGCCGACTGTACAAGCGGATGCTGGAAGAAAATATAGAAACTTGTCATCAAATTGCCAACAGAAGTCAAGCATGAAAAAAAGAGCACGAACACACACTCCCCAGACTGTGTTGCTACTCTTCGCGGGCCTCCGTCGCTGTAGAGGGACCTGCCCGACTTCACAGACAGAAGGCCCCCTCCCCCCAAACCTTCCCGCTGGCCGGACCCAGTGCTGAGCCACCCCAGACCCTCGGGCCGAGTCCAGGGGGGACGATGGGGGCCGCGCGGGCCTCGGGCCTCGGGCCTCGGGCTCGGCCTCGGCTGCTCGGGCTCGGGCGCAGGCTCGGGCCCGGCCCTCGGGCTCCCTGCCGCCGCTCGAGCGTGTGCTCCTTCCCCAGCGCACTGCGCTTGGCTTCGCGCGTGGCGTCTACACCGGGTGGCCCACGAGGCTCCTCCTCCTCCTCCTCCTCCTCCTCCTCCTCCTCCTCCTCCTCAACCTCCTCCTGCTCCTCCTGCTCCTCCTCATCCTCCTCCGCCTCCTCCTCCTCCTCATCCTCCTCCTCCTCCTCCGCCTCCTGCTCCTCCTCCTCCAAGCTGGTCGAGGCTTCCTGGCGCTGGCGCCTCGCCGAGAAACACAAACATACGCGCACGTTCGAGGGCGGAGCCGAGAGGCGGCTCCGGCGCCCGAGAGCCCCGAGCGCCCCGGAGCCCGGAGACGCGGCGACGCCAAGGGGGTATGGCTTGCGGAGGGGTACGGTGGGAGGACGAGGAGGCGCCGCGCCCCGAGGAGGCCCGACGACAGAAAGGTGCTGCCCCCCCACCCACAGGCCCCAACACGACGCGCATCGCAAGCCACACCCCGGCATATAGTGCGGGCGCGGCCGCGAGAAGCCCTCGCAAGAAACCCAGCCCTAAAACCCGCAGGCGCGAGGTGCAAGTGGGGGGAGCCCGGCGCACCCTGAACGCAGTTCCTTCAACGGCCACGGGGACCCACCGCGCAGCGCGCGAAGCGCGCGCAGCGCGCGCAGCGAAGACACCCAGGGTACCCTGACGAAAAGCACATGGTTCCTTGATGCGGGCCTTCACGGTACGACCAGAAGCAACCTAAGGCGAACCCAGCGGGGGCGATCCGTGAGGGTCCCCGTGCCCGAAACTGGGCGGAAACGCCACAAGAAACCTCCCGCAAGAAACCCAACCCTGAGAGCCCAGGACGTCCACTGACTTTCGGCGTGGGAATGTCACGCCTTACCTGTCACAGCCATCGAAGCCCAAGAGGCCCAGGGCACCCTGGAGGCTGCTTCTCGCGTCGAGGGGATCCGGGGCAGGCCGACCAGAGGAGGCGGAGGAGGACAGGAATTAGATCGGCCATGTCCCCCTACAGGTGGATTTTGGACGAACAACAAAACTGAAAAAAAGCTCCCTACCCCGAATGGGATAAAACAAATAATCAAAAACTCCTCCCCATCTTATTTTCTGCTGTTTTTGAAGATCCCTCCTGTAGAGGGACAGGCCCGACTTAAGACAGGGAGGAGGACGAGGAGGAGGAGGAGGAGGAGGAGGAGGAGGAGGAGGAGGAGGAGGAGAAAAGGAGGCGGAGGAGGAGGAGGAGGTGTTTTTTTTGGCACAGGCCTCCACTGCACACTGCCTTGGCGGGGGGGGGGGCGCGCGGCGGCGGCGAGGCGCCTGCTCCCGGAGCCCGCCCCCCGCCGGGCAGCAGGCGTCGCGCTCCTCGTCCCCGAGGGGGGGGGGGGGGCGGCGGCGGCGACAACGACGACCACGACGACGACGACGACGACGACGACGACGACGACGACGACGACGACGACGGCGACGACGGCGACGGCGACGGCGGCGGCGACGGCGACGGCGGCGGCGGCGGCGGCGGCGGCGGCGACGACGACGACGACGGGGGGGGCCCGCGCAGGCTTGGGAGCGGCGGCGTGCCGCCGGGCGGCCCCCCGCGGGCCCCATGACGTGGTGCTTGGGGAGGCGCCTCGGAGAGGAGCGCCGAAGCTCGAGGCCTCCCAGAGTAGGGGGCCACATTGAAGGGGCCCTAGGACACACAAATAAGTACACACAAATAAAAAGATTCCCCATATTTTCCCATATTTTCTGGGTTTCTGTCTTCCCCCCCACTTCCCATATTTTCCCCTATTTTCTGAGGAATCGAAGATTAATTGTGTCTGTGTGTCTTTCCTCTCCTGACACATGCGAACCCTGCCCCTGCCCCCCACGATCTCTGAGGGGAAGGGTGGGGTTCGCTTCGCTCGGGAGCTCCCGAGGCGGAGGAGGCAGAGGAGGAGGTAAGAGGAGGAGGCGGAGGAGGCAGAGGAGGAGGAGGAGGAGGAGGACGAGGAGGAGGAGGAGGGGCTCGGCTGCGGAAGCCGTTCACGGCCGGCCCAACTCACATGACCCGGACCCCCCTCGCGCCGGGAAAAAATCGCGACGGTTGGTTTTTCGCTATGTGCGACCTCTGGCGGCCCTTACGGGGCCTCCAGACTGTCCAAAAACGACTCCGGGTGAAAAACCGGGGAAGGGGTCCAGACCTCTGGGAGTCGACGGTGCGAAAAAAGGCACGACGTCGGGGGTCTGGGGAGGCTCTGTTTCGCTGCTGGAACCAACCTGGCACTCCTTGCCTCAGCCAGCTGTCAGAGAGAAACAGGTGGCCGGGCGGGCACTCCGAGGAGGTGCCTCCTCCTCGCGCCCGACCGCTGCTCCTGCGGCGCTCTCTCCCAGTACCGTCGGGCCGGGCGAGAGGGGGGGATAGCAAAGGGGGGGGTTGAGCATCAGCTCACGCAGCTGACTTTCCCGGCGCCCCTCCCGGCGCTGGAGGCGCCCATGTATCGAGGAATGGCGTCCCGCTCGCACCGCAGGGGACGAAGCACGGGAGGGCAGCCTGCAAGAGCGCGGGAGGCCCTCCGGAGGGCCAGGACCGAGGAGCACTCGAGGGTGGGCCTCCCCCCCGGGAGGCACGGGACCACCCCACGGGCACGAAGAGCAGGAGGGCAGCCTCTCTCGGGGGCGGCAAAGAGGGGGGCGTCCAAGAGGGAGGGGGGGTGCAAATCCTGGCCTGCGGCATATACGCGGCCCAGCGGGGGGGGGGCCAGGGACGCATGAAAACAAGAAGGGGCGCCATGGCATCTGGAGAAATATCATGGCCCCCGCCACGACATCCACCCCCCCTGGTCATCTTCCCCCTCTTTTCCGCCCCCGACTCTCCGAACCGACCTCGATCAGAGAACTGCCTCGGTCCGACCGCAGCGGATCGACTGCAGCTCCGACCTGCAGCACCTCCGATCGAAAAAGTACGCAGAATGCTCCAAAGAGCTACGGAACACTCCACGTATTGTTCGGACGGAACATCCCTTCAATTCAATTCTGGGGCAAATCCATTCTGTCGTCGATCCCCTGCTCGAGTTCTGGTGCACGCTCGGCGGCCTACCCTTGGCCCTAGGTGCGGGGCAAGGATCGGTCAGCGTCGAGTGGAGAAGCCGGGCCGAATCGCAGCGCGCGCCCGATCGGGCTGCATGGGCACGGGATCGAGATCGACTCGGGTCGGTTGCGGCAGGATGCAAAGTCGCGACGTGCAAGCATCGTGCCACATCGGATCGGGTCCGATCTAGGGAACTCAAGTAAGTACCCATGCCGCTACCCCCCCGACCTCTCCTGGGGCGCGTTCTGGTCAGGATTGCGAGGCGAACCCAGCGGTGGCGACGAGGGCCTCCCAGGAGGCACAGAAAAGGGGAAAGCGAGGCGAGGGTAGCGGTATGGGTACCTGTTCCTTCTCTGAACATCGGATCGCATCGCATCGGGCGGGCAGGGATCGATGTCGAATCAGATCGATCGGGTCGGAAGTAACCCATAATCGGCAGCGAGCGAGGGGGGGAAGTGAGAGGGAGAAGACCTTCTCAATAGGCTCGGCAGTCCCCCAAGCCCTCTCAGAAGTTGTCGAAGCCTTCCCCGAGGACAGACGAGAACTTCTCGGAAGGCGTGAGGGCTTCCGAGAAGTCGCGCCGCCTTCTGAAGAGGCCCTCTCCTTCTCACTTCCCCCCCTTGCTCGCCGCCGACTTTAAGGGGAACCCCCGGGCCCTGGAGGGGGTCGGCCCCTGGGGAGCGGCTGCGGGACAAGCAACTGGCGGCCCTGCAGCAGTGCGTTGGTGGCGAGGGCGACGCAGCTGGAGTGCGTCTACGCACAGGGGGCCCCAAGAAGGGATCTCTCCTCCTCCTCCTCCTCCTCCTCCTCCTCCTCCTCCGCCTCCTCCACCTCCTCCTCCTCCTCCTCCCCCTCCCCCTCCCCCTCCCCATCCGCCTCCTCCTCCTCCTCCTCCTCCTCCTCCTCCTCCTCCTCCTCACGAAGACGAGCGCGGGTCAAAACAGCCAGTACCCTGCCAAGGGAAGCGCGAGGAGCCGTCAAGCTGCTGTGGAGCGGGGCCAAGCGGTGGAGGAAGGGAAGTGGAGCGAGGGAGGGAAAAGGGAGAACACTGAGGGCTTACCCCAACAAAAACAATATGGGGGCGTGGAAAGGAACAGGGAGCAGACAATGTGAGCTACAGTCTGGGGCCGCGCTGTTTTCGGCGCGACCTCCAAGCAAGAACCCTTCCAGCCGTGATCAGACAAGGGTCACTGGCCGTCGCGGAGGCACAGTCAGTCGCCCCCCTCCCTTGCGGAGGCGAACAACACTCGCAGCTCAACACAACAACTGGGAGCTAATTGGACATCACAGGACAGAGACGCCAAAAAATATTACGTTTTGATGCGGGACGGGGGGGTGCCTGCAGTAGGGGGGGGGGAACTGGTTGATAGTCAAGCGCGCTAAAAGGGGCCCAGGGGCACCCAAATAAATAGACACCAATCCCAGGGTTCCTCAGAGTTTCTCATATTTTCGGGGTCTTCGTCGCCGCCCCCACTTTCCATATTTTCCCATGTTTTCCTGCGAGTCGACGATAGAATTGTGTCTGTGTGATGCTTCCCCTCCTGGGCGTTCCACTGCCCGCAAAAGAACTACTCGCAGTCGGCCCGGATCCGCCGCGAGGATTTGCGATCCGTTACACCGAGGCCAAGCACGCGTGTTTCCTGACATTTGCGAGTAAGCACTCTGCGAGCAGTGAAACGCGACCGGTGGGTTGAGAGCAGGGGCAAGAGGAAACGCCGAGCTCGAATCGGGCACACAATCGCCGACAGGTCGGCGATGGGCCCCCCACAGCGCAGCCGCACGTCCCTGGGGCGCGGGGAGGGCTATCGGGCCCCATGTCGGCGATCTCAATGGGCGCGTCGAGGCCGACGCATCCCCTCCATGAGCCCACCTCCCCTCACGCTGCCCCCGGCCCCGACACGCGGAGTGCCGCTGGCATTCGGAGCGCCCCCTGCGGGGCGATCCGGGCCGCGCCGCCCGAAGCGTCGAGAGAGCCCGCCGCACGCGCGGGGCCGGCCAGTGGCTCCGTGGAGACCGCCAGCAGCCGCCCCGCGAGCTCGCCGTCCTGCAGGGCGCCGCTGCCACCACCGCCGCCGCTGCTGCCACGGCCAGCACTGCCGCTGAACGCCGCCGAGCACCGCCGACTGCCGCCGCCGCCGCCGCTGCCGACTGCCGCCGCCGCCGCCTCCGCCGCTGCCGGTGCGGCTCTCGGTGGAGCCCCCATGGGTCCACGAAGCGTTTGAGAAGTGTGCCGACATGGGTGCGGTGGCGCCATGCGGACCCTCCCACTGGGGCATTCGGTGGATCTCCTTGTGGGGCGATCCGTGTGAGTGGTGTGACGAATTGGGTGCGGTGGCGCTTTGCGGACCCTTCAACTGGAGCCTTCATTGGAGCCCCTTATGAGGCAACGAAACGTGTGAAGGTGTGCCGAGCTGGGTGCGGTGGGCTAAACGGACCCTCTCAATGGGACTTTCGGTGGGGCTCTCCATGGGGCCACGGAACGAGTGAGGGGTGTGCCGAACTGGGCGCGGTGGCGCCATGCGGACCCTCCTACTACAGACTTCGGTGGAGCTCCCAGTGGGCCACGCAACGTGTGAGGTGTGCACCGAAGTGGGCGCGGTGGCGCCGTGCGGACCCTGGCAAAATTTGGGCATTTAAGAGGAGCTTCCTAGGAGTCCACGAACAGTGTGAGCGGCGTGGCAAAATGGGTGCGGTGGCGCTATGCGGACCCTCCCGCTGGGGCACTCCGTGGAGCTCCCCATGGGGCCACAAAGCGCGTGAAGGGTATATGCCGACTTCGCTGGGCTGCGCCGTGCGGACCCTCTCATACGGGGCCGTCGCCGGAGCCCTGTTTATGAGCCAGCGAAACGTGTGAAAAGGTGCCGAACTGGGCGCGGTGACGCCGTGCGGACCCTCCCACTGGGGCACTCGATGGATCTCCCTGTGGGGCCACGGCACGAGCGAGGGGTGTGCCGAAATGGGGGGAGGTGGCGCTATGCAGACCGTCCCGCTGGGGCCTTCGGTGGAGCTCCGTATGGAGCCACGAAACCTGTGCGGGGCATGCCGAAATGTGAGGAGGGAGGGGGGGGAGGAGGAGAGGAGGAAGGAGGAGGAGGGAGGAGAGGGAGGAGAGGGAGGAGGAAGGAGCGAGGCGCGAATGCTGCCGATGCCAAACGAGGGCCCAGCACACCCGACGAGCGGTGGGGGAGCACCCGACGACTGCTCGGAGGGCGGGCGGCTTCGGCTCCAAGATGGCGGTAGCGAGTGTGGCTCCGTCTGACGCCACGGGGGAGCAGGCAAGGACAGAAGCATACACCCTGCGAAATGCTTAAGAAATCATGGGTTAAGAAATTCATGGTCTCAGAAATTGAATGAAAACCCAACATTTCTATTAAAATCTTGGGATTTACGTTGAAACATTAAGAATAATCGAGACTCTGGCCGAAAACGTAAGTTTTCTTAAGCATCGCCTAAGGTGTAGGAATCCTCGGAGGTCGGCGCAGAGATGCCTCGGATCGGCGCGCCGGGAGCCCCCCTCCGGATGGCGCGCGGAGCGCGGCGGGGGCGGCGCCGGGGGCGCCGCCAGGGGGGTCCCCGCGCCGAGCCGAGGGACCCGCGGGGGCCTCCGAGTGGTCTCTGCATGCTTCTGTCACCGCTTGCAGCCCGATGCCACAGCCTGGAGGGTTAGGGCCCTGCATCAGGTACCCTGTGATGCAGGGCGGCGTCGGTTCGACAGCGGGGCCCTGGCTGGATGCCTCGTTGAGCGCTGTGGTCCTGCATCACCAGGTGCCATACGAAATTCTCGCTGGAGCGATGCAAGGCCACGCTGCGAAGCGAGGCTCTCGTCGGACGGGCATGCCCACGGAGTGCTCGTCGTTGAGGGGAGTGCTTGTTTTGTCATGACAGGCTTGCAGTTGACTTCTGAGGGGGCTTCTGACGGGAGGGTGCATTAGAGCTTTGTTGCTGAATCCTGGGCGTTCTCCAGTCCTCCTCCTACTCCTCGCCCCCCTCCCCCTCTGCCTCATCCCTCCCTCCTTCGATGTTCCAGCCTCCTGCTGAGGGACCTTCTCGGTTGAGCCACAGAGTAGCGAGCGCATGTAGCCTGGCATGATCGTAATCCATCTATGGCTCCTCCTCCACGGTTCCTGCGCGGCTCTACGGATCCTCGACTACTCGTTGAATCAGTTCCTTCTCCTCCTCCTCCTCCTCCTCCTTCTCCTCCTCCTCCTCCTCCTCCTTCTCCTCCTCCCCTCCTCCTCCTCCTCCTGCCGTGGGAGACCCACTATTCACCTCACTGATCTTGGCTGGGCCCAACTTGGGCGGTACACATGCCGCGGTCGCCCTCCTGCCTTGACCAGGGTGGCGCATTCACCAGCCCTACCATGGGCCCACACATGGACCTGGCCAGGATCGGTGAGGTGGACAATTGGCGTCGTCCTTGTCCGCCTCCTCATCCTCCTCCTACTCCTACTCTTCATCCTCCTCCGCTCCTGTTCCTGCTCCTGCTGCTTCTCTGCTCCTCTTCCTGCCGCTGTTCATCCTCCTCCTCTTCCTCTTATTATTATCACTAGTATATTGGTATTATTATAATTATTATTATTACTATTATTATGAGTAGTATTAGTATGATTAGTATTATTATTAGTAGTAGTATTAGTAGTATTAGTATTAGTATTAGTATTAGTGTTAGTATTATTATTATTAGTATTATTATTAGTAGTAGTAGTAGTAGTAGCAGCAGCAGCAGCAGTAGTAGTAGTAGTAGTAGTAGTAGCAGTAGTAGTAGTAGTAGTAGTAGTAGTAGTAGTAGTAGTAGTAGTAGTAGTAGTAGTAGTAGTAGTAGTAGTAGTAGTAGTAGTAGTAGTAGTAGTAGTAGTAGTAGTAGTAGTAGTAGTAGTAGTAGTAGTAGTAGTAGTATTAGTATTATTAGTAGTATTCTCAATATCTTTATTATACGTATTATATTATTATTATTTGTATTATTATTATTTCGTATTCGTCTTCTTCTGATTGCTATTATTATCAGTAGTAGTAGTAGTATTATTAGTATTATTATGCTTATGTGTATCATTCGTCTTCTTCCTCTTCTTCCTCCTCCTCCTCCTCCGCCTCCTCCACCTCCTCCTCCTCCTACGTCTCCCCCTCTTCCTCCACCACCGTCCCATTGTCCATAAATCCGCACCCCCAGACGTGCCCGTAGAGCGGCAGGATTCAAATCCTGGGAGGTCTTGGTAATAACGAATATAGACAACTGAGCAAGACAAAACGGTCACCGAACAGGTTTTAGCCAGGTGGAGCCTACTAGAAGACCCGAACAAGTGTGACTGGCTGATGATGCTGAATGTACCCCCAAGGCAAGCTGAGCGTTTCGCCTGGGACTCCCTCACCACTTATGACCCTGAAGCTTAACCGTTACAGGGGCTCAGACGATGGAGGGGGGTGGTTTGCAAATCGCAGCTCTCGCCCTGAGGGGAGGAGGAGGAGGAGGAGGAGGAGGAGGAGGAGGAGGAGGAGGAGGAGGAGGAGGAGGAGGAGAGGGAGGAGGAGGAAGAGGAGGAGGAGGAGGAGGAGGAGGAGGAGGCGCAGTCGTCTGGACTTCGCAGCAGCCTCACGCACGAGGCACCACAGTGGCCGTGTGCGGCCCTCGCCCCCAGCGCCGCGCACACATCCGCACTGATAAATGCTCAACAGTTTCGAAGACGGAGGGCGGCTCCATGACGAAAATGGGGCCTTTCGCCCCAGCGCCGCGCCCCTTCGCAGCACAGCCTTGCAGCAAGTTCCGCGCACGGAGGGCGGCGCGTGCGTCTTCAGTGTGTGGCGCTGGCAGTCCCGCCGCGAACGTTCGCCCAAAGCGTTCGCAGCAGCAGCACGGAGAGAGTGCGGCTCCTGCTCCAAAGATGTGGTCCTCGCGTTGGCACCACGCATGCTCGTCTGAAACATGTGCAACAGATTTACAGGTGGAGGAGCGTGTCCAAACTGTGGCCTCCGACTAATGCCGCGAGCATGCGGCTGAACAGTTCGCAGCAAGCTCCAGAGGAAACGCGGGCTGTGTCCAAGGTGGTGCTCTCGCTGTAGGCGTGGCGCACAACCATTCTAAACTTCGGCCAGCTTGGCGGATGGAAGGCGGATCCGTTTCACAGGGGGGCTCTCGCCATGGCGCCGGGATCATTCGGCTCAAAGTCTTGCAGCCGATCCAAGACCTGTGCACCAGCCATGCTCGAGCTGCGGCTCTCGCCTTGGCGCTGCGCGCATTGTTTGTCGCAACGTGGTTAGGAGGATAGGGGGACTCTGCTTCTTCTGCATGGTAACTCCGCGGCGCTGTTTGGAGAAGTCGCCCCTGAGACATCCCCAGAGTGCACGACCACAAGTGTACGCCAGCCTCTGCAACAGTGGCACGGGTGGAGGGGCGGTCCGACACCTCGTTGTGAACTGTACGATCCGTGTCCCTCGCCTCCCTGACTGCGCGCCAGTACGATGCACGGCAATTCCTTTTTTCAACGCGGGGCCCTCGCCAAAATGGCAGGCCCACCTCACTGGTATGTCAGGGGGGGGCGCCTCTTGCAGTGCAAAGAAGGCGTGCACGGCGTATGAGGACACCTGGGACTGGGTGAAGTGCCGCATTGTTTAGGCATGTTTGGCTTACTCTGGCCCTCCTCCTCCTCCTCCGTTTCTTCCTCCTCCGTCTCCTCCTCTTCCTCCTCCTCCTCCTCCTCCTCCTCCTCGTCCCCCTCCTCCTCTTCCTTCTCCTCCTCCTCCTCCTCCTCCGCCGTTTCTTCCTCCTCCTCCTCCTCCTCCTCCGCCTCCCGAAACAGCCGCCGCCCGAGCCCATCCGGGCGTGGTCTCGACAGGAACTCCGAGATGGAGTCCGCCCGTGTCGACGAGGGCGCCCACGCACGCCCCCAGAAAAGGGATCACCCCCCACACACACACACACACACACACACACACACACACACACACACACACACAGACACAGACACACACACACACACACACTCATAGAAGCATCGACAGATAGACAGACAGACAGACCGGCAGACAGACAGACTGACAGACAGACAGATCGATAGATAGATAGAAGTATCGATATATAGACAGACAGACAGACAGACCGACAGACAGACAGACAGACAGAC
>CAUYUJ010021652.1:0-15000 GCA_963575745.1 Prorocentrum cordatum | reverse complement strand
TACCCTCCCCGAACCGATCTCGATCTTCTGCCTCGGTCCGACTGAGCACACGAGACCCCCGGGATCCGCTGCCGAAGCATCCCCTGCGATGCTGGCTGCCACTCGCCTCAGGTCGGGCACGGCCTTCTGAGGGCGACCTCTGGAAGAAAGAAGAAAAAACAACTACTCAAACAGATTCGAACATGGTGCCGCCAAACCTTCCTTTGACGATCGCCCTACGAGTTCGGAAGACTCCGCCCGTGGAGGGTCACGCCCGACGCGACACCTGCCGAGCCAAGGGCGCGCGCCCGCCGCCGCAGGAGAAGGGGCCCGCGGCGAGGCCGCGCGCTCGGCGCCGCGCCTTCTCCGCGACCAGCACGAGCGCCTCGCAGGCCTCCGCCGTCAGGAGCGTGGCCTCGCGGGCGGGCGCCCGCGGCCGCTGCGGCGAGGGGCGCTCGGCACGGCTGGACCCGATCGTTGCGTTGTT
The DNA here is from genome assembly GCA_963575745.1 of Prorocentrum cordatum. NCBI lineage: Eukaryota > Dinophyceae > Prorocentrales > Prorocentraceae > Prorocentrum > Prorocentrum cordatum. Next base: position 14,534 of record CAUYUJ010021652.1, on the reverse strand, counting down.
CGTGTTGCTCGACCTGTTTTCATCGATCTATCTCCATCATCTTGCGGGGAGCGTTTGGCTTCTTCGCAGCAGCCTTTGGCTACCCGGCCTCCCCGGATGCCAGCGCGCTTGGCGCGCCTGCCGCCCTTGTAGGGTCGCCGGACTCCTGGCGTCGGCCGCTTCGTTCGTTCGTTGGTTCGTCCCCGCCAAAACGAAACACGGAGCACAGCCGAGGTGCAGCAGAACGAGGAGGAGGAGGAGGAGGAGGAGGAGGAGGTCTGGGTCTGGCCCTGGCGCTGGGCGGCGAGGAGGGCGGAGCGGGCAGGGAGGAGGGAGCTCAGGAGGCCAAGGTCGGGGGGGCGCAAGACTCGGGCACGGGGGAGACTCGAGCTGGCCCGCCAAGGCCGTAATGATAAAATGGCGAGACTCCACCTGGAATCTGGCGCGAGCTTCCGCTGCAGACATCCCGCGACAACTGAGCCGTCAGAATCCAGGACGCGCTCGTCAAAAAGCGTCGGCAAGCCCGAGTTCCGGCCTACTCGAGTCTCACTCTTCCCCGATATAAGGGCGCCCCAGGAGGCACAGCGGAAGGCACAACTTCCAAGATGCCTCGCATCTCTCCCCCGACTTCATGGATCTCCGCCTTCCCGCCATGTCCCGTGCGTCCCCAGATGTTCCTGGAGATCGGCGCGCACGCGCGTCTGTGTCTATAGTCAAGGCGTTGACCTAAGGAACCCTAAATAAGGAACGAGGCCCCTTTTTTCATAGGTTAACCCTCGACTTCCCTTCGAAAGCTTAAGGAAAACCTTGGGCAAGGAGCCCCTCCCCAACGAAAAGGGTTCCTTCTTCAGCGCCCCGACTCTATTTTTGTTGTCCCTCTTGAGAGGTGGGGAGCGCGGACAGACACAGTTCGGAGCCCGCAGAGGGGCCGAGGCGGCCCAGCCCTGGGCCAGCGCAGCCCTGGGCCCGGCCAGCAGGAAGGGGGGATGCCGGGGCCCCCTCGTCGCCGCGGCTGGACGCGGCTCGAAGCTTTGCACGGTTTCGACCCTGGGAGGGGACCAGGTGCCGATTTCGAGCCGATTTGCTCTCCTCCCCCTCCGCCTCTTGACCCACCCATTTTCTTTGGGCGGATGCAGCTCAGACCCTCCCGCCGCCTCCAAAACATAGTCAGTGATGCGACGCTCCGACCTGAGAGCGAAACTGTGCCAAACCCTCGCGGCGCGTCCTCAGATAAGAACGATTGTATGGGCTTGTGCTGCTGCGGATTGCACCACACAGGATTACCTACGCACTACTGGAGATCGTCACAGTGCTCGCCCGGCTGCGCAGGGGCAGCGGTGGCAGTTCTAACGACACGGTCCTCACCACGCGGCGGCTCCGAACAAAAAAAAAACTGACGGGAGTTGCTAAAAGTGCCCCTGGGTATCCCCCAGCTGTTCGCTCCATTCTGGGGCCCCATGGGGCCCTCTGGGCCTCGCGAAGGGTGCTCTGGAGGCCGTGGGGGCGCTTCCTTGGAAATACTGGGGGCACCTTGGGCAAGGGGAGCTTCTAGCAACAACCGAAGCTGGGGCCAGAAATAAAACTGATCTTGGTGGTCTCCAAACCAGGTGGTGAGACACCCGGTGGTGACCCCGATTCCCCCAAAGAATAATTCTGGGTCACCACCGGGTTTGGGGACACGCGGTCGCCACGAGGTTTTGCGTTTCCTGGGCCAGCCAGCGCTCGAAAACCATTACCCAAATCGCCCAAAACTCACCACCAGGTGTTCTCACCACCACGTTTGGGGACCACCAATGATCGAGCGGCCAAAGGTCGCCGGAACCGCGTCTCTCGACACCACGCGAACCACAGCAGGCAGCAAAAGACCGAAACGCCGGCCGGGGGCCCTCAACTCCGAGGGAAGAGAACACAAACATAAAAATCTCTCACCGCCGGGAACGTTGCTCCGACCCCACCCTGATAGAGAACAAGGGTGGTCCTCCCTTTATAATGCCAGGGCAAACATGGATGAGCTGAGCCTCGGAGCCTGCGAGAGCCAGGCTCCTCTCTGCCCCGTTTGAGGGTCAAGGGCTCCGTGTACACACCAGTCTTCCGAAGGATCGCGTGGGCTCGCTCGGAGGGGTCCCCAGAAGCGGCAAGGCTTCCCAGGGCGGTTCCTTGAAAGCCGTTCGGATGCTCGAGGGCACCAGAAGCGCGGGCGAACAACTTCGGCAGCAGGCTGCAAGAGGGACTGCAGAGCGAGCTCGGACTGCAGAGCGAGCTCGACAAACCCTGGATGATCGCGCCAAGGGCGAAGGGCGCTCCCAGGATGTGCCAGGGGGTGCTCCTCGATGCACACGGATGGCCCGTCGCCACCAGGAGCTCGATTGTGTGAGGCTCGGGGATGGACAGACCCCCCTTTGGTAAAACGTGGCTTAGTGAAAACGACCTGAGGCCCAAACCTGGCGGGCGCAAGCCTGGAAAATAATGCCACGGCGCCCCCTCGAGAACCGAAAACGGACAATTCACTAATCGACTTGTCACTGTTGGGGGTTCTGTCCACCCCCGAGAGGCTTGAGGGGAGAACGGTCCCTCACATGGCTCGCTCCTGGGGCACGGAGCCCACAGATGACGCAGCGCCTGGCCACGTAGAGGAATAACAGCCCCCCCCGCTCGCGAGGCCGGCCTCGTGATGCGCACGCTCGCGCAGCGCATGCTCTTGAAAGCCACGAGAATGCATTACACGTACGCCTTTCGTTCGCGCCTGGCTCTTATGGGCGAGCAACGACATATGTACATGTACGCCCTCCGCGGTCTTGCCTGCACGAACGTCCGCGTTGACACGCACTCCAGGGGAAGCTAACCGCGTACGTGTACATATGTTGCTGGCCTCTGATCTTGGTAGAAGCAGAGAAGGATTAGAAAATAGTCGATCCCCCAGAAAGTATGGGAAAATATGGGAAGTGGAGGGGAAGACAAAAACCCAGAAAATATAGGAAAATATGGGGCATCTTTTTATTTGTGTGTATTTATTTGTGTGTCCTGGGGCCCCTTCATCCTAGCTGAGACCTGGACCCAACTGAGCGACGAATCAAAACGGCTCTTACGCGACATGGCGAAGCGACCTTACGCTGCAGCTTACGCCAGCCGCCAGCGCGGCACGCTACATAGGCAACGAGGGCGCTCGCGCGCCACCTTGCCCATGCAGCTTACGCGCCGATGTCGGCGGAGACGGCCCCGTCTTCTTTCGTCGTTCAACTGGGAAAAGCGTTGCCAGAAGAAAAAAAGGAGGGGGAGGCCAGGAGGAGAGGTGGGCTCCTGACTTGGAGCCCAAACCCTGCGCACGCATCCCTCCCGCTCCCGCCGGCAGACCTGGCCCCCCGCGCCGGGTGGACGGGGACCAGAGCTCAGACAGGCACCGCAGACGCCCCACAAGCCTGGGGGCCAAGAGAGCAAGTCGGACCGCGCGGGCCTGCGAGAGCTCACGCACACGTCGCCCCCACTGCAAGGCGAGGCCAGGCACCCGGGGGTGCCGCCCCGCACCCTCCGCCCCGTGAGGAGGGTGGGGGGAGGGAGAGCTGGAGGAGGCAGAGGGGCCGCGGCACGGACCCGGGGGAGGGTGGAAGAGGAGGGGAGGGAGGAGGGGAAGAGGACGGGAATGGATGGGGGGAGCGGCACCAGTAGGGCGCAGGGGGAGGGGGGAGGGGGAAGCCAGGCGACTGGGTGCCCCCCCACCCGCGCCCCGGGGGGGGGGGCCCTGATCGCGCCGCCCTCGACAGCAAGAGCGGCAGCGGCGGACGGCGGGCGGATGATGAGGGATCGGTGCCGAAGCCGGCGACGGCTCCAGGGACCAGCCACACGCCAGAGCGACCCTTGGAGGCCTGGAAACGGGCACCGGCGCCGCCATAGGGGTACGCCTCCACAGGGATAAGATGTTCCTAGATTTCGGTGTGGGTGGTGGCAATTCGGCCACCTTGGAAGTCAGAATATCACCGATATTGGTGTTGGTGTCAGCCTCTGGGCCTGCGAGACCCTGGGAAAGAGTGACCTCTGGCGCGCGGCTTTGAGGGGGCGAGGGGGGGGGGGGGAGCAACCCCAAGCGCGCAGGCCGCTGCTGTCGCATCGCAGTCAGCGATCGGGGGACCCCAATAGGGAGGTGGCTCCCGCGAAGGGTCCCTCTCACGTGCGTGCAGCCGAAAGAAAAGCGAGAACGCGTCATTTTGCGCACCGGCTCAGCTGTAGATGTCATCTCCGTCGGCGGATGCCGGTGGCTGCTCGCCAGTGGCAACACCAGCAGCCGCCGAGTTCTTGACGCAGCGGTCCACCACCTCGCGGGTCCCAGCATTCAGCGGCGGCCCTCCCTGGCTTTGCTCGTCCTCTGGGCCTCCTGGGGGCTTCTCGTTGTCCCAACTGGCCCTCCCACCGAGGATCAATGGCAAGCACGACCCAGGGGGTTTTGGAAAAAACAACCAGATTCCTAGAAAGCAGCTCGCGGAAGCTTTTGGTCGTCCCGATGGCCAGAAATAGCGCGCACAGCGGACATAATGCATCTCCCCCACATGGCGGTATTGGAGGCCACTGGTCGCTACTGAACGCTGTCTGGGCGCAATGGGAGCGCTATTCGGCGCAACCGGGCGCTATCTAGCGCTCAACAGCGCTATTGAGCACTGCATCCCCAGGCAGAAACCTTTTTACATCTCGGCGTAAATAGTTTGACAGCACCTATGGATCCAATAGGATCTCTTTCTGGGTGTGTACCAGCTTCGTGGATCCTACTTCTGTGTGGCGCAGATCTATATGTTCTGCGCATGTGTATAACAATGTCCCATGTTCTTCTTGAAGAAAAGATGTTCGCTGGAATACAGCAAGAATAAGAGTTAATTCCTGGATCCGAACAGAATTGGATCCGCTGGACACTGCACGTGAGGCATCATGCGATCCACGGAGCTATGCCTCTACAGGCGAATATTATGATTCTACAGGGTATGGGTTCTGGTGAAGGGAGGGGGGAGGGAGGAGGCAATGGGAGGGGAGAGGAGGAGAAAGGGGGACGGAGGTAGGACGGGGATGCAGGAGGACAATTTAGGGGGGGAAGGTGGGTGGCAGAGGAGAAGGAGGAAGAGGACCAGTGGAAACCCAAGAATCATCAACGATGTTTGAAGTAACGCTCCCTCCAAGCTCCCTCTTTATAGGCCCCTACACCGGTTCATTTCCATTGAGGAACTGCCTCGCTGGAAAAGAACAGTTTGAAGATCCTGAAGCGTGCCCAAAGATTGTTCTCGGGATTTCAACGCCACGTATCAACCTAGCTGCTGCGTGTTGACAATGCAGAATCGTGCCAGAGCGTCATTTTTGGGACTTCGACACCGCGAATGAACAGAACTGCTGCGCCCGCATAATCCTGAATGCGTCCAAAACACAATTTCTGGTGCGCTGTCATGAGAATCCGTGAAACCCTACTCTTGCATCTTTGTTGTATATATGTATATAATATATATATATATATATATCTATATATATATTATCGGCGCTGCGCTGAAGCCACATTTTGAACAGAAACCGTCCTCAATCCGTGAAATTCTTGCAAATTTGAAAAACGAATGTGCGCGGCGCTAAAGCGAGAACCAGATTTTGAAAAGGAACCGCCCTCAATGCGTGAAACGATTGTTAACTTGAATATAAAAAACAAATGTGCGCGGCGCTACAGCGAAAACCACGTTTTGAAAACGACCCGCACTCAAGCCGTGAAACTCCTGTGGATTTTTGAAAGAATGCGCCCGGCGCTAAGGAGAGAGCGACATTTTGAAAACCACCCGCCTTCAACCCGTGAAACTCTTACAACTTGTTTATACGAATGTGCACGGCGCTAAGGCGAGAGCCACATTTTGAAAGCCATCCGCCCTCCATATGTGAAACTGTTGTCACGCTTAAGTTTTAGAATCATAAATGGTGAGGGCGTCTCAGGTGAAACGCCCGGCCCGCCCTAAAAACTGGCCTCGGGGTGCGACAGGGAGGAGTTATCTGTAAGGAGAAGGAATGGAGGAGGAGGAGGAGGTGGAGGAGGAGGAAGGGGGAGGAGAGGATGAGGAGGAGGACGAGGAGGGCGAAGACAAGCAAAGCGTCAAGGTCGGAAGTTCGAGCGCCACAGCGGGCCCAGCCACCTCCCCGAACCCCTCCCATAACATTTGGGTGATCGGAGGATTCGTTCGGCCCGCGCAGGCGGGATTTGGAACTGCATCTCCCCCACAAACACCTGCCACTCTGCCGCGAGTTGCTGGCATGCTAGCACCAGCCGCCCCACCCTGCGTGAAAGCGCGCGAGGTGCACAAAATCCTTCATCGGGATTTGGAACTGCGCGTCCCCCACCAACATCTGCCACTCGTTCGCGAGCTGCTGGCAGTGTGGCATCAGCCGCCATGCCCTGCGTGCAAGTGCGGGAGGTGCGCCAAATCCCGCAGCGGGATTTGGAACTGCGCGTCCCCCACCAACACCTGCAACTCTGTCGCAAGTTGCTGGCGGCGTGACATCAGCCGCCCCGCCCTGCGTGCAAGTGCGGGGGGTGTGCCAAATCATCCAGTGGGATTTGGAACTGCGTCTTCCCCACCAGCACCTGCCACTATTTCGCAAGTTGCGTGCAAACTGGCATCAGCCACAACGCCCCACGCGCAAGTGGGATATGGAGCTGAGCCCCACCCCACCACCACCGCCACCACCACGACCACCACCACCACCACCGCCACCACGACGACCACCACCACCACCACAACACCAACACCTGCCACGCTTCCGCAAGTTGCTTGCATTGTGGCATCAACCGCCCCGCCCTGCGTGCAAGTGCGGGAGGCGCGCCAAATACTTCAGCTGGCCTTGGAACTGCGTCTCCCCCACCAACACCTGCCACTCCCTCTTGCCTGCAATGTGGTATCAGCCGCCCCGCCTTACGTGCAAGTGCGGGGGGCGTGCCAATGACTCTGCCAGGATGTGTAACAGCGCCTCCCTCACCAACACCTGCCACTCTTTTGCAAATTGCTGGCATCGTGGCATCAGCCGCCCCGCCCTGCGTGCAAGCACGGAAGGCGCGCCAAGTCCTTCAGCGGGATTTGGAATTGCGTCTCCCCCTCCCACACCTGCCACTCTTTCGCAAGTTGCCGGCAATGTGGCATCAGCCGCAACGCCCTGCGCGCAAGTGCGGGAGGTGTACCAAATCCTTCAGCGTGATGCGGAACTGCGTCTCTCCCACCAACACCTGCAACTCTGCTGCATGTTGTTGGCACTGTGGCATCAGCCGCCCCGCCCTGCGCGCAAGCGCGGGAGGCGTGCCAAATCCTTCAGCGGGATTTGAAACTGCACTTTCCCCCACCATCACCTGCCACTCCTTCGCGAGATGCTGGCATCGTGGCATCAGCCGCCACGCCCTGCGCGCAAGTGCGGGAGGCGCATCAAACCCTCCAACGGGATGTGGAACTGCGCCTCCCCCGCCAACACCTGCCACGTTTTCTCAAGTTGCTGGCACAACAGCCGCCCCGCCCTGCGTGCACCTGCGAGAAGTGTACCACATCATTCAACGGGATTTTGAACTGCGTCTTCCCCACCAGCACCTGCCACTATTTCGCAAGTTGCGTGCAAACTGGCATCAGCCGCCACGCCCTGCGCGCAAGTGCGGGAGGTGCGCCAAATCCTTCAGCGGGACTTGGAGCTGCGCCCCACCCCACCACCACCTGCAACTCTTTCGCAAATTGCTGGCATTCTGGCACCCGCCGCCCCGCCCTACGTGCAAGTGCGTGAAGCGTGCCAAATCCTTCAACGCGATTTGGAGCTGCTTCTCCCCTCTCAACACCTGGCACTCGGTCGCAAGTTGCTGGCATTCTGGCATCAGCCGCCCCGCCCTGCGTGAAAGTGCCGGAGGTGTGACAAATCCTTCAGCTGGCCTTGGAACTGCGTCTCCCCCACCAACACCTGCAAGTCTGTCGCAAGTTGCCTGTAATGTGGCATCAGCCGCCACGACCTGCGTGCAAGTGCGGGAGGTTTGCCACATCCTCAAGCGGGATTTGGAACTGCGTCTTCCCCCACCAACATCTGCTACTCTTCCGCAAGTTGCTGGCATAGTGGCATCAGCCGCCACGCCCGACGTGCAAGGGCGGGGGGCGTGCCAGATCCTTGAGCAGGATTTGGAACTGCGTCCCCCCCCCACCAACACCTGCCACGCATTCGCAAGTTGCTGGCATTGTGGCATCAGCCGCCCCGCCCTGCGTGCAAGTGCGGGGGCATACCAAACCATTCATCCCCAGGCCGGAGGTTGCCTTCTCTTGGGAGGACAAAGTGGAAACACCAACGGATCCAATTGGATCCCATGTTGGGTGTGTAGCAGCTTCGACGATAAAATTGCTGTGTTGCGCGGGTCGCATGTCCCGTGTGCGTATGTGAACAATTCAACGGATGCAGGTTTGCTGCTAGAATAAACGGACATAGCAGAAGTATAATGATGATGCGAATCCGGATAATACGAATAGGACTAGGAAGAATACAAATCACAAGCATCACACTACAACCATTACTTAACAAATGATCAGTGTAAATCCCTGGACCCACACGACATTGGATCCACGGGGCACTGCACGTGAGGTATCATGCTATCCACGGAATTGTGGCACTGCACACCCATGCGATGATTCTACGGGGGAACGTCTTCCATGTGGTGAAGAGAGGGGGGGGGAAGGATGCAAAGGAAAGATCAAGGAAGAGAAAGGAGGACGGAGGTGGGAGAGGGATATATGAGGACAAATGAGAGAGGAGGGGGAGGAGAAGGAGGAGGAGGAAGAGGCGGAGGAGGAGGAGGAGGGGGAGGAGGAGGCATATGAGGAGGACGGAGGGAGGCGGAGGGAGACGGCGGGAGGGGGGAGAAGGCGGGAGGAGGGAGGGGGAAGAGTAGGAAGAGGATGAAGAGGATGAAGAGGAGGAGGGAGGGCGAGGAGAACAAAGGCAAGCAAAGTGTCAAGGTCGGAAGTTCGAGCATCACAGCGAGCCCAGCAACCTCGACTAACCCATCCCAGAACATACGAGTGCTCGAGCGCCACAGAGGGCCTGGCCATCGCACAAGCTCCTCCCATAACATACGGTTGCTCGAACGCCACAGCGGGCCCGACCAACTCCCGCATTTCCTACCATAACATTTGGCACGTCCCGATTAGAAGCAAGCGCAACATACATCCGTTCACTTGAACAGCACGGCGCTTCCGACGTCTCGGGCTCAAGAAGAAAATCTCTCGGCCCGCGTAAGTAAGTACTCGCCGGTGAATCCCAAACCAACGGAAGCTGCCTTGATTTCCTATCTAACCATGCTTCTCCAGCCAAATCCCTTCTTCCCCTCGCAGCAGGCAAAGGCGCATGCAGCGTCGGCTGACCAAACCTAACTACGACTGTGAGAGCCCCATCGGGCCGGGCCAGGCGAGAGTTGTCGTGGACGAGAAGGAGCTGAGAGTGGGGAAAGCAAGTGGGCGGAAGGGACAAGGAAGCAGGGCGAAGGAGACCAAGCTTCTCCCTTCCTACTCTGGCCTTATCATCATCATCATTAACATAATCAACATCATCAGCAGCAGCAGCATCATCAGCATCAGCATCAACATCAGCATCAGCATCAACAGCATCCGCAATCTCATCATCATCATCATCAGCAGCAGCATCATCATCACCATCATCATCCTCGTCATCGTGGTCATCATCATCATCATCATCATCATCATCATCATCATCATCATCATCATCATCATCATCATCATCATCATCATCTTCATCTTCATCGGCATCATCATCAGCATCAGCATCAGCATCACCAACACCATCACCATCAGCAGCAGCAGTGTCATAAACATCGCCACCAACACCATCATCATGATCAAAACCATCATCACAACCACCAACACCACCACCACCATCAGCAGCACCATCAGCGTCATCATCATCACCATCAAAAACACCATCACAACCACCATCACAACCACCACCGCAATCAGCATCAGCATCAGCATCAGCATCAGGATCAGCAACGTCATTATCATCCTCATCAGTATCATCATCAGCAGCAGCAGCAGCATCGTCAGCATCATCATCATCATCATCATCATCACCATCACCATCACCACAACCACCATCATCAGCAGCATCATCACCGTCGCCGTCATCATCATCAGCATCGTCATCATCATCAATATCACCATCACCATCGCCATCGCCATCACCATCATCAGCAGCAGCATCACAATCATCACCACCACCACAATCATCATCAAAACTATTATCACCACCACCAAGATCAGCAGCACCATAAGCGTCATCGTCATCACCATCACAAACACCGTCACGATCGCAACCACCAGCACATTTAGCAGCATCAGCATCAGCATCAGGATCAACAGCATCAGTATCATCCTCATCATCATTATCAGCAACAGCAGCATCGTCAGCATCATCATCATCACCAAACCACAACCACCATCATCATCACCATCATCATAACCATTGTCGTTATCATCATTATCATCATCAGCAGCATCATCATCACCATCCCCACCACCATCACCACCACCATCAGCAGCACCTGCTTCAAAATAACAACCACCACCATCATCAGCATCAGCATCATCAGTATCATCAAAACCGGCATCACCACCACCACCATCAGACATCATCACAATCACAATCACCATCACCATCAGGAGCACCACCACACTCAGCATCAGCGTCAGGATCAGCATCATCATTATCATCGACATCCTCATCATCTCAGCAGCAGCAGCAGCATCGTCAGCATCATCATCACCACCACAACCACCATCATTCATCAGCATCATCAGCATCAGCATCATAATCGTCGTCGTCATCCTCATCATAACCTTCATCATCAGCAGCAGCATCGTCAGCAGCAGCAGCATCCCTATTCCCTCGTCCATTTCCTGCACCTCCCCCTTCTCCCCCTCCTCCACCTCGTCCCCCTTCTCCACCTCCTCCGACCTCCCCCTCGATCGGAACTGCCCCCCCAGACCTCTCCTGGAGCGGGTCTTCACGATTAGGCGATGCCAGTCGTGGCGACGAGGAGCCACGCATCAGCAAGAGAAGGCAAGATGAAGCAAGACAGGAAAATGTACTCATACGCAAGCCCACATCCTCCTCCCCTCTCCCTCTCCTGAACTCCCCTCCACTCTCCTCCGCCTCCCCTCTACTCCTCCTCCCCTCTCCTCCTCCTCCTCCTCCTCCTCCCCTCTCTTCCCACTCTCCCTCTCCATCCTAATCCTCCTCCTCCTCCCCTCTCCTCCAATCTCACTTTCCGCCTCCCACGCCATCCTCGCGGCAGGATTGCCAATCACGCGCTGCCCCGCAGTGAACCCCATTATTGTCCCACGGTGACCAAAGACGGCCCAAAGAAGACCCAACTATGGCCCAAGGCAGCACAAGATTCCCTCCAAGACTTGCCAAGGACAGCCCGCAGTAGTCTCCTATCCATCCAGATGTATACAAGAGGCGGGATAAAATGGCCCGAAAACGACTCCAAGGAGGCCTCAGAGCCTCGCAAAGGAACCCGAACGGCCAGAATTAATGAATACGAAACCGTTGCTTCTTGAACTGGTGAATCTTACTCAAGCATCCCTTAGATCAGCGGCGCGCCCAGGGGGGAAGTGAGAGGAAGCGTGCCTTCTCGGAAGGCTCGGCAGTCCTCCCGCATTCTGAGAGATGCTCGATACCTTCCCCGAAGCCGCGCCAGACTTCTCAGCAGGCTGGGAGGGCGTCTGAGAGGCCCTCTAGCCTTCTGAGAAGGCCTCCTCCTGCTGACCTCCCTCCCTGGGACCCTCCCTCGTCGCCGACAGGGCGGCCGCAGTCCCAGGAAGGCCCGCCGGGGCCCACCAGAGCCCCGAGAATTATGTTGCTCCCATCATACTTGAGGACCACATCCCAGAAACAATTTCGAGCACCCGGAAAAGTGTCGAAAGAGTGTCGAAACAGTGTCGGGCGAGCGTCTCCCAGGGCCCGCCACGTGAGACAACCCTCGAGCTCCGGTGTGTTTCGGGTGCTCGAGATTCCTTCTGGCGATCAAGGCCAAAGTAGGCTGGAACATCATACGGCAGGTTCGTGTCGTGACGACCCCAGCGTTGGTTTCTGACACTGCGTGGATCGTTCAACCTTGAACGATCGGCGGCTCTTCGACCACCCGATCGTTCCATGTAGGCCGATTCTGGGCCACTGGTGGCGTTCAACCTTGAACGCCCGCGGCGGGGTCGCCGCCGGTCGACACGACGCGAACCTACCATAACCCGAGAGGAAGGCCCCCGAGAGGAAGGCCCAGGCGCCCCCCGCGGCCCGCGCGCAGACTCGCCGCCGCAGGACGCGCTGCGACGCCCGAGCCCGACCCCGCCTCTTGCGGGGACCGGCTCGGGGAGGTGGAGGGGGGGGGAGGGGGGGCAACCCACGACCCGAGAGAGCTGTCGACGAGGAGGAGGAGGAGGAAAGGAAAGGAAGGGAAAGGAAAGGAAAGGAAAGGAGAGGAAAGGAAGGGAAGAAGGGAAGGGAAGGGAAGGGAAGGGAAGGGAAGGGAAGGGAAGGGAAGGGAAGGGAAAGGGAAGAAGGAAGGGGCGGGGAAGGGAATGGGAAGGGAGGGGAAGGGAGTGGAAAGGGAAGGGAGGGAGGGAAGGGAAGGAAAGGCAAAGGAAAGAAAGGGAAAGGAAAGGAAAGGAAAGGAAAGAAAGAAAGGAATAGGAAAGGAAAGGAAAGGAAAGGAAAGGAAAGGAAAGAAAGGGAAAGGAAAGGAAAGGAAAGGAAAGGAAAGGAAAGGAAAGGAACAGGAAGGAAAGAAAGGAAAGGAAAGGAAAGGGAAAGAAAGTGAAAGGAAAGGAAAGGAAAGGAAAGGAAGGAAAGCGAAAAGGAAAGGAAGGAAAGGAAAGGAAAGGGAAAGAAAAGGAAAGGCAAAGGAAAGGAAAGGAAAGGGAAAGGAAAGGAAGGGAAAGGAAAGGAAAGCGAAAGGAAAAGAAAGCGAAAGGAAGGGAGGGAAGGAAGGAAGGGAAGAGGGAAGGAAGGAACGGAAGGAAAGGAAAGGAAAGGAAAGGAAAGGAAAAGTGTGTGAACACGGACAGGAGAGGAAAGGAAAGGAAAGGAAGGAGGAGGGCGGAGGAGGAGGAGGAGGAGGAGGCGGAAGAGGAGGAGGAGGAAAGAGGAGGAGGAGGAGGAGGGAGGAGAGGAGGAGGAGGGAGGAGGAGAGAAGAGGGAGGAGGAGGAGGAGGAGGAGGAGGAGGAGAGGAGGAGGAGGAGGAGGAGGAGGAGGATGAGGAGAGAGAAGGAGAGGAGGAGGAGGGAGGAGGGAGGATGGGGAGGGTGAACACTATTTACGATGGGTCGGCAGGTCGCGAGAGGCCCCCGAGCGCGAACCCGCGCCCTCCTCGGCGGGGAAGGCCCTCGGGCCCCGATGGGGGGTCGACACGCCCCCCCCCATGATCCCGTCCAACCGAACGTTGCCCCGGAACATCAGTCTTCTGCTCATGGGAAAATCCGCCGACCCTGTCGGCGGCGTGCGTCAGGGGGGAGTCCTTTCCCTCCTCCTCCTCCTCCTCCTCACCTCCTCCTCCTCCTCCATCCTCCTCATGACCGCCTCATCCTCATCTCATCCTCATCTCATCCTCATCTCATCCTCCTTATCTCCGCCTCACTCCTCCTCCTCCTCCCCCTCCACCTCCTCCTCCTTCCCCTACTCACTATGCTCCTCCTCCTCCCTCCTCCTCCTCCTCCTCCTGCTCCTCCTCCTCCTCCTCCTCCTCCTCCTCCTCCTCCTGCTGGTCGTCCTCGATGTCTTTCAGGATCGGAAGTACTGGCTGTCAGGCCTTCACAATCGAAAGGTACCGATATCGCTTCGGGGATCTACTGACCGGGGTCAATCCAAGCCCGGGTCAGTCAGGCCTTGCAGGATCCTGCAGGATCCTGCACCCAAGCCCAGGTCAATGCGCCCCCCTGGCCCTGAGGGATCGTGCAAGATCCGGCGCTCTGGCTGACCCCCGTCTGCACCGACTCCCATTTCTTGAGCCCCGGCCGCTGACCCCAGGACCTCTCCCAGGGTGCGTGCTGACCACGACTTCGAGGCGAATCCAGCGGCGGCGACGAGGGAGGCCCAGGAGGCTCCAAAAGGGGAAAACGGGCAAAGGGCAGGCGAACCAAGAATCGAATCGACAAGTCGGATCGCGAAAAAACAAGCATTTGTCGCATGCTCGCCTATTCGGTTTTCACAACGTCCCAAACGGGCAAAGAAACCTTCAGTACCGCCCCCAGACGGCCAAAGGGGACCCCAAGAAGGGTCGAAGAGGGACCAGCAACAGCCCACGAAGCCCCCAAGACAGCCCAAGAGGGCCCCCACACGGCTCCAAGACGGAGTCCTTTTCGAGCCTTCGGCCCCAAGACGCCCCCAGCCTGCCCTAAAAACAGCCTAAGAGGCCCTGAGGGACCCCCGAGAGAACCTCAAAGGCCTCCAAGAAGCCTCCAGGAAGCCCCCAAGAAACCCCAAAACTTGGCCCAAGATGCCTCAAGGCGGCCGGATATGGCCTGCA
>CAUYUJ010021651.1:106841-135980 GCA_963575745.1 Prorocentrum cordatum | reverse complement strand
CCCTTTTCTTCTCCTCCTCCTCCTCCCTCTCCTCCTGGTAGCTGCGGTGCCAGGCGGTAGCTACGGGGAGAACGCGGAGGACGGGGGTGGCCAAAGGCTGGAGGCAAGGCTATATGGCTGCATGCTGAGAGTGTTCAGAGCGCAGGAAGAGACATATGCCACGAGGTGTCGGACGACTGTTTCAGCGCGTAGACGAGATGCGTGAGAGCGGCTGCCCAGCTAAGTTGCAGCATGCCGACAACGCACTGTTGGCTTTGGAGTGCGTAGTGAGGTACGCTGCGGACTCCCTGGCCCCAGCCAGGAGGTCCTGCAGTGTGCGTCCGGTTGCTCCCACCCCCATCCCTCCCCCATGATGCAACTCCCACCCCTTCCCGCATCCACATGAGGAGGGATGGTCCTCCTCCTCCTCCTCCTCCACCTCCTCCTTCTTTTCGTCCTCCTCCTCCTTCCTCCTCCTTCCTCCTCCTCCTTCCTCCTCCTCCCCCCTGCCCCTGCCCCCTCTGCCTCTGCCCCTGGCCCCTCCGCCCATCCCTCCTGCGCCTCGGCCCTCTCTCTTTGCCTCGGCCCCTCCGCCAGGGCCTCGGCTTCACGACGCTGCATCCGGACTTCGCCGCCAGGGGCATCCAGGCGCCCGGCGGCGCGGCTGCGCGTCGCGTCGCGGAGGGGGGGGGGAATCGGAGGGATGGGGGAGGGAGGATGGAGGAGGGGGAGGCCGAAAAAGAAGGCAGGAGGGATAAGGGAGGAAGGAGCCTACAGGAGGATGAGGATGGGGACGACGATGCATACGTATATGATGATGATGGTGATGCTGCTGCGGCTGCTGCTGATGATGATTAGGATGATTATGCTGATGATGATGACGATGATGATGATGCTGATGATAATGATGATACTGATGACGATGACGACGATGATGATGCTGATAATACTAATTTCGATTACGATGATGCTGCTGCTGAGGATGATGCTGATGATAATTATGATGCTGCTGCTGATGATGCTGCTGCTGCTGATGATGCTGATTATGCTGGTGATGCTGCCGATAATGATGATGATGATGATGATGATGATGATGATGATGATGCTCATGATGATGAGTAGGACGATGATGATGATGATGATGATGGTGATGCTGATGATAATGATGATGATGATGACGATGCTGATGATGATGGTGAGAAGGATGGATAGTAGGATGATGACGATGCTGATGATGTTGATGAAGAAGAAGGTGCTGCTGTTGCTGCTCCTGATGATGGTGATGCTGCTGATATTGATGGTGGTGGTGTTGGCGGTTGGTGGTGGTGGTGGTGCTGATACTGATGATGTTGCTGATGATGATGATGATGATGATGATGATGATGATGATGATGACGAGGATCTGAATGGTTCACATTAGTGCCTTAGTTGCGGGGCTATCATGTGAGACCTGTTCTGTAGCGATGCACAGGGATCCAGGTCTGTGTCAAGATGGGTCTCGCTGCAAGCCCCCAAGGCCTTGAGACTCAAGCACATCGATTCTTGGGAGCAGAACGACTCAGTCTTGGCAACATTCTCTTGAAACCACACTGTGTTTTGCGCTGCTCTTCTGACGTGCGTTTCTCCATCTCGTATCTTCTTGTATGTATACGTACGTGTACATGTGCACACGCATGTATGCATGTATGCATGTATGCATGTATGCATGTATGCATGCATGCATGTATGTAGGCATGTATGTATGTATGCATGCATATGCATATGCATGCATGCATGCATGTATGTATGTGTGTATGTATGTATATCTGTATGCATGTATGCATGCATGCATGTATGTATGCATACATGTATGTATGTATGTATGTATGTATGTATAGATGTATGCATGGACGTATGTGTATGTATGTATGTATGTATGTGTATGTATGTATGTATGCATGTATGTTTGTATGTGTGTATGTATGTATGTATGTATGTATGTATGTATGTATGTATGCATGCATGCATGTATGTATGTATGTATGTATGTATGTATGTATGTATGTATGTATGTATGTATGTATGTATGTATGTATGTATGTATGTATATATGCATGCATGCATTCATACATGCATGTACGAATCTACATATATATACATTCACATACATATAGGTATGTATACACACACATATATAAATGTATGTATGTATGTATGTATGTATGTATGTATGTATGTATGTATGTATGTATGTATGTATGTATGTATATATGTAGGTAGGGAGGTAGGTAGGTAGGTAGGTAGGTATGTATGTATGTATGTATGTATGCATATACGTGTGTATGTTTGCATGTATGTAAATTCCATGAAATGTCACTGTCATGCAATGTAATGGAATGTAGTGGAATGTAACATTCTGAAACGTAATGTAACGCAGCGTAGTGTAATGTATTGGAGTTCAATGTAATGTGCATTAAAGTTATTTAATGTAATTCAATGCGATGCATTGTCAAGTAATTTACTTTGCTGTGATGTAGTTGAGTGTAGTGTAACGTAATGCCATGTAATGTACTGTACTGTACTGTACTGTACTGTACTGGACGTATGAAATGTATGTATGTACGTAGGCAGGCAGGTAGGTAGGCAGGCAGGTAGGTAGGTCGGTATGTATGTACGTATGTATGTATGTATGCTTACACCTATACCCACGGTATAACCGGCGACCGGGCCCTGGGGCCCCAGAACCCTTCTTTTTCAAGACTCCCATTCCCCCCCTCGCACCAGAGTTTCGTCCCTGGGGCCAGCGGGCCCTTCCCAGCGCTACAAGCGATTTTCCGGGCTCCC
This sequence comes from Prorocentrum cordatum, assembly GCA_963575745.1. NCBI lineage: Eukaryota > Dinophyceae > Prorocentrales > Prorocentraceae > Prorocentrum > Prorocentrum cordatum. Next base: position 133,178 of record CAUYUJ010021651.1, on the reverse strand, counting down.
GGGGGCTTTTCAGGACGGCCCCAGAGGACGCAAAGGGGCCGCCGAGGCGGACCAGCGTGGCCAGCGAGGCTCCCAGATGGCTGCAAGCTGGTCAGAAGAGACCCCACGGACCGCGCGGGCGGGTCCAGCAGGGCCCGCGAAAGGGTCTCGAGAGGCGAACTCTGTGGATCTTCTGCTTGCTCGTTCGAGGATCTGGACTCAAGAGGCCTCCAAGAGGGCCCCGCAATGCCAACATCAATGAACAACTATGGGAAAGCATTAGTGTTTGAAGATCTCGCTTTGTCGTTTCCGATGGGCTCATGAGGCTTCTGGCTGGACGTCTAACGGCCCAAGCGTGCCCCAAGAGGAGCCCCACGAGGCCACAAGACGGCCCCAATAGCACTCCAGAGTAAAACGGCCCCAGGGACCTCCCAGAGTCCCCCGAGACAGACGGCTTCAGAAAGCGTCAGACAAGGTCAAGCGCGCCAGAGGAGCCCGAGGGAGCATCAAGACGGCCGACGGGGGCCCCCAGGACCCTTCAAGATGGCCCCGAGACGGCCCAAGATGGTCTCAAGACGGCCCTTGAGGCCACCAAGACGGCCTAAGATCGACACCAGACGGCCAAGACAGCTCAATATGGCCCCCAAACGGCCCCAAGAGGCCCCCAAGAGGCTCCCAAGAGGCCTCTCAGAGGCCCCCAGCGAGCCCGAATCATTCAAAAACCTACGGAAGGCTATGTGCCCGAATCATTCTGAAGACCTTGCCTTTTCTCTTTCGATGTGCCTCTCAGGCCTCAGGATGGTCCAAAAATAGCTCCACGGGAACCCGAGAGCAGTAAGGACGTATGTGAGAGGAGAGAGGAGCGATCAGGGACAGACAGCGAGACGGAGGGAGTTGAGTAGAAGGATTGTTTCAAGGTAGGCTTGGGGAGGGAGCCTGTTGAGTATGGGGTTGTGTGCTGGACACGAAGGCTGACTTTTGAGTACGTGGGGGTTTGTTGGGGGAGGAGGGAGGTGCGTAGAAGGAGTGCTTCAGATTAGACTTGGGGAGGGAGCCAGTTGAGTGTCGGGTGGTGCGTTGGACGCGGAGGTTGTTGAGTATGCTGGGGGGTGTTGGAGACGGAGGGAGTTGAGTAGAAGGAGTGTTTCCAGTTAGAGTTGGAGAAGGAGCCTGTTGAGTATCGGGTGGTGTGCTGGACACGGAGGCTGTTGAGTATGTGGGGGTGGGTTGGGGACGGAGGGAGTTGAGTAGAAGGAGCGTTTCAGATTAAGCCTGGGGAGGGAGCCGGTTGAGTGTCAGGTGGTGTGTTGGACGCGAAATCTGTTGATTATGTGGGGGTATGTTGGAGACGGAGGGAGTTGAGTAGAAGGAGCGTTTCAGATTAAGCCTGGGGAGGGAGCCGGTTGAGTGTCGGGTGGTGTGTTGGACGCGAAATCTGTTGAGTATGTGGGGGTATGCTGGAGACGGAGGGAGTTGAGTAGAAGGAGCGTTTCAGATTAAGCCTGGGGAGGGAGCCGGTTGAGTGTCAGGTGGTGTGTTGGACGCGAAGGCTGTTGAGTATGGGTGTGTGTGTGTGTGTTGGAGACGGAGGGAGTAGAGTAGAGTTTAGGCTTGGGGAAGGAGCTTGTGGAATGTCGGGTGGTGCGTTGGACACGAATGCTGTTGAGTATGTGGGGGTTCGTTGGAGTCGGAGGGGGGTGAGTAGACGGAATGTTTCAAGTTGGAGTTGGGGAGGGAGCCTGTTGAGTATCGGGTGGTGTCACGAAGGCCGTTGAGTATGTGGGGGTGTGTTGTGGACGGAGGGCGTTGAGTAGACGGAATGTCTCAAGTTAGACATCGGGAGGGAGCCTGTTGATTATCGGTTGGTATGTTGGATACGAAGGCTGTTTAGTATGTGTGGGTGTGCTGCAGACGTAGGGTGTTGAGTAGAAGGGATGTTTCACGTTAGGATTGGAGAGGGAGCCTTTTGGTGGCTATCGGGCGGTGTCTGATACGAAAGCTGTTGAGTATGTTGGGGTGTATTGGAGACTGAGGGAGGTGAGTAGAAAGAGTGTTTCATATTATGCGTTTGGGAGGGAGCCTGTGGAGTATCGAGAGGTGTGTTGGACACGAAGGCTGTTGAGTATGTGGGGTGTGTGTTGGAGACGGGTGGAGTTGAGTAGAAGGAATGCTTCAACTCAGGCTTGGGGAGGGAGCCTGTTGAGTATCGGGTGGTGTGTTGGACACGAAGGCTGTTGATTATGTGGAGGTGTGTTGGAGACGGGGGGCGTTGAGCAGAAGGAATGTTTCAACATAGGCTTGGGGAGGGAGCCTGTTGAGTGAAGGTGTGTCGTACACGAAGGCTGTTGCGTGTGTGGGGGTGTGTTGGGGACGGAGGGTGTTGAGTAGAAGGAAAGTTTCAAATTCGGCTTGGGGATGGAGCCTGTGGAGTGTCAGGTGGTGTGTCTGACACGAAGGCTGTTGAGTATGGGGGGGGGTCTGTTGGAGACGGAGGGAGTTGAGTGTGTGCTTCTCGACCTCCTCGTCGTTGCCTTCTTCGGCCAAAGAGCACACCAGGTAGTGCAGCTGCTCCACGGTCCACCACACACCGAAGCAGTACAGAGGCTGCAGCACACGAGAACACGAGCACGGCCCGAACATCGAGTGATGCGGAAAGAGGTTCAGGGCAAGGGCGCACCAGAGACCTCGAGCGAGACATGATGAGGATGGTGATGGTGATGCTGGGGATGTTGATGACGGTGACATTGGCAATGGTATTCATGTTGTCATAACTGCGATGGTGGTGATGGTGATGATGATGCCGATGAGTGTGACGATATGAAGGCAATGACGATGGTACTGGCGATGGTAATGATGGTGAGAATGGTGATAACTGAGATGATCATGAAACTGATGAGTGTGATGATGATGCTGATGATGCTGATGATGATGATGATGATGATGATGATGATGATGATGATGATGATGATGATGATGATGATGATGATGATGATAATGGTTCTGATTAGGATGACGGTGTGCGAAAGAATCGGCTGCGGTGGGGGCCTCTGGGAGGGGCCCCGGCGGGGCATTCCGGAAATAGAGGAAACCTATGATAATTCATAGAGTGGACGAGGAGATGGGGGATCATGGTGGGTTCAGCGGGCTCTTTCTTTCTGTCTTTCTTTCTTTCTTTTTCTCTCTCTATATATAGCACGGGGAACTGGGTCCCCGGATCCTGGGCTGGCGCACTTTATCAAATCTCCCGCTTGCGACCCCCTTTTGGTCCTGGGGGGGGGCCGACTCTTTTCGGGGTGCTTCGGGGCGGGGCCCGCCGCTGGGGGCACGCCGAGCAGCTCTCAGAACGGTCAGACAGCCGTCCCGACGGCCCAAGACGCTTTCCGAGCGGCCCACGAGGCCTCCAAGGCGGCCCAAGGAGGCTCAAAGAGGGTGTCCCGTCGGTGTCCCATCGGCGTCCAGTTGGTGTCCAGTAGTGAGATCGATAGCGAGATCGATAGTGAGATCGATAAGGAGGTCGATAGTGAGATCGTTCGTGAGTTTGATCGTGAAATCGATCGTGAGAGGGATAGTCAGATCGACAGTGATATCGATAATGAGATCGACAGTGAGGTCGATAGTGAGATCAATCGTGATGTCGATCATGAGATCGATCATTATTTCGATAGTGAGATCGATCGTCGTCTTAAATTTCTGACCAGAGGTTCTGGCATGCCTTGGACGCGATGGGCCAGTGAGCTCCTCATATCTGCTCCGCAAGGACCAGCACAGCCCCGACTTGGTTTCTGCTTCCTGCGCAGCCGCCTCCCCCAGGTGCTGGGCGTGTCTCCGAGCAGCCCCGAGGAGAACCGGAAGTTCCGGGAGGATCGGGGGCGGAAAAGAGGGGGGCCGCGCACATGCCGCCGGTCATGCTTTGCACCCCCCCCTCTGGGACACCCCCCTCTTGGCCGCTCCCGAGAGGAGTACGGCCTCCCGTTCCCGCTGCTCTCCGACGCGAGGCAGAGCATACCCCGGGCGCTGGGCGTGAGCGGCCGCTGGGGCGCGCTGCTGCACCCCCTCCGAGAGGGCGGCAGGAAGGTCGCCATGTTCTGGCCCAGCGTGAACCCCGCCGAGTTCGCGAGGAACGCGCTCCGCCTGATAGACCGCAACTTCCCCGACAGGGTCCCCGAGGAGGACCGGCCACGCGCCAGGGGGGGGTAAGTCGGGGGGTGGGGGGAGGGCTGCTCAGAAGCACAGCCCTCTGCTTCTCAGAGGGCGCGGGCCTCGTCTGCAGGCGCAAGGCCAGCGCCTCCTGAGGAGCGGCCCCCTCCTCAGAGGCCCTCGCCCTCCCCCCTCCCCCGACCCCCCTCCTGCGCGCCGCCGCGAGGAGGACGAGGAGGCGGAGACGGAGGCCGAGCTGTAGCCGCCCTCTGGCCCGGCCCCGTCCCCTCCCTCGCTCGCCCCGGCGGCCCGCACGGGTGGTGGTGGCCCGAGGGTTGCTCGGCGGGCAGGGGCCTTCTCGGAAGCGCCCGCAGCTTGCCTCTCAGACGGCTTCTCAGAAGCCGGGAGGGCTTCCCCGTCGTCATCATCATCATCATCATCATCATCATCATCATCATCATCATCATCATCATCATCATCATCATCATCATCATCATCATCGTCATCATCATCATCATCATCATCGTCATCATCTTCACCATCACCATCATCATCATCACCATCACCATCACCATCACCATCACCATCACCATCACCATCACCATCACCATCACCATCACCATCACCATCACCATCACCATCACCATCACCATCACCATCACCATCACCATCACCATCACCATCACCATCATTATCATCATCATCATCATCATCATCATCATCATCTTCATTATCATTACCATTATCAATATCATTATCATCATCACCATCATCACCATCATCACCATCATCACCATCATCACCATCACCACCATCACCATCACCATCACCATCACCATCACCATCACCATCACCATCACCATCACCATCACCATCACCATCACCATCACCATCACCTTCACCGTCACCATCACTGTCAACATCACCGTCACCATCATCACCATCATCACCATCATCATCATCATCATCATCGTCGTCGTCGTCGTCGTCGTCGTCATCCTCATCACCATCACCATCGTTGTTGTCGTCGCCGTCATCATCACCATTGTTATCACCATCATCATCATTCTCATCATCATCCTCGTCATCCTCATCATCATCACCACCACCATCATCATCATCATCATCATCCTCATCATCATCACCACCACCATCATCATCATCATCATCATCATCATCATCATCATCATCATCATCATCATCATCATCATCATCATCATCATCATCATCATCATCATCAGCTCACGCAGAAGCCCCTCCGCCTCCTTGGGAGGCCACCCCCCTGGCGCCAGCCCCGCAGTGCGCGCCGCCGACTGCCCTTCGCCTCCCGCTCCTCCCGCCTCTTCCCGGAGGCAACGCGGAGGCAGAGCGAGTGGCGCCGGCCGCAGCGAGGTGCGGTGGCGGATGGCGGATCATCGACAGGCAGACCCAGCTAGACGCAGGTGCAGGCCTCTGCGAGAGGGGGGTCGGCCTCGCGAGGCGAACTCGCCAGGGCCCAGAGCACGGAGCGAGGAGGAAGAGCAGGGCGTCCGAGCTGCGCCCCTCGGGCTGCGCGAGAGGACAGGACAGGCAGAGGGGGGGGGGGACGAAGTCTGCTGTATGCAGCTGGTTTCCGCCCCGCCGCCGGGCCCATTCCTCGGTGCGTGGGCGCCTCCGGGCGCCAGGAGACGCCAGGAAGTCCAGCCACGTGAGCTGATCGATTCTATGCCCTACCCTTTGCCATGCTACCCTTTCCCCCCCCCCCCCCCCCGAGATCCCCCTCGCAGGTGTCTCCCGAGGCCTCCCCAGGGGCCTCCACAGCCCGCCTGAGAGGGGCCGGGAGTGGCTCCGTCTCCATCCCCCAGCACGGCTCTCCCAGTCCGTGCGCAGCAGAGAGCCACAGCCGCAGCGGAGGCTTTTTTCTCTGCAGGGCTCCTCGAGGGGAGACCCCGCCGACCTCGACAGCAGCACTCTGCTTGTGGTTCTGGTCGATTTGGCCGTCTGGGAGGCACACATCGACCACCACCACCACCAAGCTGGTTCTGGTGCTCTGGCGATTGCTGACGCCCAAGATATTCTCTAGGGTGCGTCCTCGATGTGGTTGTGGTCGCGTCATGTCTCCGCATTCCCCATCTCCTGCCTTGCTGCCTCCCCCTCATCCCTCGCCCCTCTGAATAGGATGAATCCAAAGCTATGTTGTCGACGCTTCGCGCATTCCCCCCTTCCAGCCCATTCAGAAGCGATCCCCAGGCGAGTTGCCCGGATCAGGAGAATACAGGACCATGCAGTGGAAAAGCAAGGAGGGCAGTCGTCAAACCGAGGCTTGGGATCAGCGTGGGCAGACTCAGGAGTCAACCGTAAAGGCCGGCGCGGATCTTTGGATCTGCGAGCGTCTTGTGTACTTCTTGGAGCAATCTTTGGGCGCTGACGTGGCCGTTTGGCACGCTGTTGGGGCTCTGCTTGGGTCTGTCTCTGATAAACCCTGGGGACCTTCTAGGGCCATCTTGGAGGGCGTCGATCAAAAAGGGGGCGACTTTGATTAGCCTCGACCCGACGGAGCCCGAACAATCGTCTCTTAGGTCCCTCTTTGGACGCTCGTGGGGTGCTCTTGTGCGCTTTGGGACCCCCTTGGTCCCTCTTGGGGCTCGCTCGGGCGATCTTGGACTCATCTTGAGATCTCAGGGCTTCGTCAGAAGCGACGAGATGAGAAGGCAAAAGGCACGTAAGACACATGAGGTGCCTGACGGACTTTGGCTTCTTGGGGTCTTTTTTGTGAGGCTCTGAGGCCACTAGGAATCGCCCTGGGGCCGTCTTAAGGCCTCTTGGAGGGATGCCGGAGGGCCATGCTGAGCCAATCTGAAGGGCATGTTGAGATATTATGTGCCATTTTGGCCCAAAAGCCTGGCACACCCTTCCGGAGCTTCGTGGCCCCAGAAGGAGATCCACCGACGGCGATATTCACAACGACGGTATTCACAACTGCATATGGTTGGGTCCTTCGCCAGGTCAATTTTTCAAGGACTTTGGCTTTATCAAGTCTTGGCGTCCGATAGAAGGGGCCCAGCAAGGGCCCAAGGCGAGCCTGGTTACCCTCATGAGGACCCCAAGAACACCCCAAGAGTTTTTAGCTAGTCGCAAGGTCCCCCCCCAACGCTCAAGTCCAAAACTCCGTCCAACAAATACATCTGTTCCTCGTCCTTTTCTCCGTTGTTGGCCAGGGCCAGCCACCGCGCCAGAATGCCGTCCACATAGTCCACATCTGGTCCGCGGGCAGGAGAGATATGGGGTGCTGCGCGGTGGTCGTGGGAGGTGGTGGGGGGGAAGGGCAAGTCCCTCCCCGCAGGGAGAGAAGGGGGGTTGGAGAGGGAAACGCCCTGAGCCGTCTCACCCAGAGGGCTGGTTGGATCTTCCCGCGGGCTACAGCCTCTTGCATCCCGCCCGAACGGGCACGGTGCGGCTGCTGCTCCGCCCCGAGCTTAGGGGAACGAAACTTGACATAAACATAACAACTCGGAGGTCCGCGCCGGGAGCGCGCCAGGGGCGGCGCCGAAGGCGCCGCCAGAGGGCCCCAGCGCCCCATCCGAGAAATCCGCGCGGACCTTCGCGTTCTCATGCTTGCGTTATTCTTCCTTCCCCTGGAGCTGCCCACCAGCAAGGGCCCGTCGCGGCGGTACAGAGCCAGACGCTGCCGGCGCCGCCCACCCCGAGGGGGAGCAGCTGCTGCAGCGGCATGGCGCCTACTTGCTGCAGCGGTATAGAGCTACAGCTGCTCCCGGGGGGGGGGGGCACCTGGGCCCAGGCCGCTCGGGGCCAGCGGCGGCGGCGCCGCCACCCCCCGGTGGAGAAGGGGGAGAAGGAGGAGGAGGAAGAGGAGGAGCAGGAGGAGGAGGAGCAGGAGGAGGAGGAGGAGGAGGAGGAGGAGAGGAGGAGGAGGAGGAGGAGGAGGAGGAGGAGGGAGGAGGAGGAGGAGGGAGGAGGAGGAGGAGGAGGAGGAGGAGAGAGGAGGAGGAGGAGGAGGAGAGAGGAGGAGAGGATGGAGGAGGAGAGAGGAGGAGGAGATGGAGGAGGAGATGGAGGAGGAGATGGAGGAGGAGATGGAGGAGGGAGATGGAGGAGGAGATGCAGGAGGAGACGGAGGAGGATATGGACGAGGAGACGGAGGAGGAGACGGATGAGGAGATGGAGGAGGAGACGGAGGAGGAGATGGAGCAGGAGATGGAGGAGGAGATGGAGGAGGAGATGGAGGAGGAGATGGAGGAGGAGATGGAGGAGGAGATGGAGGAGGAGATGGAGCAGAAGATGGAGGATGAGATGGAGAAGGAGATGGAGGAGGAGACGGAGGAGGAGGAGGAGGAGGAGGATGAGGAGGCGGAGGACCAGTGTAAACCCAAGAGTCATCAACGATGTTGGAATAAGCCCTCCCTCCAAGCTCCCTCTTCACAGGCCCCTACAAAGGTTCATTTTCACTGATGGAACTGCCTTTTTGGAATGACATCCGTTTGAAGACCCTGAAGCCTGCCAAAACGTTGTTCTCGGGATTCCAACGCCACGGATCAACCTGACTGTTGCGCCCTAATGATCCGGAATCTTGCCAGAACGACATTCGTGGGGCTTCACCTCGAATCAACGTAACTGTTGCACACTCGTAATCCTGAATCCTTCCAAAACACTATTTCTGGGACGCTGATCATGGGGGAATCCGTGAAATTCTTGCACACGTTGAAAACGAATATTATGCGCGGCGCTAAGGCGAGAGCCACATTTTGAAAAAGAACCGTCCTCAATCCGTGAAGCTCTTGCAACCTTTTCATACGTGGCGCTGAGGTGAGAGCCACGTTTTGAAAACGGGTCGCCCTCAATCCGTGAAACCCTTGCAATTTTGAAACGAACAAAATCGAATATGCGTGATGCTGGCGCTAAGGCAAGAGCCACATTTTGAAAACGACCCGCCCTCAATTCGTGAAAATGGTGAGGAAGTCTCAGGCGAAACGCCTGACCCGCCCTACAACCTGGGCTCGGGGTGCGACGGAGGAGGAGGAGGAGGAGGAGGAGGAGGAGGAGGAGGAGGAGGAGGAGGAGGAAGCGGAGGAGGAGGAGGAGGAGGAGGAGGAGGAGCAGGAGGAGGTGGGCGAGCATTCCAATGGTAAGTGATTATGCTGATGCTGCTGGTGACGATGAGCAGTAGCACGAGGAGCAGCAGAGGAGCAGGAGAGGAGGATGAGGATGAGTATGAGGATGAGGATGATGATGATGATGATGATGATGATGATGATGATGATGCTGCTGATGCTGTTGATGATGCTGCTGATGATGATGGTCATCAAGTTGCTGATGACAATGATGATGATTATGCTGCTGATGACGATGCTGATGATGAGGATGATAATGATGATGATGATGACGCAGATGATGTTGATGATGCTGATGATGATGATGCTGATGATGCTGATGAGGATGCTGATGATGATGATGATGCTGATGATGCTGCTGCTGATGATGCTGATTCTGATTATGTTTTTTTTATGATGATGATGATGAGGATGATGAGGATTATGAGGATGACGATGATGATGACGATGATGATTATGAGGGCTGCTGCTGATGATGATGATGATGATGATGATGATGATGATGATGATGATGATGATGATGATGATGATGATGATGATGATGATGATGATGATGATGATGATGATGATGATCAGGAGGAGGAGGAGGAGGAGGAGGAGGAGGAGGAGGAGGAGGAGGAGGAGGAGGAGGAGGAGGAGGAGGAGGAGGACGAGGACGAGGAGGAGGAGGAGGAGGAGGAGGAGGAGGAGGAGGAGGAGGAGGAGGAGGAGGAGGGCGAGGAGGAGGAGAAGGAGGAGGGGGAGGAGGGCGACTACGAGGACGAGGATTAGCCAGCAGCAACAGCTGCAGCAGCAGCAGCAGCATGAGATGGCCTGGGCTACCTCCTGCCACCTTCTGATCCTTCTACTAGTTAGATGGTTGGCGAGCGAGCCTGGGCCCCAGGTGAGTTTTCGAGCGCCGCCCGATTAGCCGCCCCGGCCCGCGGCCACCACATCCCGCGCGGCCTTCAGACCTCCTCGCGACCGCCGCGAGGCTTGGCGGCGAACCATGTGTGCCACCTCTCTCCTCCTCGTAGTCGTCGTTCCCTCATCATCCTCGTCGTCGTCCTTGTTCTTGTCGACGTCCGTAGCCATTTTGGCTCAAGTCCGTAGTGCTGTGGCACAGGACCTGACCTTACCGGCGTGGGGGAAGTCGCGGCCCCCGACAGCTTGTGACACCCCGTTGCCTGGTCAGACGAGGTGTTTTCGGCATTCTTGTGAGCTCCTGGTGGAGCATCCCTTCCCTACAAGTCTTTCGCCGATGGCATATGCTGACTCTTGGCGTCAGTGTGCGCCGTGGACGAGACAGCAGCAGTCATGGGGACCGCAGTATCCGCAGCGAGGAGTCGGCTCAGACGCCCTTCGCCTTCGCGGACGCGTCCTCCTGGCACACCGCCCTCGCTTATTTTCCCTTCGCCAGCACCTGGGTGGACTCACGTGACAAGAATAACTACATGTGGGCGTGCACCTGTTATCTATGGAAGAAGATCAGCCTGCAGTCGTCTGTATGCAAGCACAGTGGGAATGATTGCGTCGGCCCTGGGATTCTTCCGCTGGCGCCATCATGGTGCTGGTGGTCATGCTCATGGGGGCGGTGGCTACGGTGGTCTCGATTCTCGCGTCGGCGCATCGTCGGGAAGCCCAAGTGCATGCACAGCTGACTTGTCCACCGAGGAGCTCGAAGGTCCGGTCCCCATGCTCCCTTAGGTCGGGGACTCCACAGGCGTGCATTGGCATCATGCATTCCTTGGCAAGAGGTAGGCAGCCTCGCGTGAGCCCCCCCCCCTTCAGCAGCGTATTACCACAGCGTTGAGTAGTATCCGTTCGGTTGAGGCGAAGCTGGCCAAGGCTGTCAAGCAGTATGAGGACCTTCGTCTCTCCGAGCAGCAGCGCTCCGCATCTTCTTTGTCTGACGAGTTGGCATCATCGGAGCAGCTTTACTAATCATTGGTTGGTCAGGTACACGCAGCAGTCGCAGCCCCAGTTGCTTCGCCCGCTACCCCGAAGGAGTGCGAATGGTCCGTGCGCGACCTATTCGCGGGAGAAGATGCCGTGATCCCAAGCGTGGTCGGCGACCTCTTGTTGGCGGATGGCGGCGCCGACTTGGAATTCTCGCCCGAGGACAGGCAGCAGGCGGAGGCGCTGGTGGAATCTGTTCGTTGCTCAAGCAAGCCGTGGAGCAGGCAGAAAAGGCAAAAGCTGACCACGCTGCCCCACCCGAAAGTTTCAAAGCGAAGCGGCAGGGAGTCGACCCTCCTGCTGGCGGCGCAGCGTCAGTTGCTGGCGGTGATGACGCAGGGCCTACTGCCGGAGCTCACGCCGCCCCCGAGCCAGGCCAGCAGGCAGCCGCGAGCGCCGCGCCAGCCGGCCCGCCAGCCGCTGAGCCAGGCCCAGACTGTTCAATCTCAGTGGATCCAGCAGGCGGGGATTTGCGGAGGCTTCCCGCATCGCCAACCAGGGGGGGGGCCCATCAGTGGAATCTCTAACGTAGGATGGGGGCGCCCCCCAAGTACTTTCTCATGCGCCCGCCGTCAGTTCCTGTTGGAGGGCGCTGAACCTGGTGAATACCAAGGCTCTTCGCCATCATCGGAAAGGTTCCCCATCTGGATTGCTTCCTTGGTCTAGCGGTTCCTCCCGGGGCCGATTTGGCGGCGTCGGCCTTGGTGGGCTCGCCTCCTTGTGGGGGCCCGTTTTTTGGGGTGCCCTGCGAATTTTTCAGGCTGGGGTTGGCCCGGAGCTGGCTGAAGTAGACAAGGGCTCGCGTGGCGTGTCTCCAAGAGCGCCGCCGTAGGAGCCAGGGAGATTTAGACCCGGCCTTGGCTTGGGCGTTCCGACGAGGGTGGAAGTCCTTCGCCCTTGTCTCCCTGAAGAATCCTCGGGCGCCCGTGGAGGCGCGGCTATCTTCGCTCGCTCCTTCCCGTGGCTGCATCCTCTCGGTCGGTCTTCTCTTCTTGATGGGCGCGCGGTAGGAGGAGTGGTTCAGCTTCCAGGAGGCGTCAGTATAGCGGTGGCCAGTGTCTATGTATTTCACGGAGTTGGTTATGGTGATCTAGTCATATTACTCGTAGTGTCAGTCCGGGAATTCGCTGCGTCTTCTGGAGTGCTGTGGCTCGTGGGGGGGGTGGGCGATTTCACTCTGGGGCCCGGCGCCTTCCTCCAGTCCTCTTTGTTGGAAGAGGTCAAGGGCGGGCTGTGGTCACCACCTCGCCCCGCCTGCTCGACCGCTGGAGGCCTGGGGATGAACGATTATTTTTTGGCCATCCGCGGCCTTAGCCAAGCAGCCAGATCGGCCACCCTCGATTCGAAGGCCGACCTCGCGCCCCACGAGTGATGGGGCCTCCCATGTGATCTCCCTCGCATGCATAGGTGCGAACCGAGCTGGGCGAGGCCATGAAAGTTGGGATGGGGAAGGGCGTCGCCACTCAGCAATGACTGGGCGAGGCCTGCCAGATATGGGCAGGCGCGGCTGGGCCGAACCCTGCAATCGCACAGGGGCTGTCCTTATCCAAGTTGGGCCATCGCGGGGTCGCGCCTGAAGTCGTTTGGGGGGGCATCGAGGACATTGGCGCTAAGGAACATAAGCGCCTCAAATGGTTCGCCCTAAAATCCCCCCCCCGCGGTTTGCGCCGGAGAGTCTGGCCGAGGGGGCGGCGGCGAACGGAGAGATGTTGCCGCTGATTTCGAGGCCGCTCGCGCTGCTGTTCTTCTTGCGCCTAGGCAGGTAGTCGCTGGCGGGGAAGGCCGAGCGGTACTTTTTGGTGAATCTCTCGGGCTGGCGAGTGGCGCAGCCCTCAGTCAGGCGGCGCAGCTGGTAGCTGAGGCGCGTCTTTCCGAGGTCGCCGCTGCCGTTGAGTCGGCGGTGGTCGAGGCCGGAGCGAGAGGGCGGGCTTCCTGGGCCGAGTGGAAATGGTGGGTACTGAAAGGTGGGCCAGGAGGGTGCGTCAGGGAGAAAAAGATTTTTCCCTGTAGAATCGGACCTACCCTGGGAAAATCAGACATCCCCCAGTATATTTCTGAGAGCATTCATTGTCTCTGAGGAGCAGCTGAAAGGCTTCTGAGAGGCTTCTGAGAGGCTTAACTATTCACTACTATACTACGATACTACTATACTAGTATACTACTACTACTATTACTACTACTACCACTACTACTACTACTACTACTACTACTACTACTACTACTACTACTACTACTACTACTGCTATTGCTACTGCTACTATTACTATTACTACTACTGTTCCTGTTATTACTACTACTACTAATACTATTACTACTACTACTACTACTACTACTACTACTACTGCTACTACAACAATAACTACTTTCACTACTACCACTTCTACTACTACTACTGCTACTATTATTACTAGTCGTACTACTACTACTACTACGACTAGTACTACTACGACGACTACTACTACTACTACTACTACTACGACTTCGAGTACTATCACTACTACTACTACTACGACGACGACGACGACTACTACTACTACTACTATTACTATTACTACTACTACTACTACTATTACTACAACTACTACTACTTCTAAGACTAGAAGTACTGCTACGACTACGACTACTACCAGTACTTTTGCTACTACTACTACTACTACTACTACTACTACTACTACTACTACTACTACTACTACTACTACTACTACTACGACTACTATTAGTATTACTACTACCAGTACCACTGCTAGTACCACTACAACCACTACCACTACTACTACTACTACTACTACTACTACTACTACTACTACTACTACTACTACTACTGCTACTACTACTACTACGACTACTACTACTACTACTACTACTACTACTACTACTACTACTACTACTACTACTACTACTACTACTACTACTACTACTACTACTACTACTACTACTACTACTACTACTACTACTACTACTACTACTACTACTACTACTACTACTACTACTACGACTACTACTACTACTACTACTACTACTACTACTACTACTACTACTACTACTACTACTACTACTACTACTACTACTACTACTACTACTACTACTACTACTACTACTACTACTACTACTACTACTACTGCCACTGCCACTGCCACTGCCACTGCCACTGCCACTGCCACTGCCACTGCCACTACTACTAATTACCACTGCCATTACTACTACAATTACGAGTACCAGTACTACAACGCGCGAGCACACCGAGATCAGACATTTCCGGGTATGTTTTTTTCGGAAGCCGAATGGTCAGACGTAAGCCAACCAGTTGGCTTTCGAAGACTTTGCGGCCCGACCCCGCTCGAAACATTCGCAAAGGGAGTGCCGCCGGAATCGGACATTCCCCGGTGCTACCGGGGATTGTCCGTTTTTCCTGGGGAATGTCCGATTTTCTTGGGCTGCGTCCTGATCGCGTGCGTCAGGTCACCTCGCCCTCTCGTGTCTGGTCGGCCATTGCAGTTTTGGTTACTGACCGGTATCTTTTCAGTGACCTCCTTTTCCACCTTGGCCACTGAGACGGCCGAGTACAAGGCTCTGCTACAGGCCGCTCCTGTGAATTCCCCCTTCCTCCTTTGGAGTTTAGACCCGATCCCGAGTTGGGCTTCCCCCTTATTGGCGCCCTCGGTGCCGCGAGCAAAAGTTTGCGACGATCTGCTGTGAATGCCGACGGGTTCCGCGTGCGGCAGTGTGGTTGGCTCTCGGACGAGGCCTCAAAGGCCTTCCGCACATTTGCAATGTTATGGGGGCCCTTCGCCTCTCCCGCCTCAGAGTTACGCTTCTGTTTCGATGCTTCTGCCCAAACTTCCTGGAGGATTCAGACGCATCGGAGCTTTTTGTGGTCCCTTCCGCCTCAGGGGGCGGCTCCGCAGACCGCCGGCGGTCGCCCGGGGGTCCGCCCGCCAGAGGTATTGGTTCGCTGCGGGGAAGTGCACGGGCGCGGCCGACGCCGTCTGGCGGCAGGCCCTCCTCTCCGAAGGAGGGGCTGCTGCTGGACTGTGATCGGCCACGCTCGTATGGGACCCCCTCTAAAGTATTGCGAGTCGCCTTCCATGGTTCGGGTGCTCGCGGGTTGTGAGCGGCATGGTGGTTTCCCCCGAGGCATCGCCCGCCTCGCCTGCCTGGGGCGCCGCGCTCCGAGGCGCCGGGTCTGGATGGCATGCTGAACATTGCCCTGCATGCGCGGAGAGGCGTCGTCGCAAGCGGCCCCTTCGCCGCGATGCTTATTCAGGTCAACTCACTGTCGGGCCTGGCTGGGCCCCGTCGCGTGGCATCCTCGCGTGGACTGCGCAGTCTTTACATCGATGCCTGCGGCAGTCGCGCTGTGGGATCCTGTTGGGATGCTCTCCAGGGGTTTGCCCACTGGTCCTGTTTGGACTTCTCTACCGGGTGGTGAGTGGGGATCTCGGGCTGACGTCGGCCGAAGACTGGCCGCCTCGCTGGTTCGCGCCGCTCTCTCGCGCTGGAGATCCCGCAGCAGATCGGGCGTGCCCTCGCGGGGCCGCGTGCTCGCTGTCTGCGCGAACCTCGGCGCGGGCGACAGGGCCGGCGAGATGGGGCGCCGCGGCGGCTTGAAGGCCGCGTCCAACGTTCGGCGGCGCAATGCTCGAGTGAGGGCGAAGAGGCTTGGGCGTCTCACTGGCAGCGTAGGGCGTAGGGCGCGTTCGGTTGGGGCCTCTGGCACTCTCCCTGCCTCGACATGTGGCCGCGGGGATTTACGGAGTCTCAGCTTCGTCGCCTTCGCCGTTTTTTCGCGTCCATTCTAAAACCTCAGGCTGGCGACCGCTCGCTGCCTATACTCATAATAAGGTTGGAGCGAGATCCTATTTGGCAAGTCCAGGGGGCTCCCATAGTTAGGTGGCGTAAGGAAATTTGGAACTTCAAATTACAGGTGCGCCCGTCTTGTTTGTTTCTCCAGGTTCTCAGGGGTGCGTGTGCCCCCAATTCCAGGAGCCTTCCAGGATTTGGTGGGCGGTCTCGGGTCCTGCGTCGGCTATGGGGGAAACTTTGGAACAACCTGGCTAGACGATGCTAAATTTTGCCACAGTTGTCACCGACTTAGGTCTGGAGGTCACTCTCACGTTGCAGTCAGCTGCGATGCTGAAACAGTTGCTGTTCGACGCCGTCCTGCGCCAGTTAGAGCGCCGGATTTGCGAGGCGCTTTTCTCCCCTAGTCGAGTGTGCTTCGACGTGGTCCTCAAACATCCGGCATCTAAGAGGTACTCGCCCCTGCAGAAGGCCATATTGAGGACTGTCTTCGGTGGTGCGCTTTTGACTGGAGTCTATGCGCGCTCAAGAGGATGCCAGTGTCCCCCAGACTGTCCGTTTGACTGGTACGAGAGACAGTCCTTTGCGTCGGTCGTGGAAGCGCCCCAAGGTCCGGGATGAGCGTGGAGCTGTTATGGATCCAGAGCTGTCGAGAGAGCTGTAATCGTTCATCGCCAATCGCAACCTGCTTTTCGCCCGGCCCCGTTGTCGGAAGGGTCTAGTCCGCGCGTTGGTTCGCGGAGCCGCTCCGACCCCTGCCTCATTGAAGGGGGCATCTTTGTGGGCGGCTCTTGCGCGAAGCATGCTGTAAAAGTGTTGCGCAAAGCAGATTGGTGCTGCATTGTTTTCAAAAACGGTGTCAGACAGTGCGAGATGAAGTGCCATGCTCATGCCCCTCTGAGACACCCCTCAAGCTGCTGAATTTTCAAGATTTGCAGTCCCAGTCATGTGCTTGAATGGCCCATAGGTCGTCTACTCTGATTGTTTTGACGTTTTGAACCAGTTTAACAGCAGCTCCGAGGAGCGCACCTCGATTCGCAAGGACTATGCGGGCCATGTCGCGCAAGCTAGGCTTGACCCGGCTGTCCCAAACCTGTTCGGAGGTCTTGGTTGGAGTGTTCGTTCGAGGGGCGGGGGGAGCGTGGCGCTGTGCGCGATGTCTCAGGGCAACCAGGAAGGCAGATTTTTGTGCCGACCTCCGTCTTTTTCCCACCTCTAGACCCCGTCCTCGGAAGTGTTCGGGGAAAACGCGCGGCCTGGATTTGGAAAAGGTTGCCGCGAACAAACACTGTCTCATGGCTTTCAGCTGTTCACACCGATCCATGCTGGTAATTTGAATGTGTTGCTCTTCTTATGTCTGGACTGGCTCGCCTTTACAGTTTAGTTTGCATTTAAGGAGGTATGCGGATATGACGGACAGTCGGCAAGTCTCGAAGTGGACACGTGTGCTCAGAGGCGATCACCCACAGCATGGTAAGGACAAGTGTAGGTCCTTGTTGATGGAGTTTGCCCGATTCTGCCCGTGCTCCTTCGTCCTGCCCCTCTTGTCCCGTCGCTCGATTACGCCGCTTAAAGGGTCGCTCGCGTGTCGCGCCAGGAAGAAGAGGAGCAGGGAATCGAGTCCAATGGGCAGCGACTTATAGCTGCCGCTGGAACCACCTAGAACTCTTGTTATGCGCCTGTCAGCGCGGAGGAGTATTCCAATGATTCAGACTGAGCACCGCGGAGGTTCGGCATCGACCGTGGCGGCACTCGGCACTGTCCTATCAGCTGGTTCCTTCCTGCGCTCACCTGTCGCATTTCTAGGCCACGGGGGGGCGTGTCCCTGTGCCGCACAGAGCCAGTCATTCGCTGCTGACTGGCCGGTTGGCGCTCTGTCCTTTCTCGGCTGTCTGGGCTCTTTCCCAGATAGCCGCGAGAGCCTCGAAGCAGCTGGGTGCTCGCTGGCCCAAAAAATTGGTTCTTGTCGATGTGGTCCTGCTCGTCTCCCTCTCCCGTTCTCCCTCTCCCCTGTTCCGTCCTCCCCTGCGTCCTTCGTCCCTCGTCGTCCCTCGTCGTCCCTCGTCGTCCTTCGTTTTTTATTTCGTCCCCGCTATAATCATTAGCGCTTCGCGTATCTCCACCAGCCCATCCAGACACGATGCCCATCGGAGCTGCCCTGAACGGAGGAGCGTGGCATTGTTTTGAGATACCGGGGGGCTGTGTGGGCCAGAGGTCCCCTGAACGCCACCTTGGGTCTTTTCGGATGTCCCTTGGGAGCCTCCTAGAGGCATCTTGGGGCGTCTTGATAGGGGGCCTCTTGCCAGCTTTTCGGGGGCCTGTTTTGAGCATCTTGGGTGCCTTTTGGGAACCTTCCAGGGCTCCCTGAAAGGTCCTTCGGGCCCTCTTGGGGCCATCTTGGGCCATCCTTGCACCACATGCGTTCTCCTGTCTTAAACGGAATGAGGAGCTACCACGCCCCCCTGGCATGATCCGCCCGCCCTGGTGATGTGCAAATGATGTAGATTCTGCCCCATCGTTCGTTTTAAAAAAAGGAGCTCACACCATCCAGTCCAGCCGGTGTCGACCCCCCCACCATCTTTTGCAACAGAGCAGTATGCACGCACACTCGTCTATGAAACATCATGCATTTTCGAGAATCCTTCGCAAATAATGGGGCGAAGTGCACATGCGCGCGTCGTCGCGCGCGCATGCCATAATCTTTCAAAAACGAGTGTCCGAACACATGTGCAAACACATGGCTGTGCAACACCAGCTTTTGTTAAACAGATTCTGCGCGCGCGATTTTTCTAATTCTTAAAGAATCCATGCGTTTTCCAACATCGTCATCAAATGCGACCAAACGGTCCTCTCGCACGCGCATGTCGAAATCATCCGAACGCCATTGCGCGTTTGCTGGGGGGCACGATCCCTCTTAAATGATACCATGCGGGCCACTCGCACCCATCGGCCGCGCGCGCATGTAGAAATCCTTCCAAAACCTTCATCACCGACGCGTGGACGGCATCATCCTCATCGGCGTGATCAGCATCGGTGCCGTCATTTGCCTTGCTGTCGTTGTCGCCGTTGTCGACGTCGCCTTGATACCGCGCCCGCCCGCGTCACCGTCTCGCACTGAAGTGCCCACGCGTCAGCGCGGCCACGTGGCTGCTCTGCACGCGAGCTTGCGCGCGCAAGCGCGGCCGCAGCCATGCGCCAATCAGCGCCAGGCAGACATCACAATTGCCGCCTCATCGATTTTGCAAACCAAGTGGCGGGTGGGTTTGTGGGATGATTGTGCGAGCAGTGGAGTTGACAATTGATTGCGAACGAAAATTTAGTTCACAACATAGATGTTACCCCATATAATTCACAACATAGTTTGCCATCGGCACACTGCAGGGTTCCGCGCTCGCTAACATGTAGCATTGTTTTTTCAGGGATGATGGACCTGCCCGCAGCAGGCAATCTGCCAGCAATCCCTTCGCCCCAGTCGAGAGACAATTCAACGTGACCACTAGGTGCCCGCGCATGATCCAGATTTTGCCGCAAGTTGCGCTGTATATTGTTTCCTGTCACGGACCGATGGGGGGTGTTGGCATTGCACACAGCAGGCACCATGCCGGCTCCCCGACGTCACTGTCAAAAACCAATGCGAAGCGATCGCGGGGCGCCCGCGTAGATCCCGATTTTAGCGCAAAGTTCACTTCGTACAGTTTTTGTTAGGGATGGTCGGAGGTGTAGGCGTTGCACGCCAAGCAATATGCCAGGCTTCCTGGAGTGACTATCAAAAACCAATGCGAAGAGCTCACCAGGCGTCCGCGCATGAATCAGATTCTGCTGCAAAGTGCAGTTTGTATAGGTTCTTGCAAGGGATGGTGGGGGGTGTCGTCATGGTCCCGGGTTACTCGCTGATCGGGTGGGGGAGGAGGTGTATATGAGTAAAGAACAGTGGTCAATCTACCCCAGGCCGCAAGCCGTGTCGCTCACTCTCACCCGCCTTCCCAACAAACAGGCAGCATCCGAGCGTGGGCCCCGATCCCTCTGAGTTCATGAGTACGGTCGGAAGCACAGAGCAGACAAAGTGAGGGCATCCCTTCCGTCCCCGTCGAAAGCCAGTGCGACGTGATCTCGGGGCGTCTGCTCATGATCCAGATTTGGCCGCAACGTGCACTGTGTCTGGCTTTCGTCGGGGGTCGGGAGCCTGCGCGGAGCGGCCAACATGAGGGCAACCCTCCGCTGCCCCGTCTGTCGCAGGGCAGGGCAAAGTGATCGCGGACGCCCGCGCACGAGTCAGCTTTTGATTGCCGCGCAGGGTGCTGAGCATTCCGTGCCGACGGGGGTGCGGGGCCGCTGCGCAGAGCGGACATCTTCGGGGCACCGCGGCCGCCCTCGTCGAGCGCCGGCGCGAGGCGCCCACGGGGCGCCCGCCGGCGGTCCAGATTTTTTGCCACACCGTGGGTCTGTGGCGATTTTTTCCTTCTTGTGCAACCCCCTTTCGGCGCCCTCCTGAGATCTGGGATGGCTCCCCCCTCCCTCCCCCCCCTCTCTCCTCCCCCTCCCCCTCCCCCTCCTCCTCCTCCTCATTTCCTCCTCCTCCTCATTTCCTCCTCCTCCTCGTCCTCCTCCTCCTCGAAAGGAGCCCCTCCCCCCCCCCCTTTCGCCCCCCCTCCGGAGGTTTCGGTCAGGGGTCTCATAGGGCCGGCGCAGAGCGGACGGCGGGAGGGCTCCCCCGCCGTCCCCGTCGGCGAGGCAGTGTGCGGAGTGCCCACGGGGCGCCCGCGCCCGGTGCAGCTGCTGCGGACGTGTTCGCGCTCTGCACTCGTGTTGTGCCGAGGATGGCGGCGGGGGGCCTCTCGTTGCTCCGGGTCCTCTTCTCGCAGGTCGGGCGGGGGAGGGAGAGAGAGAGAGAGAGAACGCACAGATGTTTTCCACAGTGCTGGATTCGGGCTCCCCCTGGACGCCTCTCCCGAAACATCTTCCTGAATTTCGCGCTCTCCCATTCTCTGGAATAGGGAAGCACAAGGAAGGAAGATGGGGCTGAATCGTTGCGTTTGCTGGAAAACTGGGTCAGATGACGGTGTGTGTGTGTGTGTGTGTGTGTGTGTGTGAATGAGGAGCAGTGATCAAGTGCCCAGCAGGCCCGCCGCAATCGGTGTGTCGATGTAGCGTCGATGACCGTCTAGAAGCGCCGAGTAGCGCCGGATAGCGTCGATGCGCAAGCACCAGCAATATGGCATGGGAGGCTGATGTGAGTTGCCAGAGAAGATGGAGTTTGTTGGAGTCACCTCCTGAGTCGGGGGGCTTTCAGTGGTGGTGGGCGCTTAGCGAGGGTAGTGGCCCGAGGAGCCATGCCTGATCCTTTCAGTGTCGCCAGTGCTGACGCCTATGCTACTTCCGATCTTTCTCCCATCCCCTCGGTGGCTCCCTGGAGAGGTCCTGCCATGAGTCAGTGCCCTGGACTTCTGTTCCCTTCCACACGCCTGCGCGGCGGCAGACGGGGGGTCGCCGTGTTCGGGGTCGGTGCTGGTCCTGTCAGTGGGGGTTGCCCCATCATAGGCTGGCTTCGTGGAGTTCACGGCCAGTCTCGGGGTGAGTTGATCGATCCATTCGAACTCACCGCGCGAGGCTCGCTGCTCCTTGCTGCTCCTCTTGAAGAAAACGCAGCCCCAAGGGGTCCCGACCCCCTCCCCTGGGCCAGGCAGTCGCCCCAGATCGACTTCTGCTGCTTCCCGGGGCCCGCTGACGGCCCCCGGAGCTCGCAATCGCGAGAAAACGCAGGGATTCAACGCCTATTGTTGTTGGAGCTTTGCTTAACTACCAAACGCCCAAAGCCCAGGCTCGGGTGGCGACGCTTCGGCTGCGGGCGCGGGCCTTCGCCATGGTTGCTGCCGGGGGCCGCTCTGGCGGGCGCGGCGGGCGCCAGCCGGGGAACCTGCGTGCTGGTCTGGCCTGGGCGCGACGACGACGACGACGAGAAATATCTATCACTCCCCGAGTCTTAAGTCGGGCGTGCCCCTCCACAGGAGGAATAGTCAAACATAGTAGAAAACACGGTCAGGGGGAGGATTCTTCGATGATTCTTCGATGATGTGTGGGTATTCGTTGATGCCTTTTTTTCGCCCAGCGACCTCAACGGAGTCTCGTCGAGGTCCCAGAGTCAACCTCGTCGAGGTCTCGTCGAGGTCTCGTCGAGGTCATGGCGTCCCGTCGAGGTCTCGTCGAGGTCTCGTCGAGGTCCCGTCGAGGTCTCGTCGAAGTCTCGTCGAGGTTTTTTGCGCGACCTCAGCGGAGTCTCGTCGAGGTCCCGGCGCCACGCCCGCCGGCCGGGAGCAGCAGCCAGCCCGCGGCCCCTCCGCGCGCCCGGGCGGGCGGCCCGCTGCGGGCGATGGCCGGCGAGGGCGACGCCTCCGCGGGGGCCACCGGGCTGGAGGCGGAGTGCCCTGCTCGGGGCTCAGGCTGTGGAGGACGATCAATGTCAGGAGGGAAGGAAACACACAGACACAATTAATCGTCGACTTCCCAGAAAATATAGGAAAATATGGGAAGAGGGCGGGAATACAGAAACCCAGAAAATATGGGAAAATATGGGGGATTACTTGGTTTGTGTGTGTTTATTTGTGTGTCCTTGGGCCCCTTGATCACTGCCAGATGTCTAAGCATTGTTTCAAACATGTTTAAAATCTGTAAAAGTACGTTCGAAGCATTTTTGGAACATGTTTTGGACGTTTTAGACACATCTTGAGCTCAATGATAGGATTGTTAGAGTGTCCATTGTCATGGCATCCACAATGCAAGCGGGGGTCAGTGAGAGCGCCAGATCCTGCAGGATCCTGCAGGATACTGCAGGATCCTGCCTGACCCGGGTTCAGATCGACCCCGGGCCAGCAGCAGCAGGCGAGGAATGCGATTTGGACGACGCCTACGAAAGAACGAGGACAAATCCAAATAAGAAGCCGAATGCGAAGAAAACTAAGACAACGCATAGGAATAAGGATACGAATCATAATAATACGACATGACGAAACTGTATGATCATGTGGATGGGGGGAGCACATTTTTATATAGATAGGTGTATGCATGTATACATGTGTGTATACATGCATACAGACGGTGATGTACATGTGTATACATGTAGATGTAGTACATTTATTCTTGTTGTACCGACATGTGCACATGACATACAACATGTTGTATACAATACATGGTCCATTCATTTTCTTGTGTCACGTTGCATCATACCATATCATCTCGTTTATCATGTTGTACTGTCGTCTACTATATCAGCTCATAAGGTATCACAGCATGTCTATGACATCACATTACATTTTATAATGGTACATGTACCATTGTCCAATCTAATATTCAATATGGTATCGCATTGTAATTCATCGTATTATATTGTAAACTGTTCCATTCTATCACATTGTCTTCTTGTTTATAACAGTATATCTTATCGTATTAAATTCTACATTATTTCACTCGGTGTCATGATATATTGTATATAAGTGTAATGTCGCACTATATCGTACATATACCGTACTACCTTTTTGAGGCCTTTTGGGGCGTCTCTTGGTCCTCTTGGGGGCCTCTTGTGCACTTATTGCGGGCAAGAGCTCGTGGATGTTCATATGGATATCGTGGGGGACCTCTCGGGGGATTATTTGGAGGCGGGTGCGACGCCAGCAATGTCGAAATGCATGCTTTGAGGCCCATTGACGCAGCGGCGTCCTTCGAATCCGACGCGGAGAACTCAGGGAATCGTCAGCTCGGCGCGCATGTTTGCGGCCAGTTAGCGGAGCGGCGCTCCGCTAGTCCGACGCGGAGCACTCCGTGAATCGCATACTGCGGCCAATCAGCGGAGTGGCGTTCCGCTAAGCCGACGCAGAGCACCTCGCGAATCGGCGCGCATTCTGTGAGGCCAAATAGCGGAGTGGCGCTCCGCTAATCCGACACGGAGCGTTCCGCGAACCGCATGCTCTGAGGCCATTTAGCGGAGCGGCGCTCCGCTAATCCGACGCGATGCGCTTTAAGAATCAGCGCGCATGCTTTGAGGCCAAATAGCGGAGCGGCGCTCCGCTAAGCCGACGCGGAGCACTCCAGGTGTCGGCGCGCATGCTTCTAATTAGCGGAGCGGTGCTCC
The DNA here is from genome assembly GCA_963575745.1 of Prorocentrum cordatum. Classification (NCBI taxonomy): domain Eukaryota; class Dinophyceae; order Prorocentrales; family Prorocentraceae; genus Prorocentrum; species Prorocentrum cordatum. Next base: position 109,094 of record CAUYUJ010021651.1, on the reverse strand, counting down.
GGTAATCCGACGCGACGAACTGGGAAAGTTCGGATCGGAACCGCGTACATATTTTCCAGGAGTGAGGACTGAGGATCAGGGGGTATAAGCACAGGGTCTGAGGTCATGCCACTTCGTGCCGCAAGTGCACGGTGGCGGCTACTATGGAAAAGGATGCAGGGAAGCCGGCAAAAGCGCGGAAGAACGGGCGGCAACGCGACACGGGGGGCGCGAGGGCGCGAGAGATAGAGCAGACGTGATGGGGGCGGCCTTCCTCGTGCCCTGACATCCGCGGATCCGATTTCTTCCATGCGCGGCCCCAGGGGTCCCGACCGCTTCCCGGGGGGTCGTTCTTCGTCCCAGGTCCGGTCTTTACGGTCCCCGGGCCCGAATCGGCCTCCGAGGCCGAAGTCCACGGCAAACGCGCCAGTTCACCAAAGCATGCCGTCGGACATCTGGGCGTGTGGCGTGCGCGCGAGGTACGGGCAGTTCTTTCTGTCCAACCTGCGGGCGCCGCGCCACCTGTTCAAGCAGGAGGGCGCCTCCGCCCAGGACGGGGGCCACTCGCTCCTCCTCGCCGCCTTTTCCCTCTCCGCCCTCGCCGCCCTCGCCGCTCTCGTCGCCCTCCTCGCCGCCCTCGCCGCCCTCGTACCCTCCCTCGTCGTCCTCGCCGTCGTCCTCGCCCGCTTCGCCCTTCGGTCGGCCCTGCCGGGCCCGCGGCCTCCAGACCCCGCGGGTCACCAGTTCCCCAGTCCTCGTTGTCCCCAGCCTTCGCGTCGTGGGGAAGTCAAGGCGGCTCTGCTGTTTTGATGCTCGGCCTCCGGTGGCCCTCGCGGGGCCCCCGAGGCCGTCCAGAGAGGCTCGGGATGAGAAGCCGTTCCGAGGACTGTGGCGAGACCTCGCCGGGTCTGACGCCGTGAACAGATCAGGCCGTCGGGGGTCAGGGCCGCCCGCGTCCCCTTCCTCCCTGCCCTCCTCCCCCTCCCCCTCCTGTTCTCGTTTCCCCTCCCTCCTCGCCCCCCGCCCGCGTGCCGCTGTCATATGCTAGCCATCCTGGTTCTCGACCTGTGGGAGGAGCAACATCCCAACGCTCACTGCCCCAAAACTCCCACGTCCATGTTCGGAGTGAGGGGTTTCCGGTCACGCTATTCTACTAAAGTCACGAGCATGCGTCAGTACGTTTTTCGGAGACACCTACAGCGACTCACGGCCTTTTGGAAAAGCCTGCGTGGTGAAATGTCAAGCGAAAGTGCGGCACTGTGTACTGCGCGTTCCTCCAGCTGCTGGGGAAGCCACGGGGGGGAATCTGGAGAGGGGCTCCCCAGGGCTGTCTTGGACGGCATGATGTAGAAAACACGGAGACAGACAAATGCACTAAGAGACAGCCAAGCGCGCGGCCAACAGCTCGCATGATGGAGACGTCCCCTTCAGCGAACAAGAGGGGATTATCAATCAGTCAGTATTTCAGCAAGGTGGTCGAAGACGCCCCCAGCGAACCACCGCCGCCCCCTGCTCATTGGAAACGTATATGTGACCAAGCGTTTGGCCGGCATCTTTCCGCGCCTTTGTACTACGTGTTCCCCGACGTGGAAGCTCTTGATGGAACGCTTGGGGGATGATAATGATGATGATGCTGATGATGATACTCAGAATGATGACGATGCTGATCGTGATGATGCTGCTGATGATGATGCTGATGCTGATGCGATGCTGATTCTGATGATAGCGATGCTGCTGCTGATGATGATGCTGATGATGATGCTGATGATGATGCTGATGATGCTGACGATGCTGACGATGCTGACGATGATGATGATGCTGATGCTGCTGATGCTGCTGATGCTGCTGATGATGATGGTGATGGTGATGGTGATGCTAATGCTGATGCTGATCATGATGCTGATGATGATAATGATAATGATGATGATGACGACGATAATGATGATGATGATGATGATGATGATGATGATGATGATGATGAGGATGAGGATGAGGATGATGATGACGATTATGATGATGATGATGATGACGATGATGATGATGATGATGATGCTGATGACGATGATGATCACGATGATGATGATGATGATGACGATGATGATGATGATGATGATGATGATGATGATGATGATGATGATGATGATGATGATGATGCTGATGATGATGCTGATGATGCTGATTCTGATGATGATGGTTGTGGTGATGGTGATGATGATGATGGTTATGATGATTGTGATTCTGATTATGATGGTGATGCTGATTATTATTATTATT
>CAUYUJ010021651.1:96841-104341 GCA_963575745.1 Prorocentrum cordatum | reverse complement strand
GTGGGGGCCTTCGGGAGGCGTCGGGAGCTCGGCGGCGTGCTCAGGTCTGCGAGGCGGCGGGGGAGGTGCGGCAGGAGGGCGAGGAGTAGGGCGGGGAAGAGCAGGACGACTAGCAGGACGACGCGGAAGTCCTGATGCGCCCCAGATTCGTCACTGACATGCCGAGCCTTTCCTCAAACACGGTTCCCGAGATCCTGGAGGCCCCCTGGAGACCCGAACGATTGCCCCAAGAGACCCCGCGGGGCGTCAGCAATACCGCAGTGATGCGCCGTGGGCCGGTGGAGTGAACGAATTCATTCAACACGCCTGTTGTTGAATTCTCTTTTAACATCATTGAAATTGTTGTTGATTCCTCCCTCCAGTGCCCAATTTGTTTTTCAGTGGAAGTGCCCTTCCCGAGGTTTGCGCCCTGTTTTTAGACCAGGGGAAGTCTTGAGGCTACCCCCTGGCCCCCGAACTACAAAAACAACGGCCCCCGCCAGATATCGCCTCACAGTTCATTCAAAGTCGCGTTATCGCGCTGGACTTCTTCACGATTTGCCCAGGAAGCGCGCTCTCGCGTGGAATTTCCTCCGAATTTATGGAGGCGCCACGCTTTCGACACTCAGGAATCACGCTCCTGCTGTGGACTTCCCAATTTACCTGGAAGTCGCGCTGGCTGTCGCTCGAGATTTCCTTGCGATCCATGCAAGATTGATGATTTAGCGGCCCGCCCGCTCGACCTGGCCGTCTGGGCCCGCCCTGTCGACCCGCCCATCCGGTTCTGCCGCTTGTGTTTCTGTTTCTAACGCCCCTCCTGCTAATCTCTCTCATCCTCTATATTTTCCTCCTCCTCTTGTCCCTTTAGTCCTCCCTTCTTTTCCTTGTTTTAGGGGTTGCGCTAAGTTCATGTGGCAGGTAAGGAAAATATAGCCCCGAGGGGGGTACGATCGAAAGCGGATAGACCAGGTATCGAAGGTTCGGGATATACAAGTTGAGTAACACGCAGTCCGATTAGAGCGAACAGTCTTAACCTTTTTGTAATTTGTCGCGTAACGGTTGTTGCACGCCCCCCCTGGTAACGGTAACGGTCGTACGTTTGTGGGTGGGCTTGCCCCCCGCCCCACTTGCCGGTGTTTGCGCGCGTACTCTGGCGGCGATCGCAGCACCGACGTGTCCCAATCCGCCCAAGTGTTACTGATACTCGGCCCACTCCCCACGTAGTGATTGAGTTGTTATCGGAGTAGGAAGAGGAGGAGGAGGAGGAGGAGGAGGAGGAGGAGGAGGAGGAGAAGGAAGAGGAGGAGGAAGAACAATCATACGAATCTTGATATTACTCACATGATTAATAACAGTAAGAATAATATTACGGAAAAGAAGAAGATGGATATTATTATTAATAATAGTAATCAGAAGACCAATCATGCGACGTAGGGGAATAACACGAAAACTAATACTATTAAACAAGAGTAGTACGAATAATTACACTAAGAGGAATACACATATTACTGATACTACTACAAATAATAATGATACTACGAATACACAGAAAAGGAATACGAATGATAGTAATAAGAAGAACACGTATCATAGTAATATCAGTACGAATGCTAATACTATTGATTAAGAAGCAGAAGGACGATATCAATAACACTCATCGTATCAATGCGCATCATCACATTATTCGTGATATTGGTAAGAGAAGAGTATGTATAGAGTGGGGTACTACTAATATTATCATTAAGCGTACTAATGATATGTGATGTAAATCGTAACCGGGATCTGACGAAAGAAAATAATACACATAACAATGTCAAGCATACTACAACATAATACTACTAATGCCGCGAGAAAGCAGTCTACTAATAAAAGGAACATTTAATATGAACACTAATATTATCAAACATCATCATGAGCATACGACTAAGAAGAATATTGATATCCATAAGATGAGTATCACGAATACGCGGAACACGAACATTACAACCAATACTATGAAGACCAGCAGTAAGACAGCTAGTACTAATAACACGAGGAATAAGGCTGTATATAATGCTAACAAGAATAAGCATACACACATTGAGCACACTCACAATGTAAGACGAATCATGATACGACGACGACGAATGTCATTATTAATACTAATGGTGGGAGCCATTCCAATAGCAATACTACTACTGGCACGGACACTAGTATTACAAATAACACGTGTATTCCGACTGCTATGTTCATGCTAACGAGAACAATAGCAACACTACGGTAACTAATAAGAGCCATCGTATGAGACTTTCGAATACCATTACACATACGACGACTATGTAACGGACGCATATTAAGACGACTAATAGTCACATTACGGCTTATAATACATATACTCATACCTCTAGCATCACTAACACGACAAATGATCATTATACTATGAATACTAACCATCATACTGTTTCTACACATTGCATCACGAGTAGTGCTATTACGGCTATTAATGGTACGCGTAAGAATAATACGGTAGTATTACTATCACTCGATTACCCTAGGCATGTACTGGTAATATGCGGAGGAGGAACGGGATGAGGAGGATGAGGAGGAGGAAGCGGAGGAGGAGGGGGATGGGGAGGAGGAGGAGGAGAAGGAGGATGAGGAGGAGGATGATGACGAAGATTTAGGATGAGGATGAGGAGGCGGGAGGAGGAGGAGGAGGAGGGAGGAGGGGAGGAGGAGGACGAGAAGGGATGGAGGAGGACGAGGACGAGGACGAGGGGGAGAAGAATGAGGAGGAGGATGAGGAGGATGATGCTGAGGATGAGGAGGAGGAGGAGGAGGAGGAGGAGGAGGAGGATTTGGATGAGGAGGAGGAAGAGGAGGGAGGAGAAGGGGGGGGGGAGGGGGAGGAGGCGGATGAGATGGAGGTGGATGAGGAGGAGGAGGAGGAGGAAACAGAAGCTGAGGCGGAGGCGGAGGCGGACGCGGAGGGGGGGGGATGCGGAGGGGAATGCGGAGGCAGAGGAGGCGGCAGAGTCGGAAACGGATGAGGAGGAGGAAGAGGATGAGGATGAGGGTGAGGAGGAGGACGAGGCGGAGGAGGAGGATGAGGAGGATGAGGAGAGGTAGGAGGAGGAGGGGGATGATGAGGAGGAACATGAGAGGAGGAGGATGAGGAGGAGGAGAAGGAGGAGGAGGAGGAGGGGGAGGAGGAGAAGGAGGAGGAGGAGGAGGAGACGAGGAGGAGGAGGATGAGGAGGAGGCGGATGATGATGATGATGGGGGGAGGAGGAGAGGAGGAGGAGGATGAGGAGGAGGAGGAGGAGGAGGGTTAGGGCGAGGAGGAAGAGTAGGAGTAGGAGGAGGAGGAGGAGGCGTATGACGAGGCGTAGTATCGGGAAGCGGAGGATGGGGAGGATGAGGAGGAGGAGGGGGAAACTGATGAGGGGGAGGAAGAGGAGGATGAGGAGGAGGAGGAGGAGGAGGTCGCGGAGGAGGAGGAGGCGGTACCACCAATTCGAACCCGTGCGCGCTGAGACGGGACGAGGAGAAGGAGGATGAGGAGGGGGAGGAGGAGGAGGATGAGGAGGATGAGGAGGAGGAGGATGAGGATGAGGAGGAGGTGGAGGTGAATGAGGAGGAGGAGGCTGAGGAAGGGGAGGGGGAAGGTGATGATGTGGAGACGAAAGCGGTTGTTGCTGATGCTTATGTTGATGACGATGATGAGGATGATGTTGCTGCTGAGGGTGATGCTGAAGATGGAGCTGCTGCTGCTAATGTTGATGATGACGATGCTGATGACAATGATGATGGTGCTGCTGACGATGATTATGATCATCATGCTGCTGGTGGTAAGGTTGATGATGCTGATTCTGATGATGATGCTGATGATGCTGACAATGATGATGTTGGTGCTGGTGATGGTGATGATGCTGCTGATAATGATACGGCTGATGCGGATGAGTCTGATGGTGATGAGGCTGACTATGCTGACGCTGTCGATGATGATGCTGACTATGCTGTTGATGCTGATTCCGCTGATGATGATGATGACGCATATGACGCTGATGCAAATGATGCTGCTGCTGATGCTGATGCTGTTGCTGATGCTGCTGCTGCTGCTACTGATGATGCTGACGCTGATGGTGACGATGATGATGTTGGTGATGATGCTGACGATGCTGACGATATTGACGATGATGGTGATAATGATGAGGATGCTGATGCTGATGCTACTGTTGCTGCTGTTGCCACTGATGATGATGACTCTGATGATGCTGATTATGATGGCGATGATGATGATTATGATGATGATGATGATGACGATGATGATGATGATGCTGACGATGCTGCTGATGATGATGGTGATGCTGATGATGATGATGATGATGATGATGTTGTTGATGATGATGCTGATGACGCTGCTGATTATGATGATGACGATGATGATGCTGATGATGGTGGTGGTGGTGGTGGTGATGATGATGATGATGATGATGATGATGAGGAGGAGGAGGAGGAGGAGAGGAGGAGGAAGAGGAGTCGCCCTCAATCAGCGAACATCTTGCAATATTTCAAAATGAATGTGCGCGGCGCTAAGGCGAGAACCACATTTTGAAAGTGGACCACCCTTCACCCGCGAACCTCTTACAACTTGTCCTCACTTTCTAAGAGGGGTTTTTGTTTCCGCGCAGTCCTCTTCACACCCCCTCTCCTCTGATCCCTTCGCACACTCACTCAATGACTCGCACACCATCCATCACAACACCATCAGCCTCTTCATCATCACTCACAACAGCATCATCACTCACTCAATACCTCATACCATCATCACCAGTCACCATCAACACCATCATTACCATCACCATCATCGTCGTCATCATCATCATCATCATCATAGTCGTCTCCACCAATCCTATCACCATCATGCGACTGTACTTTTCATCACCATCACCAGGACCATCACCACCATCCTCAGCACCATCATCAGCATCGTTATTATCATCACCACCACTATCACCATCATCGGACGGTACTTTATTGTCACCACCAAAATCCCCATCACTATCACCATCACACATCATCATCGTCTACTATGCGGGAGCCCTCATCACCATCACTATCGCCACCATCATCACCACCACCATCGTCATCACTCACACGCGAAGACATTCATCTTGAGGACGTCTCGAGCGGGAGCCTCGCCCCCGAGGGAACATGGAGGAAGTCTCAGGCAGGAGCCTTCAGCAAATTTTATTGATCGGAGCTGGTCATCCGAATCCTGTAACTGTCGTCACTTTTGGGGTTCTTATGTCTGCACATGGAGGAAGTATCAAGCGGGGGCCTCGTTTCTGATTGAGTTGCGAGGAAGTCTCAGGAAGGAGCCCTCTCCCCATGGGGCCACCAGCTCATGTTACTAGTCCGAGCGGGTCATTCAATTCTTGTAACTGTTGTCACATGGAGGAAGTATCAAGCGGGGGCCTCGTCTCTGAGTGAGTTTCGAGGAAGTCTCAGGCGGGAGCTCCCTCCCTATGGGGCCCGCTGCTCATGTTCTTATTCCGAGCGGGTCATCCAAATTCTGTAAAAGTCGTCACTTGGGGTCCCCATACTTGAACATGGGGGAAGTATCAAGCGGAGGCCTTGTCTCTGAGTGAGTTTCGCGGAAGTCTCAGGCGGGAGCTCCCTCCCTATGGGGCCCGCAGCTCATGTCATTAGTCCGAGCGGGTCATCCAATTCCATGCCTGTTTGGGCAGGGTGTGGTAACCCATCCTCGGCCGAATCGGGGGCAGGGGTAACCCCTTGTCTCTGGGCCGCCGGTGGTAACCCACCGTGCTGAATCGGGCGCAGGGGTAGCACTTTGCTTTGCGTCCGGGCTGGGAGTGGCAACCCATCAAAGGCCGAATCGGGGGCAGGGGTAACCCTTTTTGTCTCTGGGCCGCCGGTGGTAACCCATCGACGGCCGAGTCGGGCGCAGGGGGAGACCCTTGCGTCCAGGCCAGGCCTTGGTTGTTCAAACGGCTGCGCGATGTGGCCGTTAGAGAATGCGCCCGTGTTGGCCGAGGCGCCGACGGCGCCGAGGAACATCGACATGCGCGCTCATGCCTTAGAACGGGGAGGGGGTGGTGGGGCGTGAACAAAAACAGGAGGGCGAGGAGGGGGCAACATAGGGCGCGGGAGGAGGTTCCGCGCCAGTGAGAGAAGGAAAATGACGCAGAGGAGACAGTAAGGGCGCCTCACTAATCGCCAGGACGACGGTGAGGGCTATTTCCAGATTGGCGAGACGATTCTTATGTGGGGTCCTGCCGTCTGAGTAATTGAAGAGGAAGGTTCGCGGCGCTCATGCGAGAGCCACATTTTTGAAAATCTCCCGCCCTCCATCCGTGAAGCTGTTGCAAGTTTCAAGCTTCAGGGTGATATTTGTTGAGGAAACTCATGCGAAACGCTGGGCCCGCCCTTTCGATTGGCTTCGGGATACGACAGGGACGAGTTATTCATAAGGAGCAGGAGGAGGAGGAGGAGGAGGAGGAGGGGGAGGAGGAGAGGAGGAGGGAGGAGGAGGAGGAGAGGAGGAACGAGGAGGAGGAAAAGGAAGGGGAGGATGAGGGGGAGGAAGAGTCGAACACGCCTGCGAGTCACCGTCGCCCCCTGCTGTTTTTTTTCCAAGCGCCTATGTGGCCGAACGTTGCGGCCAGAGTTCGGACAAAGTATCGAACTATGTATTCTCCCAGCCGTTGTGGAAACCCGTCGGGGAATACTTGGGGCAGAAAAACAGGGGAGGAAAGGGAGGAAAAAGGAGGAGGAAGAGGAAGAGGAGGAGGAGGAGGAGGAGGAGGAGGAGGAGGAGGAGGAGGAGGAGGAGGAGGAGGAGAGGGGGCGGAGGGGGAGGAGAGGAGGAAAAGGGTGGAGAGGAGGAGGAGCAGGAGGAGGAGGAGGAGGACGAGAAAACGGAAACGGAAAAGGATGAGGAGAAGCAGGAGGAGGAGGACTCTTGGGAGCCTCTTGGGGCACTGTTGGCTCCTTTTGGGAGCTTCCTGGGGGCCTCTTGGAGGCCGTTTGGGGGCTTCCTTGGGCCTCTGAGGGGCTTGTGTGGCTCCTTGGGAAGCTCTTGGCAGTCAGCGGGCGATCCTGGCCCGTCAGACGCCGTCGGCAGCCGTCTTGGGGGCCTCTGTGGGCCAGCTTGTCGTCGTCGTCTTCGTCGTCGTCGTTGTCGTCGCTGTCCGTCATCGTCGTCGTCGTCGTCGTCGTCGTCGTCGTCGTCGTCGTCGCTGTCCCGCGTCGTTGTCGTCGTCGTCGTCGTCGTCGTCGTCGTCGTCGTCGTCGTCGTCGTCGTCGTTGTCGGTCGTCGTCGTCGTCGTCTTCGTCGTCGTCGTCGTCGTCGTCGTCGTCGTCGTCGTTTCTGTCGCAGCTGGCTGAGCAGGGCACCGCTGCCACCGCAGCGCTGGCGGCGCAGCGCGCGGCTGCAGCCGCGACGGAAGCTCCGCCGCGCGCCGCCCTCCCTCCATCTTAGGGGGGGAGGAGGAGGAGGAGGAGGAGGAGGAGGAG
>CAUYUJ010021651.1:80337-96741 GCA_963575745.1 Prorocentrum cordatum | reverse complement strand
GAGGAGTGCACCAGCCGGGCATCAGCCTGGGTATTTTTCGTCCGGGGGTCCCCAGGGGTCGCCACGCGCGCGCGAACTAGAAATATTGCCAACCTGTCACCAGAGATCTTAGCACGCCTTTGGCCCGTTGAGCCGGCGAATTTTCCAGGAGAGCCTGAACTCAACGTATTTTATCAGCCTTCCAACTTGCATGTTTTTACTTACTTCTTTACTTCTTCCGACCGACCAGCATCGCCGTTAGCGTGGCCGTGGGAGTCGCTAGCCCAGATGCGGCCGCTGTTGCGCATCGTCTCCTTTTTTTCCGTCCTGCCTCGGGCGTGCCAGCGGCTGGAGCAACGCACCGCCTGTTCGGCTCCGCGCCCAGGCCGCCCAGGGCTGCGCCCTCTCCTCCTCCCCCTCCTCTTCCACCTCCATCTCCTGCCCCTCCTGCTCCTGTTCCTTCTCCTCCTCCTTTTCCTCCTCCTCCTCCTCCTCCTCCTCCTCCTCCTCCTCCTCCTCCTCTCCCCCTTCACCTCCTCCTCCTTCCCCTCCTCCATCTCCTCCTCCATCTCCTTCTCCTCCTCCTCCTCCGTAGCCGTTTTGGCTCAAGCCAATTTGGTTCAAGTTCGTAGCGGGAGGCTCAGCGACTTGAGATTTGGCAAAAGGGAGGTGCGCCCCCACCAGCGATCACTGGGCCGCGCCCAGGTTTTCACACGGAACCCGTTCAGGGATTTTCCAGTACAGTAAGTTGTGCCCCACTGGCACGGTTCGTGTTCTTGTGAGCTCCTGGCGGAGCCCATGGTGGGCAACGATGCGACGAAACAGTTCCTCTCATGCACGAATTGTCGATACCGCTGGAACTGGAAATCGAGGTCTGATTGCTACTTGTGCGGCGCTGCCCTCGTCCCAGCAATCCAACCGCCGTGGCGGAAGACTCATGGAGTGTGTCGGAGGCAGGAGGTGAGGGCCAGTGGCAGCGGCAGCCGGCTCAACCGTGAGGGTCTTGGGTGCCTACCCGCATTCACGCATCTAAACCATCGGCGCCGCCGCAGCGCGGCACGGGCGATTCCTCGGTCGCCTAGCTCCTGGAACAGCTCCGGCAGCACGCCGGCAAGGACGCAGGTGCCCAGGAACTCCAGGCCATCGTGCATGCGGTGGCACCTGAGCCAACGGCCGCGTCTCGGCAGCCATTGCTGGAGGAGACCATCAGCGCGAAGGGGATTGCGTGTCGCAGGGCGGAGGATGTGCTTCAGCAGGCGGTGCAGCAGGAGGACGAGGCGCGGCGTTGACTGGAGGACTGCAGGAAGAAGACGGCGGCGGCGGCGGCTCATTCGGCCGTGCTGGCCAAGGCAGAGTGGCAGGCTGAGCTCAAGTCGGAGCTCCAGCGTGCGGCGCCAGGCACAGTTGTGCCAGAGGCGACGCAAGTACCAGCAGGGTCGCACATCGACCTGTCGCAGGTGCTCGCGGATGGGAGTGGAGATCGTCGACGGAGACCTCCTCGACCTCAGCGGCCTTGAGGTTGAGGAAATCGAGCGGATCGAGTGGCTGGAGCTCTAGGGCAACATGGCTAAGGAGCTCCAGAAGGCCATCGTAGCGGCAACTGGGCAAAGTGCGGAGAATGTCCAGAAGCTCCGTGCTGAGGCCAGGACGATGCGCCAGCGCTTGGCTGCCAATCGTGCCTGCAAGGATGGCGCGGCATTCATCTCCAGCGGGGAAAAGTCGGCGATTCCTGGGGGTGCTTCTGCTCCTCCCCCTTCCAATGCGAGCGCTGGGGCTAGCGCCCGTGCAGGAGGAGGTTCAGCAGGCTCAGCATCTCCTGCCGCCCCAGAAGCACAGCTGCAGCAGTCGGCGGCAGCGGCGCCCAGCGCGGGGGAGCTGCAGACAGCAGTCGCGGCGGCCAGAACGAAGCTGGCTGGGGGCGCCCAGGGGGGCCTCTAGCGCGGGCCCGCCTCTGATGGGGGGGCCGCCAACGAGAGCGGTCCCGCGGGCAGACCCAGACAGAGGCAGTCGGGAGTTGGTTGAAGCGATGACGAGCGGGGGCGCCAAGTGGATGTGGAACATCGAATGGGGGACCACGTGGACCAGAGCGCCTGGCAGCAATGATGCGTGGAGTACTTCGCCAGTTTTTTCTTGCGAGATCCAGGGCGCGCCCAGCTCGGGTGGGGCATGATCAGGTGGTGCAGTGGTCGCGCCAGGTGGGGCCATGGGCGTGAGAGCCCTGGTGATCTGGAGCAGGCGGTCATGGGAGCGTGCGTGGGGGCCTGGTCCACTGGCATGCGGGACAGGCGAGCCGTTCGAGACGCGAAGAGGTCCCTGTCTGGTTCCTCGTGGAATGCCTCTGCTGAGTATCGCCAGGATGAACTTGGAAGACTGCTGGTTTTTTCGTGAGCAGCTGGCAGGCGGGGGACAGCGGCATTTTTCGGGGCCGACGGAGGTCCTTGGGGTGCCCAGCCCAGGGCGGACCTTAAAGGGGGGCAGCGGGGCTTGGATCGAGGCGGCAGACGCGCGGGTGGTCGTTGCCCTCGCTCAGGTCCAGCCTTCTCCCTGGGCCACAGATGTGTAGGTGGTCGTTGCCCCGGAGAGGGGCGGCCTCCCAGGCGCGCCTGGGCCTTCAGAGGTTTTGGGGGGCCCGCCAGCGGGCAGACCCCGAAAGTGAGCAGCAGTCCGCTGAGGGAGACCGCAGGCGTGCGGGTGGTCGTTGCCCTCGATCAGGACCAGCCACTTTCCTGGGCCGCAGATGCGCGGGTGGTCGATGCCCCAGGAAAGTGCGACTCCCTGGGTGCGTCAGGAAGCGGTGGCGCCCCGGGGGGGCGCGAGATCTTGAGCGAGGCCGCAGGCGCGCGGGTGGTCGATGCCCTCGATCGAGCTCAGCCTCGTCGCGGACGCGCGGGTGGCCGAAGCCGCAGTGGCGAGTGCCCCCTCCCATGTTGCGGGGCGAAGCTTGGGGGGCCCGTGGGGCCCGTGGCAGGGCGGGCCCAAAAACTGGAGACGTCGACGATCATTGTCTATGGCGTGCCAGAGGCGCGTCAGGCCCAGACGTCTATGGGCGGCGAGCAGGATTTCGGGATCATGGTGGTCACTTACAATTCCAATGCCTGGGCGACGGCCAAGGAACGCCTAGAGCGGGCACGAGAGGTCAAATGGGTGCAGTTCGATGTTTGCCCCGCACAGGGCCGCAGGTTGGCGCGCGGGGCCTGGGGGGGAGTGGCCTCCGGGGGCGCCTCTGTTTTTGTCGGTTTGCATTTTTGGGGCCGTGCGTGTGCCCGCCAGCGCGTATCGGAGCGGTTGGTGGCTGCCTTTTCTGTTTGGCTTGGTCTATGGCCGCGCCGCCGTAGGGGCGACTGGGGTCAACGATGTCTTGCTGGAGCTCATCAGCGAACTGGTGGCCTCAGCTGGGTGCTCTTTTTACTCGGGGGCGACTGGGGCGTAGATGCGGGAGATCTCAGAGCGTCGTAGTGTGAGGCACTTGAGAGCGTCGGCTTTCCGGCCTCAGGAAGCCGCGTGCAGTCGACGCCGCTGTGCCTTTCTTGTGGCCTGCAGGTGTGCTGACCACCATGTCGCAGGTTGTCGGGCTCAGCTAGACGGGCCTGTAGGCCCACATGCGGTGGTGACGCGCGAGCTCGAGCATGGGGCGGGGCAGGCCAACGTCTGGCAGAGAGTCATATTCCCCAACCGCGTGATGGCCAAGAGCTGGACAGCGTGCGTTTTGCCGGACCATTGGAAGGCCCGTCTTTCGTGTGGCATCGTGGTTTAAAGCGGCGGAAGCTGCGCTGGGTGAAATTCGCGGTGTCATTGCCCCGTGGCACTTTTGCCGGGCCAAGGGCCGCCGAGTGCAACTGGTCCCCTTGAAGGCTTCGCGGCGCCAAGAAAAGGCATTGTCTGCCCAATTTTCCAGCGCAGGGATGGCTCTCATACCGCAGGCTAGCCATTAACTGTATGGTTTCGCCTTCTTTCGCAGCCCGCAGGGCCGCCTTCGCAGCCCTGAGTTTCGCGGGCGGGGGTGGCCTGGCCAAGGCGTGGCGCGGCAGAGGCTGGCGAGGTGAAATTTTTAGGAGGCCGCTCAATGAGCTGCTGCGTGCCAGGCATGACCCGCAGGGGGAGGGGGCGGCAGCTGCCGGGACTTGGGGGGTGAGGGTCACCATGTCTTGTGCGGCCTGGCCATAGGCTCGCACTGGGCCCAGCCCCGCCTGCGCGAGTGTAGGCCCTAACTGTCGAGCCACTGTCTCATCTGCGGGGAAGGGCCAGGGGCCTTCTCCCACCGTCACTTTCAGTGCCCGACTCGCCAGGGATAGAGGCGAGACGTCCTGCCCGCGGTGCTGGTCGACGCTGTGCGCAGGCTCGCCGCGGGCACGTTTGAGCTGCGCAAAAAGTGTACCCGCGGGATCCTCCCTGATCCCGTTCTCGCGATCCACATGGCGGCATTCGGCACTGTTGCTGGTGTTCAGGTTTCGCCGGGAGGCCATCTAACATCCGCTCGCATCTTTGGAAGCGCACTTTCGCAGGAGGACGACCGCCATGGGTTGCCTTCAAGAAGGTGGAGGCACGCGCGAGCATGAATGACGTGCGTGAAGGACGCATCACGCTCATTAAGCATGAAGGTAACAAGGTAGCCGATCGGTTGAGACAACAAGGTGCTGGGCTGGCGAGGAGAGACCCGTCGGTCGGTCTCAAGTCGAAGGGCGTGCTTTCCTTGGCAAGGGCCCTGCTCCGATTCATCAGCAGGGCCGAAGCCCACTGCCCAGGTTTAGGAGGTTCTGGTATGTTGCTGGAGTTTTGAAGCGGTGGCCGAAGTCCAACCGCTTATTCTCTTCTGCTCCGGTTGCGCAGACTATGTTAGATTTTCGCAGGGCTCCATCCCTGGGGCCCAGAAGAGAGAGGTGAGACACGGGCCAGAGGGTGGCCCGCCTGCTGTTGTCTGCATTGCTGGAGTTCTCCGAGCCCGTGGGCCGAACGAGCTTAAAGCGCGAACCCTTGGAGAAGTGGGCGAGCGCCCTGAAGACCAGGGCATCAACGCCGACTCAGACGGCTGATCGATTCTCCAGAGGGGGCCCTGTCACTGGCCATGGGCAGGTCTATGTCCGTCCTGCCCGTTGTCGACACAGGTCCATTCGGATGGGCCCCCTTGGGACGGAGAGCGGTTAGATTGTCGGACTTCTTTCTCCCCCCCATTCCCTTCAGTGGCCTGCGATCCTCCTCCTCCTCCTCCTTCCCCTCCTCCTACTCCTCCTCCTGCTTCTCCTCCTCCTCCTCCTCCTCCCTCGTCCTTCTCCTTCCCTCCTCCTCCTCCTCCTCCTCCTCCTCCTCCTTGTCGTTGTCCTCCTCCTCCCCTCCTCCCTTCTCCTCTCTCCTCCTCTCCTCTCCTCCTCCTCCTCCTCCTCCTCCTCCTCCTCCCCCTCCTCCCCATCCCCCCCTTCCTCCCCCTCGCCCTCCTCCCCCTCGTCCTTTTTTTTTTCCTCCTCCATTCTATGTCTTTATTAATAATTTCTCCCTGTCGCATCCCGAGGCCAGTTTTTCGGGTGGGCCGGGCGTTTCACCGGGGTTCCTCGCCATTCATGACTCTGAAGCTTACAATGTGGCAGCAGTTTTGCAGATGGAGGGCGGGTGGTTTTCAAAATGTGGTTCTCGCCTTAGCGCGGCGCACATTCGTTTTAACGGATTGAAGGCGAGTGGCTTTCAAAATTGGTTCTCGCGTTTGCGCCGCGCACATTCGTTTAAACACATTCAAGAGAATCGCGGATTTAGGGCGGGTGATTTTCAAAATTGTGGCTCTCGCCCCAGCGCGGCGCACATAGATTTAGGGCGGGTGGTTTTTAACATGTGGTTCTCGCTTCAGCGCAGCGCATATTCGTTTAACACATTGCACAGGTTTCACGGATTGAAGGTGGCTCCTTTTCAGCATGTGGCTCTCGCTTCAGCGCGGCGCACATTCGTTGTACAATTTTTCAACGGTTTCGCGGATGCCCATCATCAACGTACAAGCAATGGTGTTTTGGACGGATTCAGGAACGCCCGCGATTGGCGGGCCATTTTCAGAAACGCGATCGCTTGATATTTCCTCATTTCAATGGTCGAGCACTGGACACGAGATGCTCCAGGCAATGTTCGCCAGCGTGGGCCTTCACCAGTGTGTTTCTAGCAACATATAGTGGGCCAACTTGGTGCAATCTATTTGGTGTAATAGTTTTTTGTCGTACGAACGAGTCGACACATTCCATGCTCTTGTAAACATCCCACCCACCCACCCGCAACTTGGTTTGCAAAAGACATGCGGTGGCGCTTGCGATGAGTGTTTTGCGTTGGCTGGTCCATCTCGGCGGCCGCGCCGACCCAAGTACGCGCGCGCAGCGGCCAGGTAGTTGGGCGCGGCCGACGTGCGTGCGGTGGCGCTGACCGTTGGGCACATCCCAGCGGGCACCTCAGTGCGAGTCGACGATTTGGGCGGGCGCGGTATCATGGCAACGTCGACGACGGTAAACACGATGATGATCGTAGCGATGCTGTTGGCGATGTTGACAACGACGACGGCGCGGCCAGTGCGGGCGCCGATGCCGATCACGCCGACGACGATGACGGCGTCCTCGCGTCGGTGACGAGTTTTCTGAGCCTCCCCCGAAATGCAGAAAACTCTTCGGAAGGCGCGGGGGCTTCTGAGAAGCTCCGCCGCCCTCTGAGAAGGCCTCCTCCCTTTCACTTCCCCTCCTCGCTCCGCCGCCGACAGTCGTCTTACGTCGGGCATGTCCCTCTACGGGAAGAATATTCAAAAATAGTCGAACAATAGTCTCGGGACGATTGTTCGATTCTTCTGAAGCCTTGAATCTTTTTAGCAGTTCTGTATTTCTCTTCGAACGTCCGCCTGCATGAAGAGGACATGTTCGACCTAGAGGTAAACGCAAGTCCCAGATAATGAATCATACCCTCCCCCCCCTGAGAGTTGATTCTCCCCGGCCAAAACCGAGTTGGTCTGGGGAGGGGCGGCAAGGCCGAACTTTACTGCCGCGGTGGAAAATTACGAATCGTTTTTTTTTAGTTTTTAATGCAGAGAGCAGCGACCCCAGACATGCGACGTCCTGATTTTTTCGGGACGGCATCTTTGCAAGTCCCGACCCTTTCCCCTGGACTGTTTTTTCGTGTCGAGTCGCTTTTACGGTTCCGAGGCCCGGCGAGGGCCCCCCAGGGCCGAAAATAACCAAAAACCTCCAGCCTTTTTTTGTTTGTTTGTTTGTTTTTTTCCCTTCGATGCGATCATGTCTGTGATTCTCACTGGCATAGGGCTAGTCGAGGACTGCGAGCAGCATCCGCTCTGCACCCCCTCTTCCTCCTCCTCCTCCTCCTCCTCCTCCTCCTCCTCCTCCTTGTCCTCCTCCTCCTCCTCCTCCTCCTCCTCCTCCTCCCTCAGAAAGCCTCCTCCTCCTCCTCCTCCTCCTCACCATAACCTCCTCCTCCACCTCCTCCTCCTCTTTCCTCCTCCTCCTCCTCCTCCTTCTCCTCCTTCTCCCAGCCACGGCCAGCGAGCGCATGGCGGCCGCGGCGGCCCTGCCGCCCCGCGGTCCGGGCCAGGGCCCCGTGGCCGGCGGCCGGCGAGGCCGGCGGCCGCCGCCGCCGCCCTGCCTCGCGCTGGACGCCGATTTGGGCGCCGGCGGCGACGAGGGGCCGCAGCTCGGTGGCTCGAAGAGGGGGTCCTGAGAGGAGGACGGCCCGAACCTCCTCGCGTGGTGAAGAAATCACGACGGGAGGCTTTTCACTGTTTTCAGCCTCCAGGGGCCCTTGTCGGGCCTCGGGACCGTCAAGAAACGGCCCAGGATGAAAAACCTGTCCTGCAGGATGAACAACCTGTCCTGGGGAAGGGGTCCAGACCTCTGCGGGTCGACGTTGTGAACAAATCATGACGCCGGGAGTCTGGGAAGGTACCACTACTGCTACCCTTCCCTCGTTTTCTCCTTTTCGGGACCTCGTGGGAGGCCCTCGTCGCCACTGCTGGATTCGCCACGAAATCCTGGTCAGAACGCGCCCCGGGCGAGGTCTGAGGGGTAACGGTATCGGTGCCTTCTGATCTCCCCAGGTTCTGCTGGGGAGTGGGAAGCGCACCGCCACCACAACCTACCCAGAGATCTGGCGCTCCAACAAAAATGAGAGCGGGCGGTTTTTGGCAGTTTTCGGCCTCTAGGGGCCCTCGCTGGGCCTCGGGACCGTCAAAACACGACTTGGGACGAGAAACCGGCCCTAGAGAGGTGGTCCACACCTCCCGGGCCCATGCGTCGAAATAATTGGAGCAGCGAGATGCCTGGGTAGGGGGGTACCGATACCGCTACCCTTCCTTCGTTTTCCTCAATTGGGGGCCTCCTGGGAGGCCCTCGTCGCCACCGCTGGATTCGCCTCGAGATCCTGATCAGAACGCACTTCGGGAGAGGTCGGGGGGATAGCGGTATCGGTGCCTTTCTCCCCAGGTCTTGCTTGGGAGCGGGGGGCGCACCGCAGGGGGATCCATGATGAGCTGGTGTGCGGGGTGCGGGTGTGCACGATGTGCCGCGAGAGCGCCCGAAGCGACATGCACCACCACCGCCCCAGACCAACCTCTGCCTCCATCCTCAGGTGGTGGTGGTGGTGGTGGTGGTGGTGGTGGTGGTGTTGGTGTTTCGTTTCCTTCTCCCTGTCCTGAGGGATGGGGGCCTAGGTCATTGCTTACCTAGCTACCCCCACCCGACCCGAGGGCCCTGGACCCTAGACCACGCCACCATTTCGAGTTGGGGGGTGTACGGGGTTCATCGTGCTTCCTCAATGTGTGGAGTGCCCACCCACAGGAAATCGACGAGCCCAACGGTGACTTCGGGCTGGGATTGGGGGTGGCCTGGTAGGCAGTCGCTGAAGCTAGCGAGGGGTCCAAGGGTGGATTTACGTTGTTTGAGGCACCTCGCCCTCAGGACCGAGGAGGAGGAGGAGGAGGAGGAGGAGGAGGAGGAGGAGGGGAGGAGGAGGAGGAGGAGGAGGAGGCGGAGGAGGAGGAGGAGGGGCGAGGGGGAGGGGGAGGGGAGGGGGAGGGGGAGGGGGAGGGGGAGGGGGCAGGACCCCCTCTTCAAGCCACCGATCAGCAGTTCAGCGTGGCCACGCCAGTGAGGGCCGCGGGCGGCGCCAGGCGGCACTACATGTCGGGCGTGGCTGGAGGCGCCCCTGGCCCGAGGTGGGGCCCCAGGGAGTTCGGGGACCGCAGAAGAAGAAGAAGAGGGCATACAGCTCAACTCCCGCCCCAAGGGGCCCCCAAGAGCCCCCCAAGAGGCCCCAGGGGAGCGCAAGACGCCGCCAAGGAGCCCCAAGACGCTCCCAAGAAGCGCCCAAGAGGCCCCCAAGACGGCCCCAAGAGGCCCCAAATAGCGCTCCAGGGCCAGCGGAATGAGCGAAGCGATTAAATAAGAAAAGGGCATACACATCAACTTTCGACGGTCCGCGCGGATTTCTTGAGTCTGCGCCGGGCCCCCTTGGCGGTACCTCCGGCGCCGCCCCTGGCGCGCTCGGCGCACCGGGGACGGGGGTCCAGCGCGCATCCAACAGGGGGCCACATGCGAACCCTGCCCCTACCCCCCACGATTTCTGAGGGGGAGGGTGGGGTTCACTTCGCTCGGGAGCTCCCTCCCCCTCAGAAATCGTGGGCGGTAGGGGTAGAGTTTGCATGTGGCCCCCTAAGCGCGGATCCAATGAGTCCGCGCAGACCTCCAACCATTTATGTTTATGCCAGTTGCGTGTATGCCGTTTATCGTACTTCCAAGAGAGGCGCAGGGGGTTCTCCCGAGCGCCCCTCGCGGGGGCCGGAGGGCCTCACGGGGATCCAGAGACGTGGCCACCGGCGGGGGGCCGCTTGGGCCAGGACCACTTCTGCAGATGTCCGGTCTGGGGATCTTCCTGGGGCTCACCTAACTAGGGGGCCACATGCGAACCCTGCCCCTACCCCCCACGACTCCTGAGGGGGGTAGGGGTAGGGTTCGCATGTGGCCCCCTGCTAACGGTTCTGCCTGACTCTGAATCGACTCGAGTTCGACTCCAGGTCGACCGTAGCTTGACTCGAGTTGGACTCTAGTCGGCGGACGTTCGACGCAGCATCGCAGCATGAGTGGAGCTAGTGGCTCCAGGAAGGTCCCCAGAACGAGCATGTGATCTGCAGCGCGCACAACGGGATGGGAGGAGGGGGGGCGACTTCTTGGAAGGAAGCTGCTTCTTGGAAGGCGCGGGCCTTGTCTGGAGATGTAGGGCCGGCGTCTTCCAAGAAGCATCCCCCCTCCCCGTAACCCCTTGTGCGCGCCGCCATCCCAGGCATCTGGCCGCTCCAGTTCGTTCGACGCATGGGCCCCGGAGGTGTGGACCACTCCATTGGGGCCGGTTTCTCGCCCTGGGCGGTTCTCTGACGCCCCCAGAGGCCCGGCGAGGGCCCCCGGGGGCCGAACACCGCCAACCACCGCCCGCTCGCACTCTCTGCTGGAGCGTCAGACCCCTGGGAACGCACACCTCTCCGACGAAGGCATCTATACACCACCACCGTGCCAGGTCAGGGCCATCCTGGGCCGTAGGATGGTGTATAGACCCTCCTGGCTCGGCCAGGAGGGCGTATACACCATCCTAGGGCCCAGGATGGTCCTGACCTGGCACGGTGGTGGTGTATAGATGCTCTCTGCGAAACCTCCAGCAGCGCCCGATGCATGGGCACGCCGACCGCCGGGGCCATCCTCAGCGCCTTCCTGGACCTCGGCGGCGGGGGCGGCCTCAGCCCGCGGGAGGCGGCGGGGCCACCGCTGGACTTCGACGCCGCCGCGGCCGCGCTCGACCCCGAGGCTGGCACCGCCCGATCATGCCGATGCCACGTGTGCGTCGGCCTGCAGGGTCGACGCCCGCGCCCCCCTTTCGAGCCTCTCGAGCGCAGCCCCAAGTCCAGCGCAGCCCCAAGCGCCCCCCCCCTCGCCTCCCTCCCCTCCCCTCTCCTTCCCCTTGCTCCCTCCCCCTCCCCTCCCTCCCCTCCCTCCCTTCCCTCCCTCCCTGCCAATCTCCATCCCCTCCTCTCCCCCCTCCCTGGCTCTGTCTGAGCCGAGCATGGGGGGAGCCTGTCCCCCCTCCTCCCCCTCCCTCCCTCCCTCTTTCCCTCCTCCTCCTCCTCCTCTTCATCCTCTTCCTCCTCCTCCTCCTCCTCCTCCTCCTCCTCCCCCTCCTCCTCCTCTGCCTAGGCTCACTTTAAAACCGCGGTGGCGTCAAGGCACGGCTTGCTCGAGATGTTCCAAGGGGATTTCACGAACTTCTCGGCCACGGTCCGTTCGCGGCTGGACCGGATCTATTTCAACCGCGACGTGGCCGAGCAGTTGGATCGTCGCGTCGTGGCCGCAGCCTTTAATAGTGTCTGGACTTATCCCACCATCGTGTGGTTCATTTTGAACGTCTCGCGCCAGCCTGGGCAGACGACCGTGACCGCCCACTTGCGCAGCGAGCACTCCAGCATAAGGACTTCGGGAGGCGTCTGATGTTGAGTTTCAACGAGGCGCTGACAGCATTATCAGAGCCTTCGCCGTTCCAGCAGTTCGTTTTGTGAAAATCCTCCATACGCCAAGTCGCACGCCGGCTGGATAACGACTTCACGACCATACCTACCGCCCAGGATGCGGAGGATAAGCTAGGGGTTGTCTTGAACATGGTCCAGGGGATCGAGGGCGCTCGGCCTTCGGAGGTTTCCTTGTGTCTTACCAGGTCCCCGTAGTCCAGGCGCTATGTCGAGAATCCGTACGACTTTGACGGCAACTTGTCCCATAAGTATGTTATCCCGTTTTTGTCAATTCGCTGTCCAACTTGCTCGGGGCCACGTCGTGGAAGAGCTTCGGAGTTCTCGGGCCGATCTCACTGGCCAGGGCGCTTTCAAAGCACAGGTTGCACCTCAGAAGTCAACCGCCAGATTTTTCGTTTTGCCCCTGGCCGGGGCAGCGGGCTCAGCGCCATCCTCAAATGCGACGGCGAGGTGACCACAGACTGAGGACATGGCTCGCTCGTCGGATGCACAGTTGCTGAAGACTTTCCGGGCGCAGGGTTTTCCGGCGGGGAGCTGCTGAGCTGCTGGGCCAGTGGTTGGAGGGCGACGCGGGCGCCGGGCCGCTTGCGGACGTGGTGAACGCGCGGCTGTCTGGCGTGCGACTCCGGGAGTCCACGCCCTCAAGACTTCGAGCAACGCGGCCCCGGGCCCCGACGGAATCCCTTCTCTGGCGTGGCGCTGGCGCGCCAAGGTCTCAGCGTGCTCAGTGCTCAACGCGGCGCGCTGCGCCCGCGGGGGCGGCGCGGCGGGCGCCGTCGAGGAGGGGGCCGCGGAGTGCAGCGCCAGCCTGGTGTTCTTCCTCCCCAAGCAGCCTGCTGGCGCTCTCCCGGCCAGGGAGGGCTTTTACACGCCTGCGGAAATCCGCCCCCTGAGCGTGGCGAGCGCGGATCATCGATTCATTTCGAACGCGGCTTGTGCCGCCAGTGAGCAAGCTGTCAGCCAGGGTATTCAAGATGTTCAGCGAGGTTTCTTCGCTGGCCGCTCCATGCTTGCCGCTCTGGTTGACGTGGGTGAGGCAATGCTCCGCGCGGCGCTCGGCAGCTCAACGGGGGGTCCCTGTCTTTCGATTTCGCGACCGCATTCGTGTCCATCGAGCGCGGGTTCATGTTCCGCGGCTTCGACTACCTTGCATGGCCAGTTTTGGTTAGAGGCTGCGTGACCGGCTTGTATTCCGAATACTCTTGTGCCATCGCAACGGGGGCGGGCCGAGCATTGTTGCTTCAATGTCACGAGGGGTGTTCGGCAGGGCTGCCCGCTGTCGCCACTCCTGTTCGCGGCCGCGATCGACATTTTCCTTCGCGAGATCGCGCGTCTACTTCCAGACGGCGTCCTTCGTGGTTGCGCGGGCGACGTGGCGCTCGCCGTCGATGGGCCTGCCTGCTGGTGGGGAAAAGTATCATCGCCGACTTCGAGCGCGTCGCTGGGCTCGCCCTGGACCTTCGCAAGACGGTCTTCATCCCGCTCTTCCCCGCGACCCTCGTCGAGGCGCTGGGCCTGGCCGAGATCGCTCCGCTTTCGGGGGGCGCTGGAGGTCGATTTCGCCGCGAAATACTTCGGCGACTTCATCGGGCAAGGGGCAAAGCAGCGCCCGTGGGACGCCGCCTTCGTGAAATACCGGGGCGGCGCGTAGACCCGGCGATCGCCGTGCGTGGGCATGCTGAACGTGATCGAAGCGTATTGGATTTGCGAGTGGTCGGTCTTCTTGTTCCGCGCGCAGCTTGGCCCATTGCCGCCGAACTTTGCCGATAATCGGCCCAGGGATTGGATGCCTCCTGAACGACTCGAATGCATCGCGCTGGTTTGCTTTCCCAGCGAGTTGTGCGACGTCCAATTCGCGTCTTATGCCGTTTGTGCACGAGTCGCCCTGCGTGGGATTTGCAAACGACGGCGGGCTCCAGGTCGCGATCATGACGAACGCATTTCGTAGCCTTGCCGTGGCCACCAATGACGACGCCGCCCGCGTGGCCGATGTTCACGAGTGGCGCCAGAACAGCTTCCTCGTCTCGCAGGGGTCATTCAGATGCACGGAGCGGCCGCGGGTGGGCACGTCTGGGTGGGCACCCGTAGGTGGGGTGGCAGGCCAGAGCTGCGCGACTGGTCCGACCCGGCTTTCCCCTTGCAGCCTCGACGGATTTCCGTCGCGAGCAACGCCGATGCGAAGTTCGGGCACCGCCCCTGGGCACTGGGTGTCGCGATGGGCTCGCGTCGCCCAGACCGTGTCGGTCGGGCCTCGTCGCGCCCAGAGTCCCGGCTGCAGCAGTGCGGGCCGCCTGCAATGGCTGGGTGACCTCGCGTCCATTGCAGGGTCGCTCCTGGTGCATCATGGGCTGCGCTGTAGAGGGCGCGATTGAGCATGACGCGTTCTGCCGATCCTATCATGGGTGCTGCTCGCGGTGCCGCGGCCTCTGGCGCCCGTCAATGGAGCGCGATCTGGAGGACGTCGTCGGGGTCGACTGGCCCTCGCTGTTATTGTGGAGCAACCCGTTGTTGACGGAGGCGGAGAAGAGCTCTCCGAGGGTGATCTCCATGTACGCCCTGGACACGACGCACGTGTAGGTCCGCCGCGGACACAGGGTGGCCGAGGCCGTGAACGCTTTCCGAGGCCACCTCAGCGAGGCCACGCGGCGCCGCCCGAGGTCCACGGAACTGACGGTTAGGGCCTTCGCCGCGCGGGGCGCGCGGAAAAATGCAGCCTGATTCCCAATGGTGTTTTGTCTCTGGATGCTTTGTTCTCTTCCCTTTTCCCTGTTTCGCCTGCTGTGCTATCGCGCGCCGTGGAGAGTGGACTATTTGTGCGACGTCCGTCGATGCCTGCTTGGGCCGTGAACGTTTCAGACAGACGCCCAGCCGCGCATTGCGTCAGAGGTTCCTGCGCTGCGCGTGTACTGCCTTTCCTGTGGGCGGAAATTCGGGCGGACGTTCCTCCCCTCCTTCTCTTCCTGCCCCTCCTCGTCGTCCTCCTTTTCCTCCTTGTCCTCCTCTTCCTACTGCTGTCCTGGCAGCGTGGCCGATGCGAGGGCCACAGGTGGGTTGCCTGCACCTTGAGCCCGGGCCTTTGTCAGTTTCCGCTGGTCTTCAGGCCCCGCTGGATCGCACGTGGCTTTGTTTGGCGGTTTTCGCTCCACGATCTTACCTCCCCGTCCGCCAGTAGCCCAGGTGGGTAAGGCCGAAACCCCAGGCGACGACTGGCGTCGCGAGTTGTGCGGCATCGCAGGCAGACTCTTGGAACCACAGTGGGTGGTAACGTGCTTTGCGCGAAACGCGATTCAGCAGGATCTGTATCTTCCCCCCCTCCTCTCTGTCTTCCTTCTCTTGCCCCCCGGAGGCGGGGCGCTGGCTAAACCTGCTGGGGTGGGCCCGCCCCCTGCCTCCTCTGCTTGCTCCTCCCCGTCTCGCTCCAGTGCGCCTTGCCGGCGGTCGCACGGAAGTCGCATGCCGTGGGAAAGGCTGGTGGGGGATTTTTTTTTTCGCTCTTTACTTCATCGATGCTGTGCCCTATCGTGCCACGTCCATCTGCACGATTCTCGAGGGCATGTTGCCTTTGCCTTGGCGGTGAGGTTGTCTCTGCTCTTGTCGTCTTCCTCCTCCCGCTCTTTCCTTTCCCTTGTTTTAGCAATAGTGAATGTATTGCTTGGCCCTTGAGGCTGTTCAATGCGGGTCTGTCGCGCTACAGTTTGGCAGACTGGGGGATGACACGTTTTAGGGAGAATTCATTCCCTTCGCCCTTTGGTATCCCTCCTATTTTCCTCCTCCGCCTCTTTTGTCTGCTTCCTTTTCGTTTCTCCGATTCCTCCTTTCTGGTTCTGCTTCACGTTTTC
Source organism: Prorocentrum cordatum (assembly GCA_963575745.1). NCBI lineage: Eukaryota > Dinophyceae > Prorocentrales > Prorocentraceae > Prorocentrum > Prorocentrum cordatum. Next base: position 81,393 of record CAUYUJ010021651.1, on the reverse strand, counting down.
GATGCAGTGCGAGTGGATCATGAGTGCTGGCTGTTTCGTTTCCGTCAGTTTTCTTCCTTATTCCCCCAAGAGGTGCGCTACAAACTAGACTTAAGTCGGGCGTGTCCCGCGACAGGAGGAATATTCCAACATAGTCAGAACATAGTAAAGGAAAGTTGTTTGGAGTAGTTTTGAGCATTTTTTGTGCATTGACTATTTTTAATTTCTCATCGTAAATCCGCCTGTAGGAGGACACGCCCGAGCTAAGACTATACGATTCTCACAGCAACAGCTCCGCGGCGAGAGCGCTCTTCTGGCCCCCGCCGCTCGGGAGACGACGCGCCACAGGACTCGTGCGCATCACACGCTCGCGATGGACGTGCGCATCCAGCATCAGCACGTGCCGCCGTCGCCGTCGCCGTCGCCGCCGCCGTCGCCGTCGTCGCCGCCGCCGTCGTCGCCGTCGTCGCCGCCGCCGTCGCCGCCGCCGTCGCCGCCGTGGCGCCGGCGCGCCCCGCCGCGCCCCGCGAGGGCTGCTGGCGCGAGGCCGCGGGCCCCCCGCTGGACTTCGACGAGGCCATGGCGCTGCTCGCGCGGCGGGCGGCGGCCGAGGCCGCGGCCGCGCCCGAGGCGGTGGCCCGCGCCGTGCCCGCGGCGGCGGGGCGCGGGGCGGGGGGGGGGCCCGGCGGGCTTCGGCGGCGAGGGCGAGGATCCCAGGGCGAGGGGAGGGCGAGGATTCCAGGGCGAGGGGAGGAGGAGGAGGAGGAGGAGGAGGAGGAGGAGGAGGAGGAGGAGGAGAGGAGGAGGAGGAGGGTAGGGGGCCACAGGCGAGCCTACCCTGCCCCCCACGATTTCTGAGGGGCAGGGTGGGGTTCACTCCGCTCGGGAGCTCCCGAGCGAAGTGAGCCCCACCCTCCCCCTCAGAAATCGCGGGGAGCAGGGGTAGGGTTCGCAGGTGGCCCCCTATCAGTGTCGTTTCGCCGATGCCAATCCCCATCCCCGTCCCTTTCCCCGCCACTCTTTGCCATCCCAGCGCCCCAGTTGGGAGCAGGTCCCCCGGGGGGGAACGAGCAGTCC
>CAUYUJ010021651.1:39619-75237 GCA_963575745.1 Prorocentrum cordatum | reverse complement strand
CGACCCCAGACATGCGACGTCCTGATTTTTTCGGGACGGCATCTTTGCAAGTCCCGACCCTTTCCCCTGGACTGTTTTTTCGTGTCGAGTCGCTTTTACGGTTCCGAGGCCCGGCGAGGGCCCCCCAGGGCCGAAAATAACCAAAAACCTCCAGCCTTTTTTTGTTTGTTTGTTTGTTTTTTTCCCTTCGATGCGATCATGTCTGTGATTCTCACTGGCATAGGGCTAGTCGAGGACTGCGAGCAGCATCCGCTCTGCACCCCCTCTTCCTCCTCCTCCTCCTCCTCCTCCTCCTCCTCCTCCTCCTTGTCCTCCTCCTCCTCCTCCTCCTCCTCCTCCTCCTCCTCCTCCTCCTCCTCCTCCTCCTCCTCCTCCTCCTCCTCCTCACCCGCACCTCCTCCTCCTCCTCCTCCTCCTCCTCCTCCTCCTCTTTCCTCCTCCTCCTCCTCCTTCTCCTCCTTCTCCCAGCCACGGCCAGCGAGCGCATGGCGGCCGCGGCGGCCCTGCCGCCCCGCGGTCCGGGCCAGGGCCCCGTGGCCGGCGGCCGGCGAGGCCGGCGGCCGCCGCCGCCGCCCTGCCTCGCGCTGGACGCCGATTTGGGCGCCGGCGGCGACGAGGGGCCGCAGCTCGGTGGCTCGAAGAGGGGGTCCTGAGAGGAGGACGGCCCGAACCTCCTCGCGTGGTGAAGAAATCACGACGGGAGGCTTTTCACTGTTTTCAGCCTCCAGGGGCCCTTGTCGGGCCTCGGGACCGTCAAGAAACGGCCCAGGATGAAAAACCTGTCCTGCAGGATGAACAACCTGTCCTGGGGAAGGGGTCCAGACCTCTGCGGGTCGACGTTGTGAACAAATCATGACGCCGGGAGTCTGGGAAGGTACCACTACTGCTACCCTTCCCTCGTTTTCTCCTTTTCGGGACCTCGTGGGAGGCCCTCGTCGCCACTGCTGGATTCGCCACGAAATCCTGGTCAGAACGCGCCCCGGGCGAGGTCTGAGGGGTAACGGTATCGGTGCCTTCTGATCTCCCCAGGTTCTGCTGGGGAGTGGGAAGCGCACCGCCACCACAACCTACCCAGAGATCTGGCGCTCCAACAAAAATGAGAGCGGGCGGTTTTTGGCAGTTTTCGGCCTCTAGGGGCCCTCGCTGGGCCTCGGGACCGTCAAAACACGACTTGGGACGAGAAACCGGCCCTAGAGAGGTGGTCCACACCTCCCGGGCCCATGCGTCGAAATAATTGGAGCAGCGAGATGCCTGGGTAGGGGGGTACCGATACCGCTACCCTTCCTTCGTTTTCCTCAATTGGGGGCCTCCTGGGAGGCCCTCGTCGCCACCGCTGGATTCGCCTCGAGATCCTGATCAGAACGCACTTCGGGAGAGGTCGGGGGGATAGCGGTATCGGTGCCTTTCTCCCCAGGTCTTGCTTGGGAGCGGGGGGCGCACCGCAGGGGGATCCATGATGAGCTGGTGTGCGGGGTGCGGGTGTGCACGATGTGCCGCGAGAGCGCCCGAAGCGACATGCACCACCACCGCCCCAGACCAACCTCTGCCTCCATCCTCAGGTGGTGGTGGTGGTGGTGGTGGTGGTGGTGGTGGTGTTGGTGTTTCGTTTCCTTCTCCCTGTCCTGAGGGATGGGGGCCTAGGTCATTGCTTACCTAGCTACCCCCACCCGACCCGAGGGCCCTGGACCCTAGACCACGCCACCATTTCGAGTTGGGGGGTGTACGGGGTTCATCGTGCTTCCTCAATGTGTGGAGTGCCCACCCACAGGAAATCGACGAGCCCAACGGTGACTTCGGGCTGGGATTGGGGGTGGCCTGGTAGGCAGTCGCTGAAGCTAGCGAGGGGTCCAAGGGTGGATTTACGTTGTTTGAGGCACCTCGCCCTCAGGACCGAGGAGGAGGAGGGGAGGAGCGTCGATTATCGGCGATGGGCGTCGAGGAGGGGAGGATGGCGTCGGAGGATGATGAGAGGATGGGGAGGGTGTGAGGTGGTGAGGGGGAGGGGGAGGGGAGGGGAGGGGGGAGGGGGCAGGACCCCCTCTTCAAGCCACCGATCAGCAGTTCAGCGTGGCCACGCCAGTGAGGGCCGCGGGCGGCGCCAGGCGGCACTACATGTCGGGCGTGGCTGGAGGCGCCCCTGGCCCGAGGTGGGGCCCCAGGGAGTTCGGGGACCGCAGAAGAAGAAGAAGAGGGCATACAGCTCAACTCCCGCCCCAAGGGGCCCCCAAGAGCCCCCCAAGAGGCCCCAGGGGAGCGCAAGACGCCGCCAAGGAGCCCCAAGACGCTCCCAAGAAGCGCCCAAGAGGCCCCCAAGACGGCCCCAAGAGGCCCCAAATAGCGCTCCAGGGCCAGCGGAATGAGCGAAGCGATTAAATAAGAAAAGGGCATACACATCAACTTTCGACGGTCCGCGCGGATTTCTTGAGTCTGCGCCGGGCCCCCTTGGCGGTACCTCCGGCGCCGCCCCTGGCGCGCTCGGCGCACCGGGGACGGGGGTCCAGCGCGCATCCAACAGGGGGCCACATGCGAACCCTGCCCCTACCCCCCACGATTTCTGAGGGGGAGGGTGGGGTTCACTTCGCTCGGGAGCTCCCTCCCCCTCAGAAATCGTGGGCGGTAGGGGTAGAGTTTGCATGTGGCCCCCTAAGCGCGGATCCAATGAGTCCGCGCAGACCTCCAACCATTTATGTTTATGCCAGTTGCGTGTATGCCGTTTATCGTACTTCCAAGAGAGGCGCAGGGGGTTCTCCCGAGCGCCCCTCGCGGGGGCCGGAGGGCCTCACGGGGATCCAGAGACGTGGCCACCGGCGGGGGGCCGCTTGGGCCAGGACCACTTCTGCAGATGTCCGGTCTGGGGATCTTCCTGGGGCTCACCTAACTAGGGGGCCACATGCGAACCCTGCCCCTACCCCCCACGACTCCTGAGGGGGGTAGGGGTAGGGTTCGCATGTGGCCCCCTGCTAACGGTTCTGCCTGACTCTGAATCGACTCGAGTTCGACTCCAGGTCGACCGTAGCTTGACTCGAGTTGGACTCTAGTCGGCGGACGTTCGACGCAGCATCGCAGCATGAGTGGAGCTAGTGGCTCCAGGAAGGTCCCCAGAACGAGCATGTGATCTGCAGCGCGCACAACGGGATGGGAGGAGGGGGGGCGACTTCTTGGAAGGAAGCTGCTTCTTGGAAGGCGCGGGCCTTGTCTGGAGATGTAGGGCCGGCGTCTTCCAAGAAGCATCCCCCCTCCCCGTAACCCCTTGTGCGCGCCGCCATCCCAGGCATCTGGCCGCTCCAGTTCGTTCGACGCATGGGCCCCGGAGGTGTGGACCACTCCATTGGGGCCGGTTTCTCGCCCTGGGCGGTTCTCTGACGCCCCCAGAGGCCCGGCGAGGGCCCCCGGGGGCCGAACACCGCCAACCACCGCCCGCTCGCACTCTCTGCTGGAGCGTCAGACCCCTGGGAACGCACACCTCTCCGACGAAGGCATCTATACACCACCACCGTGCCAGGTCAGGGCCATCCTGGGCCGTAGGATGGTGTATAGACCCTCCTGGCTCGGCCAGGAGGGCGTATACACCATCCTAGGGCCCAGGATGGTCCTGACCTGGCACGGTGGTGGTGTATAGATGCTCTCTGCGAAACCTCCAGCAGCGCCCGATGCATGGGCACGCCGACCGCCGGGGCCATCCTCAGCGCCTTCCTGGACCTCGGCGGCGGGGGCGGCCTCAGCCCGCGGGAGGCGGCGGGGCCACCGCTGGACTTCGACGCCGCCGCGGCCGCGCTCGACCCCGAGGCTGGCACCGCCCGATCATGCCGATGCCACGTGTGCGTCGGCCTGCAGGGTCGACGCCCGCGCCCCCCTTTCGAGCCTCTCGAGCGCAGCCGCCCCAATCCAGCGAAGGCCGGCCGTAAAGCGCCCGCGTCACGCGCCCTGCGCCTCCTCCCCTCCCCTCTCCTTCCCTGCCTCCCCTCCCCTCCCGCCCTCCCCTCCCCTCCCCTCCCCTCCCATGCCTCATCTGCCTCCCCTCCCTCCTCTCCCCCTCCTTGCTCTTTCTGAGCCGAGCCATGGGGGCGCAACGCCTGTCCCCCCTCCTCCCCCTCCCTCCCTCCCTCTTTCCCTCCTCCTCCTCCTCCTCTTCATCCTCTTCCTCCTCCTCCTCCTCCTCCTCCTCCTCCTCCCCCTCCTCCTCCTCTGCCTAGGCTCACTTTAAAACCGCGGTGGCGTCAAGGCACGGCTTGCTCGAGATGTTCCAAGGGGATTTCACGAACTTCTCGGCCACGGTCCGTTCGCGGCTGGACCGGATCTATTTCAACCGCGACGTGGCCGAGCAGTTGGATCGTCGCGTCGTGGCCGCAGCCTTTAATAGTGTCTGGACTTATCCCACCATCGTGTGGTTCATTTTGAACGTCTCGCGCCAGCCTGGGCAGACGACCGTGACCGCCCACTTGCGCAGCGAGCACTCCAGCATAAGGACTTCGGGAGGCGTCTGATGTTGAGTTTCAACGAGGCGCTGACAGCATTATCAGAGCCTTCGCCGTTCCAGCAGTTCGTTTTGTGAAAATCCTCCATACGCCAAGTCGCACGCCGGCTGGATAACGACTTCACGACCATACCTACCGCCCAGGATGCGGAGGATAAGCTAGGGGTTGTCTTGAACATGGTCCAGGGGATCGAGGGCGCTCGGCCTTCGGAGGTTTCCTTGTGTCTTACCAGGTCCCCGTAGTCCAGGCGCTATGTCGAGAATCCGTACGACTTTGACGGCAACTTGTCCCATAAGTATGTTATCCCGTTTTTGTCAATTCGCTGTCCAACTTGCTCGGGGCCACGTCGTGGAAGAGCTTCGGAGTTCTCGGGCCGATCTCACTGGCCAGGGCGCTTTCAAAGCACAGGTTGCACCTCAGAAGTCAACCGCCAGATTTTTCGTTTTGCCCCTGGCCGGGGCAGCGGGCTCAGCGCCATCCTCAAATGCGACGGCGAGGTGACCACAGACTGAGGACATGGCTCGCTCGTCGGATGCACAGTTGCTGAAGACTTTCCGGGCGCAGGGTTTTCCGGCGGGGAGCTGCTGAGCTGCTGGGCCAGTGGTTGGAGGGCGACGCGGGCGCCGGGCCGCTTGCGGACGTGGTGAACGCGCGGCTGTCTGGCGTGCGACTCCGGGAGTCCACGCCCTCAAGACTTCGAGCAACGCGGCCCCGGGCCCCGACGGAATCCCTTCTCTGGCGTGGCGCTGGCGCGCCAAGGTCTCAGCGTGCTCAGTGCTCAACGCGGCGCGCTGCGCCCGCGGGGGCGGCGCGGCGGGCGCCGTCGAGGAGGGGGCCGCGGAGTGCAGCGCCAGCCTGGTGTTCTTCCTCCCCAAGCAGCCTGCTGGCGCTCTCCCGGCCAGGGAGGGCTTTTACACGCCTGCGGAAATCCGCCCCCTGAGCGTGGCGAGCGCGGATCATCGATTCATTTCGAACGCGGCTTGTGCCGCCAGTGAGCAAGCTGTCAGCCAGGGTATTCAAGATGTTCAGCGAGGTTTCTTCGCTGGCCGCTCCATGCTTGCCGCTCTGGTTGACGTGGGTGAGGCAATGCTCCGCGCGGCGCTCGGCAGCTCAACGGGGGGTCCCTGTCTTTCGATTTCGCGACCGCATTCGTGTCCATCGAGCGCGGGTTCATGTTCCGCGGCTTCGACTACCTTGCATGGCCAGTTTTGGTTAGAGGCTGCGTGACCGGCTTGTATTCCGAATACTCTTGTGCCATCGCAACGGGGGCGGGCCGAGCATTGTTGCTTCAATGTCACGAGGGGTGTTCGGCAGGGCTGCCCGCTGTCGCCACTCCTGTTCGCGGCCGCGATCGACATTTTCCTTCGCGAGATCGCGCGTCTACTTCCAGACGGCGTCCTTCGTGGTTGCGCGGGCGACGTGGCGCTCGCCGTCGATGGGCCTGCCTGCTGGTGGGGAAAAGTATCATCGCCGACTTCGAGCGCGTCGCTGGGCTCGCCCTGGACCTTCGCAAGACGGTCTTCATCCCGCTCTTCCCCGCGACCCTCGTCGAGGCGCTGGGCCTGGCCGAGATCGCTCCGCTTTCGGGGGGCGCTGGAGGTCGATTTCGCCGCGAAATACTTCGGCGACTTCATCGGGCAAGGGGCAAAGCAGCGCCCGTGGGACGCCGCCTTCGTGAAATACCGGGGCGGCGCGTAGACCCGGCGATCGCCGTGCGTGGGCATGCTGAACGTGATCGAAGCGTATTGGATTTGCGAGTGGTCGGTCTTCTTGTTCCGCGCGCAGCTTGGCCCATTGCCGCCGAACTTTGCCGATAATCGGCCCAGGGATTGGATGCCTCCTGAACGACTCGAATGCATCGCGCTGGTTTGCTTTCCCAGCGAGTTGTGCGACGTCCAATTCGCGTCTTATGCCGTTTGTGCACGAGTCGCCCTGCGTGGGATTTGCAAACGACGGCGGGCTCCAGGTCGCGATCATGACGAACGCATTTCGTAGCCTTGCCGTGGCCACCAATGACGACGCCGCCCGCGTGGCCGATGTTCACGAGTGGCGCCAGAACAGCTTCCTCGTCTCGCAGGGGTCATTCAGATGCACGGAGCGGCCGCGGGTGGGCACGTCTGGGTGGGCACCCGTAGGTGGGGTGGCAGGCCAGAGCTGCGCGACTGGTCCGACCCGGCTTTCCCCTTGCAGCCTCGACGGATTTCCGTCGCGAGCAACGCCGATGCGAAGTTCGGGCACCGCCCCTGGGCACTGGGTGTCGCGATGGGCTCGCGTCGCCCAGACCGTGTCGGTCGGGCCTCGTCGCGCCCAGAGTCCCGGCTGCAGCAGTGCGGGCCGCCTGCAATGGCTGGGTGACCTCGCGTCCATTGCAGGGTCGCTCCTGGTGCATCATGGGCTGCGCTGTAGAGGGCGCGATTGAGCATGACGCGTTCTGCCGATCCTATCATGGGTGCTGCTCGCGGTGCCGCGGCCTCTGGCGCCCGTCAATGGAGCGCGATCTGGAGGACGTCGTCGGGGTCGACTGGCCCTCGCTGTTATTGTGGAGCAACCCGTTGTTGACGGAGGCGGAGAAGAGCTCTCCGAGGGTGATCTCCATGTACGCCCTGGACACGACGCACGTGTAGGTCCGCCGCGGACACAGGGTGGCCGAGGCCGTGAACGCTTTCCGAGGCCACCTCAGCGAGGCCACGCGGCGCCGCCCGAGGTCCACGGAACTGACGGTTAGGGCCTTCGCCGCGCGGGGCGCGCGGAAAAATGCAGCCTGATTCCCAATGGTGTTTTGTCTCTGGATGCTTTGTTCTCTTCCCTTTTCCCTGTTTCGCCTGCTGTGCTATCGCGCGCCGTGGAGAGTGGACTATTTGTGCGACGTCCGTCGATGCCTGCTTGGGCCGTGAACGTTTCAGACAGACGCCCAGCCGCGCATTGCGTCAGAGGTTCCTGCGCTGCGCGTGTACTGCCTTTCCTGTGGGCGGAAATTCGGGCGGACGTTCCTCCCCTCCTTCTCTTCCTGCCCCTCCTCGTCGTCCTCCTTTTCCTCCTTGTCCTCCTCTTCCTACTGCTGTCCTGGCAGCGTGGCCGATGCGAGGGCCACAGGTGGGTTGCCTGCACCTTGAGCCCGGGCCTTTGTCAGTTTCCGCTGGTCTTCAGGCCCCGCTGGATCGCACGTGGCTTTGTTTGGCGGTTTTCGCTCCACGATCTTACCTCCCCGTCCGCCAGTAGCCCAGGTGGGTAAGGCCGAAACCCCAGGCGACGACTGGCGTCGCGAGTTGTGCGGCATCGCAGGCAGACTCTTGGAACCACAGTGGGTGGTAACGTGCTTTGCGCGAAACGCGATTCAGCAGGATCTGTATCTTCCCCCCCTCCTCTCTGTCTTCCTTCTCTTGCCCCCCGGAGGCGGGGCGCTGGCTAAACCTGCTGGGGTGGGCCCGCCCCCTGCCTCCTCTGCTTGCTCCTCCCCGTCTCGCTCCAGTGCGCCTTGCCGGCGGTCGCACGGAAGTCGCATGCCGTGGGAAAGGCTGGTGGGGGATTTTTTTTTTCGCTCTTTACTTCATCGATGCTGTGCCCTATCGTGCCACGTCCATCTGCACGATTCTCGAGGGCATGTTGCCTTTGCCTTGGCGGTGAGGTTGTCTCTGCTCTTGTCGTCTTCCTCCTCCCGCTCTTTCCTTTCCCTTGTTTTAGCAATAGTGAATGTATTGCTTGGCCCTTGAGGCTGTTCAATGCGGGTCTGTCGCGCTACAGTTTGGCAGACTGGGGGATGACACGTTTTAGGGAGAATTCATTCCCTTCGCCCTTTGGTATCCCTCCTATTTTCCTCCTCCGCCTCTTTTGTCTGCTTCCTTTTCGTTTCTCCGATTCCTCCTTTCTGGTTCTGCTTCACGTTTTCGATGCAGTGCGAGTGGATCATGAGTGCTGGCTGTTTCGTTTCCGTCAGTTTTCTTCCTTATTCCCCCAAGAGGTGCGCTACAAACTAGACTTAAGTCGGGCGTGTCCCGCGACAGGAGGAATATTCCAACATAGTCAGAACATAGTAAAGGAAAGTTGTTTGGAGTAGTTTTGAGCATTTTTTGTGCATTGACTATTTTTAATTTCTCATCGTAAATCCGCCTGTAGGAGGACACGCCCGAGCTAAGACTATACGATTCTCACAGCAACAGCTCCGCGGCGAGAGCGCTCTTCTGGCCCCCGCCGCTCGGGAGACGACGCGCCACAGGACTCGTGCGCATCACACGCTCGCGATGGACGTGCGCATCCAGCATCAGCACGTGCCGCCGTCGCCGTCGCCGTCGCCGCCGCCGTCGCCGTCGTCGCCGCCGCCGTCGTCGCCGTCGTCGCCGCCGCCGTCGCCGCCGCCGTCGCCGCCGTGGCGCCGGCGCGCCCCGCCGCGCCCCGCGAGGGCTGCTGGCGCGAGGCCGCGGGCCCCCCGCTGGACTTCGACGAGGCCATGGCGCTGCTCGCGCGGCGGGCGGCGGCCGAGGCCGCGGCCGCGCCCGAAGGCGGTGGCCCGCGCCGTGCCCGCGGGCGGCGGCGCGCGGCGGCGGCGGGTGGCCCCGGAGGCGGCGTACGGCGCGAGGCGAGGATCCCAGGGCGAGGGCGAGGGCGAGGATCCCAGGGCGAGGAGGAGGAGGAGGGGGAGGAGGAGGAGGATGAGGAGGAGAGGAGGCTGATGAGGGGCTCTGGGAGAGGGCTAGGGGGCCACAGCGAGCCTTTCTACCCTGCCCCCACGATTTCTGAGGGGCAGGGTGGGGTTCACTCCGCTCGGGAGCTCCCGAGCGAAGTGAGCCCCACCCTCCCCCTCAGAAATCGCGGGGAGCAGGGGTAGGGTTCGCAGGTGGCCCCCTATCAGTGTCGTTTCGCCGATGCCAATCCCCATCCCCGTCCCTTTCCCCGCCACTCTTTGCCATCCCAGCGCCCCAGTTGGGAGCAGGTCCCCCGGGGGGGAACGAGCAGTCCGCATCCCCATCCAGGGGGGCAGAGATCGGCCAGTGTTCAGGTGTTTTCGTAATTGAGTTTGCGAGTCTTTCTGGCGGGCTTTCAGCTTCAGGATGCGTTCCAGCAGCGGCGCCTCGCCAAGGGACGTCCAGGAGTGCACGGATGGTCCCGACCAGCCGCCTGAGAGCCGAGAAATGAACCCGAAACCAAGGGGCAGCATTAGGTGGGGATAGCCTCAGGAATGAAGGCGTCGATCTCCAAAGCGCCCATCGACTGTCGATGGGGGCCTGATTGCCTACTCCACCCATGGGAGTGTGGATTCGCCAGCGGAGGCCTGTGGCCGATGGGTCGGCGATGAATTGTTGACTCAAGCTCGATATTTTCCGCCCCTGAGCTGGTCCCCCCTGTAGTTACTGTAGTTCCCTGTCAGAGGAGCCCAGACCTCCTCGCGTCGTGAAAAAAACACGAGGCTCTTCCTCGTCCTCGGTCCCCGGGGGCCCTCGCCCAGGCTCGGGGCCCCCGGACTGCGACTCGGGACGATCCGCCTGCCCGGGGGAAGTGGTCTTGAGACCCCTGGGGGCCCACGTCGTGGAGCATACAGCACGACGCGGCTCCCTGGAGTTCTGGTCCCTTCCCCCAGGGCCCGCTCCTCACCCTGGGAGGCCGTGCTCTGGCGGCCGCGGGGCCCAGGGAGGGCCCACCAGGTGCCGCAAAAGGAAGGCCCCGAGAGCCCCCCGCCGTGACTTCTTGTCCACGGCGGGAGGAGGAGGAGGAGGAGGAGGAGGAGGAGGAGGAGGAGGAGGAGGAGTAGTGAGTAGTGAGGAGGAGGAGGTAGGAGGAGGAGGAGGAAAGGAGAGGAGGAGGAGGAGGAGGAGAGGAGGAGGAGGGAGGAGAGGAGGAGGAGGAGGAGGAGGAAGGGGGGAGGAGGAAGGAGGAGGAGGATGAGAGTAGATGAGAGTGACAGGAGGAGGAGGGAGGGAGGGAGGGAGGAGGAATGAGGAGAGGAGAGGAGGAGGAGGCTGAGGAGGAGGAGGAGGATGAGGATATTATTAGTAGATTATGTATTAGTCGTAGTAGTATTATTATGCTTAGAGGAGGAGATGCGTTAGGAGGCCTTGGCACCCGGCAGGACACGGACTGCGAGGAGTACGAATCCGACTTCGAGTCCGAGTCCGAGTGCAGCGACGACGGCCCGGAGGGAGCGGGCCCGCCGCCCGGCGTGGCCCCCCAGGGCGACCGGCGGAGGTCCAAGGGTGTGGGCGGCCCAGGGGCGGGCACGCCGCGCGCAGCCACCGAGGAGGAGGAGGAGGAGGAGGAGGAGGAGGAGGAGAAGGAGGAGGAGGAGGAAGAAGGAGGAGAAGGAGGAGGAGGAGGAGGAGGAGGAGGAGGAGGAGGAGGAGGAGGAGGAGGAGGAGGAGACGATTGTTTCACCACGATGAGGCTCGCCCGCTGCCGCGATCGCTGCCTCTGCTCTTTTCCTCTCTGCTGCCGCTCTCGTCTCACGCATCGTTTGGGATCCAGACTCATTCCCTTAGTCACCAACCGACCGACCGGGGAGGAGGAGCAGGAGGAGGAGGAGGACCAGTGCAAACCCAAGAGTCACCGACGATGTTGGCATAAGCCGTCCCCCAAGTTCCCTCTTCATTGGCTCCTACAACGGTTCATTTCCACAGAGGGACCTGCCTCGTTGGAAGACGATCGTTTGAAAACCCTGAAACATGCCAAAACATTGTTCTCGGTACTTCAACGCCAGGGATAAACTTGACTATTGCGTCTTGACGATCCTGAGTCGTGCCAGAAGAGGAGGAGGAGGAGGAGGCGGAGGAGGAAAGAAAGGAGTAGTAGAAGTAGGAGAGGAAGGAGGAGGATGAGGAGGAGGATGAGGCAGGAGGAGGCGGAGGAGGAGGAGGTGGAGGAGTAGGAGGAAGGAGGAGCATGAGGAGGAGGAAGGAGGAGTGAGGAGGAGGAGTAGGAGGAGGAGGAGGAAGAGGAGGCGGAGCTGAGAGGAGGAGGAGGGAGTAGGAAGGGGGAGGAGGAAACTGCCCCCTAGGCCTATACCGGGCTTGCCTCATTAGGACCGGCGCAGGCGCTCGCGCTCGGCGGCGTCGCGGCGAGAATAATGCAACATCGCCAGCTGCCACAACAGGGCCGGCCGCGTCCTGCCGCCCGCCGCAGCGGCGGGCCAGCCGCCGCGGGCGCACAGCCGGCCCGCGCTGCCGCGGCCGCCGTAGCGCCACTGCGGCGGCCGTGCGCGGCCGCCTCGCCGTCGGGCGCTGCAGCGGGGGGGCTGGCCGAGGCGCCGCGCGCCCGTGGCGCCGCTTTGGGCGCACCACGAGCTGGAAGGAAGAGTGATCGGCATACGATATATATATATATATATATATATATGTATATATATTCATGTACACATATGCATATGTTTATGCATATATATATATAAATCATATATATATATGTATTCTGTGCATTTATATATATATATATGTATGTTTATTTACACGCTGGTCGTTGAAGCATGTATTTTTTGGTTCCCAGACTTCAATCTAGTTCAAGCGCCTCCCTACGGCGAACATCGATCTGCGATTGCTGTGTTTTGTCAGTCTCTGGAAGGGCCTGAACCCAATCTACTGTATCCGCCTTCCTACTTCATGTGTTTACCTACCTCTTTCGGCCGATGTGTGAGTGATGTCCGTCTGTCTGTCTGTCTGTTTGTCTGCCTGTCTGCCTGTCTCTCTGTCTTTCTGTCTGTCTGTCTGTCTGTCTGTCTGTGTGTCTGTCTGTCTGTCTGTGTATGTATGTACGTACGTACGTACGTACGTACGTATGTATGTATGTATGTATGTAGGTAGGTAGGTAGGTAGGCAGGCAGGCAGGCAGGCAGGCAGGCAGGCAGGCATGCATTGTAGTTATGCCTGCATTTATTTATGTATTTTATGTATGTATGTATGTATGTAATGTATGATGTTATGTATTATGTATGTATGTTATGTCTGGTGTGTGGTTGTTATTTCTGTAATGTATGGTTAATGTGTAATGTATGATGTTGTTTGTTGTATGTATTGTTGTGTGTTATGTATCCAGAGGCGCGTGGCGGCGCGGAGGGGGTGCCAATGGCGGCGTCGGCGCCGGCCGTGACCGTTCTCCGCCGTGGGATTGACGAGGCCCTGCACGCTCTGCGCGTTCTGTGGTCCCTTGGAGGGAGGGGGAACCGACCCCTCCCCCCTGGATGGAGGGGGGGGTTCGCCCCCCCCCCCCCCCGCTCTCCGTGACGGGGGGGGGGTTGGGGGGTTCGAGCCCCGCCCCCCCTCCCCCCTCTTCCTCCCCTACTTTTTCTCTCTCCTTCTCCTCGGGCCAGCGCCTGCGTCGGCGGCGGCTGGCGGCGGCGGCGGCGGCGGGGACGACGATTCCCTTCTCTGGGCAGGCGCCGGCGCCTGCGGCGGCGGGCGGCGGCGGCGGGGAGCGTCGACGAGGACGCCGGTGGTGGTGGTGGTGGTGGTGGTGGTGGGTTGTGGCGGTGGTGGCGGTGGTGGTGGTTGTGGTAGTGGTGGTGTGGTGGTTTGGTGGTGGTGGTTGTGGTGGTGGTGGTGGTGGTGTGGTGGTGGTGTGGTGTTGGTTTGTGGTAGTGGTGGTGGTTTGTGGTGGTGGTTGTGGTGGTGGTTTGGTGGTGGTGTGGTGGTGGTTTGTGGTGGTGGTGGGTTGTGGTGGTGGCGGTGGATTGTGGAGCTGGTGCTGGTGGTGGTGGTGGTGGCGGTGGTGGCGGTGGTGGTGGTGGTGTGGTGGTTTGTGGTGGTGGTGGGTTGTGCCGCTGGTAGTGGTGGTGGTTGTGGCGGTGTTGGTGGTGGCGTGGTAGACTGGTGGTAGTGGTCGTGGTGGTTGGTGGGTTTTTGTGGTGGTGGTGGTGATGGTGAGCTGTGGTGGTGGCTGTTGTGGTGGTGGTGGCTGTGGCGGTGGTGGTGGTGGTAGTTGTGTGGTGGGTTGGTGGTGGTGGTGGTGGTGGGTTGAGGCGGTGGTGGTGGTGGTAGTGGTGGTGGTGGCAGTGGTGGTTATCGTCGCTGCGTCCCCGCCGTCGCCAGCGCCAGCGCAGGCGCTGCTGGCCGCCGCCAGCGTCGGCGCCGGCGCCAGGGGGGAGGGGGCGGGGTTTGAACCTCCCCCGTTGGGCGCCAGGGGGGGGGATTTGAACCCCGCCCCCCCTTCACTGCTGGTCATCGTCACTGCGTTCCCGCCGTCGGCGCTGCTGGCGGCCGCCGGCGCTGGCGCCAGCGGGGGTGAAGGGGGGGGGGGTTTGAACCACCCTCCACCTCGGCGCCAGGGGGGTCGGTTGAACCACTCCCCACTTTTCCCCTTGGGCTGCCTCTGGTCATCGTCGGTGCGTTCGGCGCTGCTGGCGGCCGCCGGCGCTGGCGCAGGGGGGGGGTTTTGGGAAGGGGGGGGGTTTGGGGGGGAGGGGAGTCCCCTTGGTTTTGATCGACGGCGCTGGGTGTTGGGGTGGGGGGGCCCAACCCCCGGCTCGAAACGCGCCGCCGAATGTTCCGAAGGCAAGCGCCCGTGAAACGCGTTCTGTCGTATATATGTTGTTTGTATGTATGTATGCATGCATGTATGTATGTATGCAATGTATGTCATGTACGTTTTGTATATATATATGTATGTTGGTGTGTATGTAGGTATGCATACATACAACTATGTATCTATACATGTATGTATGTGTTAGCTATGTATGTATAGATCTATGTATGTATGTATGTATGTATGCATGCATGCATGCATGCATGTATGCATGTATGTATGTATGTATGTATGTATGTATGTATATGTATATGTATATGTATATGTATATGTATATGTATATGTATATGTATATGTATATGTATATGTATATGTATATATATATATATGTATATGTATGTATGTATGCATGCATGCATGCATGCATGCATGTATGTATGTATGTATGTATGTATGTATACATGTACGTGTGTATGTATGTGTGTAGGTATGCATTTACGCAGGAATGCATGCATGTATAGATCGCACGCATGCATGCACGCATGCATACATGCGTGCATGCTTGCATATAGGCATTCATACATGCATGCATGCACGTTTTGGTTGTTGGTTGCTTGCATGTGTATAATGGTGTATGCATATATGTTTGTTTGTTTGTTTGTTTGTATGCATGTATTTGTTTATGCATGTATGCATGCATTTATGTATGCATGCATGTGTGGCTGTATGTTTTTGTATGTCATACAGTTGTATGTATGTGTACGCAACCGCATATGTATGTATATTTACATGTATCTGTGCATACACACATGAAGTATGCATGCGTGTATGCATGTATGCATGCATGGGTGCATGAGTGTATGCATAGGTGTATGTGTGTACGCGTGTACGCATGTACGTACGTATGTTTGTATTCATGTATGTACAAACGTATGTATGTATGTGTGCATGTCGGTATGTATGCGTGTGTGTGTATATCCGAACAGTCACACATATGTATGTATGCATGCATGTCCGTCTGTCTGTCTGCCTGCCTGTCATGTATGTATGTATGTATGTTTGCATGCCATGCATGCATGCATGCATGCATGCATGCATGCATGCATGCATGCATGCATGTATGTATGTATGTATGTATGTATGTATGTATGTATGTATGTATGTATGTATGTATGTATGTATGTATGTATGTATGGATGTATGTTTGTTTGTATGTATGTATGTATGTATGTATGTATGTCTGTATACATATATATATATATATATATGTATGTACGTGTGTCTAGTTTCCTTCGTCGCATCCCGCCACCGTGCCTGGGTTGTGGGTGAGAGGCCTCTTGGATGTTCGTTGGGATATCGTGGGAGGCCTCTAGGCAGTTTTGAGGCCTCCTGAGAGCTCTTTGGGGGCCTCTTGGGGCCTCTTTTTGGGACTCTTGGGGGCCTCGTGGGGCCTCTTGGGCGCCTCTTGGGCGCCTCTTGGGGCCTTTTGGAGGCCTCTTGGGGCCTCCTGGGGGCGGAAGTCTCAACTTGTCGATTCGTGTTCTCCCTCTTGGGCCCCTCTTGGGGCAGTCGTGGGGCTCTCTTGGGCCGTCTCGGACGCCCCCCTGGCCGTTTTGGGGACCGCTTGGGCCGTCTTGGGGTCCTCTTGGGGGCCTCCTGGGCTGTCTCGGGAGGTCTTTGGGGCCTCTGGGGCCAGCATGGAGCGTCGGAAACCAGAAAACGCGAGAACGCGAAACATATGGAAAACAAGGAGCGCAAGTGATTTTTGCATCTTGGGGTCCTCTTGGAGGTCCTCTTCGAGGGCTCTTGGGGCTTCTGTGTGGCCTCTTGGGCCGTCTTGGGGCCGTCTTGGGGCCGTCTTGGGCGTCTTGGAGCGCTCTTGGGCCGTCTTAGAGGTCTCTCAGACCCTTTTGGGCGCTTCTTGGGGCCCTCTTGGCCGTTTCGGTGCCCTCGGGTGAATAAAGCATGAACAGCGAGTGCGCATGCTTTGAGTACAGTTAACAGGGCGGCGCTCTGCGCATGAGAGGAGGAGCCAGTTAGCAGAGCGGCGCTCTGCTAATCAGAGCCCGAGCAGGATAGGGGAACCCTTCTTTGAGGCCAATTGGCATAGCAGCTCTCTGCTATTGAGGGGAGGAGCAGCGATTGCATAGACCTTAAGGCGAATTAGCAGAGCGCCGCTCTGCTAATCGGGGCCCAAACAGTCCTAGAATGTTTGGCCCAGCCCCTATAATACTAGAATGCAGGACCCAGGACAGAGAATAGATGAGAGCCTGGAGAAAACTCTCCTCGCGCTCTCTCTCTCTCTCTCTCTTTTTTTTTTTTTTTTTTCTCTCTCTCTCTCTCTCTTTTTCTTTCTCTATCTCTCTCTCTATATATATATAGATAAGTAGTAGATTGTGCAACAATTTTTGGAGCTCCGCGCGGATTCCTCGGGCTGGCGTTGGAGCCCCCTGGCGGCGCTTCGGGCGCCACCTATGGCGCGCTCCGCGCGCCAGGGAGGGGGGTTCAGCGCAGATCCAAGACATCTGCGCGGACCTTCAGCAGTTTGTGTTTATGCAGACTGTTCTTCCGTTGCAAGCCCAGATCTCCAACGCTGTGTTTTTGTCGATCGTTTTTTTGTCCCTCGATTTCGGCCCTCGGGAGCCGACATTCTAGGCCTCCCAGATGGGGTCTGAGGTTAGATGGGGCCGCCGGATCGCGCCGCAGGGCCGATGCATCGGCGACGTGGCTCTGTGCGGAGCCCGATTTTCTTCACGCCAACAGCGCGATTCATCTCCGGCGTCGCCGATGCATCGGCGTCGCGGCGCGATCTCCCGACCTCCCGTTCTGCTCGGACCCCATGCGGGAGGTTTCTCCGGAGAGCGGGCCCAGGGACCACCCGAAGATGCTCCCAGCGGAAGACGGGCCCCAGGGAGGGGCGAGGAGGAGGAGGAGGAGGAGGAGGAGGAGGAGGAGGAGGAGGAGGAAGGAGGGAGGGGACGTGGGAGAGGAGGAGGAGGAGGAGAAGGGAAGGAGAAGGAGAAGGAGAAGGAGGGAGGAGGGAGGGAGGGAGGGAGGAGGAGAGGAGTAGTTGGAGGGAGGAGGAGGAGAGGCGGAGGAGGAGGAGGAGGAGAGGAGGAGGAGGGAGGGGAGGAGAGGAGGAGGATGAGGGAGGAGGGAGGAGGAGGGAGGAGGCGGATGAGGAGGAGGGAGGAGGTGAAGGAGGAGGAGGAGGCGGAGGAGGAGGCGGAGGCGGAGGCGGAGGGGAAGGGGAGGGGGAGGGGGAGGGGGAGGGGGAGGTTGGGACCTCCTCGGGGCCGCGGGCTGAAAAGGTAACATGGGCGGAGGTCTGGGCGTTGGCGGCGCGCACCAGGCTGGGGGCGGCGCGAGGGGGGCGGCCCACGAGGGCGTGGGTCGGGGGAAGACTTTGGCCACCGCCCCCGCGCGCGTACCCAGTGCGTACTCAGTTCGGAAAAGTCGTGCCCCCCAGGGGGGGGGGCGAATTTTGTACGCACCCTCCTCTCCACGGTCTTGTGCCAGAGCAGACTGTCCGTGGGGGCGGTGTGCAAAGCTCGTTTCCCCAGGGGGGGCCTCCCGAAAAGGCAGGGGGCTTCTCGGGAGCACCCCCAGGACTTCTAAAGAAGGCTTCTAGAAGCCCCCCCCCCCTTCCTGGAGGGTTTCTCCAAAGGGCTTAGGCGACCAGGCCCGCCTCCGACTGACGCGCAGCAGCACAGACGGCCGCAGCAGGAAGGCCGTAACGAGGGCAGCCGCCCGTACCGCCGCCTCCTCCGCACCCTCACCTCCGCCTGCGGCCCCGCCGCGCCGCCTGCCCCGCCGCCGAATCAAATCCCACGCACCCCCTCCCCCATCCGCCGTTGCCTCCGTGTCTCCTCAGCCTGCTCTTGCCGCGACGCCGCCTCCGCCCCTCCCCCCCCTTCTCCTCCTCCTCCCCCCCTCCTCCCATCCCCCTCCTCCTCCTCCTCCTCCTCTCCTCCTTCCTTCTCCTCCTTCCTCTCTCCTCCTCCTCCTCCTCCTCCTCCTCCTCCTCCTCCTCCTCCCATCCTCCTCCTCCTCCTCCCTCCCCTCCTCCTCCTCCCCTCCTCCCCCCTCCTCCTCCTCTCCTCCTCCTCCTCCTTCCTTCCTCGTCCTCCTCCTCTCCTCCTCGCCTCTCCTCCTCCTCCCTCCTACGCCTCCTCCTCCTCCTCCTCCTCCTCCTCCTCCTCCCCCCTCCCCCTCCCCCTCCTACCTCCTCCTCTCCTCCTCCTCCTCCTCCTTCTCCTCCTCCTCCTCCTCCTCCGCCTCGGGTCGTCTACGGCCCCGGGGGAAACCGTGCACCCCTTCCTCCTCATAGGGCCGCCTCCTTCGTGCCGCTTGCCTGTGCGCGCCGCCCGTCACCAGCGGCCGCCGCCGCAGCGCGAACTCGAGTTGGCTCGGAGAGGCCAAGCCCTCGCCCTCGCCCTCGGGGGGACTCCTCCCTAGGTCTCCGCGATCCTCCCACCGCTCCTCTCTCTCTGGTCCTGCCCCCCCCTCCCTCTCTCTCATTCCTTCCTGCTCATATCCTTTTCGTCTGTGGCTTCTCCCCCTATTAGTTTTCCTCCTCCTCCTTCTTCTCCTCCTCCTCCTCCTCCTCCTCCTCTTTCTTCTCATCCCCCCTCCCCCTCTTCTCTCCCTCCTCTCCCCTCGCCCTCGCCCCCCCACCCTCCTCTCCCCTACCCCTCTTCCTTCTCCTCTTTGTCCTTCCTCTTTTCCTTCCCCTCCTCTTCCTTCTCCTCTCTCCTTACTCCTCTGCCTCTTCTCCTTCCCCTCCTCTCCTTCCTTCCCTCTTCTTCCTTTTCCTTCCTTCTCCTCTTCCCTTCCTCTCCGCTTCCTTATCCTCATTCTCACCTTCTCTTCTCCATCCTTTTCCTTATACAGAGTTCTGTCTCGTCGCGCCACCAGCCGCGTCGGTCGGAGGGTCTGAGCGTTCCACCTGGGAGCCCCTCGCTGTCTGTGAGCTTGAAGGTTGGCCTTCCTACCAGTTAACGCAGTTGTTTTGTTTATGAGTTTGGGCGAGACGTTTTCAATTTGTGGCTCTCGTTTTGGCGTTGCGCACATGTGCCTCACCAGTTTTTGCAGCGGGTGCACGGGTGGAGGGCGGCCTCTCTCTTTCATGCCCGTGTCATCGCATGAGATGTCTTTCGCTTCTTTGGCCGGCATGCTGCGGACTTAGGACAATTCTCTCACGGATGGAGGGCGGCTCCTGTTCAGATTGGGGCTCGGTTGCGACTTCTATTCTGTACGGATCATACTGTAATCGTGTACCGGGGGTGGACAGACCTCCTACCCTGACACGTCGATTAGTGAATTGTCCGTTTTCGGTTCTCGAGAGGGCGCCGCGGCCGTTATTTTCCAGGCTTGCGCCCGCCAGGTTTGGGCCCGAGGTCGTTTTCAGTAAACCACGTTTTACTAAAGGGAGGTCTGTCCATCCCCGAGTGTACAGCGGCCACGCGGATCGATGGCGGTTCTTTTCAAACGGGGGCTCTCGTTGAACATTCTCTTGATCTCTGTGGTTCTACCCCTGGGCATTTTTGTCGACTCGACGTAAGAGTGACCCTTTGCCAGAGTGACCTTAGTTGCGGGCGCATTAGGGTCCCCCGATCGCCGCACGTGATGCGACAGTGGCGTCTCGTGCGCCTGTGTTTGGTCACTCCTCGGCCCCCGAACCGCGCACCAGAGGTCACTCTTACCCAGGGTCACTCTTGCGTGTAGCCGATTTCGGGGAAATATCAGCAAAACTTCTCAGAAGGCCGGGGGACTTCCGAGCCTTCTCAGAAAGCCTTCTCCTTCTCATTTTCCCCCCTCGCTCGCCGCCGATCCCCGAACTTGATGCAATCGTAGCGTCTCGTACGCCTGTGTTTGGTCATCCCGCGACCCCCAAAAAGTCGCGCACCAGAGGTCTTTCTTACCCAGGGTCGCTCCTGCGTGTAGCCGAGGGTGGGGAGTACATGGGGGAGCAGGCCTCGCCCTCCAGGGACGGGAGGAGGAGGAGGAGGAGGCGGCGGAGGAGGAGGAGGAGGAGGAGGAGGAGGAGGAGCAGGAGGAGGAGGGAGGAGTGAGGAGTGAGGAGGAGGAGGAGGAGAAGGCTCTGTAGGCTGGAGGCTGGAGGCTGGAGGCTGGAGGCTGGAGGTTGGAGGTTGAAGCCTGGAGGAGGAGGAGGAGGAGGAGGAGGAGGAGCAGAAGGAGGAGGAGGAGGAGGAGGAGGAGGAGGAGGAGGAGAAGGAGGAGGAGGAGGCGGAGGACGAGGAGGAGGAGGAGGAGGGGGAGGAGGGGGAGGAAGGGCAGGAGCAGGAGGGGGGGGGAGGATGGTAGTGAAGTAGACCTCTTGTAGGGGCTGGTGAAGAGAACCTCTTGCAGGGGCTGATGATGAGGGTGTGATTCACATCGTTGAAGCATCCTGGCGTACTGTGCTTCTCCTCCTCCCCTCCCTCTCTCCCATCCTCCCCTCCCCTCTGAAAATCTCCGCACCGACAGGAGAGATCTCAAAGTGGATGCCCCAAACTCGGTGTAGAACGCAGCACCAGACACCTGCATCGGGTTGTACATATTCTAGCCGAGCAGGTTACTTACAGCTGCACGCGTGACGGCTCCAGCGACAGCAGGCATTGCCAGGTGCGGCGCTTTCTGACACACCCGGTCTGCCTCGAGCAGATTGTCCATAAGCCGCCTAAATATTGCCAGGAACAGCTGCGTCAAGGTGGCCCAGATCGCATCGCCGAGTCGTTCCCAGTTGCGCTCTGACACCGTTCCCCTAGATAGGCGCGCAAGTAATGCACACAGTATCCGCAAACTACGGCCGAGTCCCAGGTCACCATTGCGAACTGCAAGTGGGAGCTGGCAAGAAGGAGCGCTCCCAACTCACCAGCGAAATCTGACCTGCGCAGCGTGGCGCCGGCAGCGCTTGCCGAGGCCACTCTGCAAAGAGAGCCGAATTGATGTGAGAGGGCTCGATGGTTGCCTCTTGAGGTCCTCGGAGGCTCCCTGAAGCCTTGATGCCTCCGAAGGCCCTGAAAAGCATCAAATCGTTCAAAGAGCTCGTGCCTCCTTCCTGCCTTCCTCCTTCGGTCCTCCTTGTCCTCTCCTTCCTGTGCAGGAGGGGGCGGAGTGGGGTGATGATCATGACGACTGCGACGACGACGACGATGATGATGACGACGATGATGATGATGATGATGATGATGATGATGATGATGCTGATGATGATGACGGCGATGATGATGATGATGATGATGATGATGATGATGATGATGATGATGATGATGATGATGATGATGATGATGATGATGATGATGATGATGATAAGGTTGATGGATATGACGATGGTGATGATTGATGGTGATGATGGTGCTGATGATGACGAGGATGATGATGCTGCTGCTGATGATGAGGATGCTGATCAGGATGATGAGGGCCATGATGATTATGATGAAGATACAATCTGATGATGATGATGATGATGATGATGATGATGATGATGATGATGATGATTATGATGATGATGATGATGATGTGCTGATGCTGGTGCTGATTTATGATGCTGCTGATGATGATGATGATGATGCTGCTGCTGATGATGAAGGATGGATGATGTGGTGGGTGCATGCTGTATGATGTGATGCTGTTGCTGATGCTGAATGATGTTGCTGGCTGCTGCTGAGATGCTGCTGTGTGATGAAAAGATGATGATGATGATGATGATGATGATGATGATGATGATGATGATGATGATGATGATGATGATGATGATGATGATGATGATGATGATGATGATGATGATGATGATGCAGCTGCTGCTGCTGCTGCTGCTGCTGCTGATGATGATGATGATGATGATGATGATGATGATGATGATGATGATGATGATGGTGGTGGTGGTGGTGGTGGTGGTGGCGGTGGTGATGATGGTGGTGGTGGCGATGGTGGTAGTGGTGATGCTGAACATGCTGACGATGCTGATGATGGTGGTGGTGGTGATGGTGGTGGTGGTGGTGATGAGGATGATGAGTGTACAGTTCAGCGTACGGGAATATGGCGGTGAAGCAACGAATAGCGCGACGGCACCTCCGTAGTTGTTTGGGCTCTAGTGGCCCTTGAGCGGCTCCCAGCGGCGCCCCCCCTCGACCCGCCGTGGCGGCCGTGCAGTCCTTCCCGGGTCCGCCTTGCGGGGTACTGGAGGCCGCCTGGCGGGGCAAGAGGCGGGCGCGCAGGCGCGCCAGCGCCTGGCGATGAGGGTTCCGCAGGGGCGCAGGGCCGCGGGCTCGGACAGGGCATGGTCAGCAAGAGGCCTGCGCCCACGAGCTTTCGACGGCCTAAAACGCCGCCACGGGTCGGGTACACTAGGCTCGCGGCCCAGCGGTCGCGGGCCCATGAGGCAGCCTCGTCAGGGTCGGGGCCCTACGGGGCATGCCTGATCTGCGCGCCCCGGCGATCGCGGCCCGACGGGGCGACGCATGGTCTCTGGAGTGCGCCGTGGTCGCGGGGCGACGCGTGATCGCGTGAGGGTGCAAGCTGGTGGCCTGCCTACCTTGGGGGACGTATGGCCTCTGAGGTGTTTGGCGCAACGGCGGTCGCAAGGTTGATTCCGGCCTCAGAGGTGGGGTGCGTGAGCCTAGCGCCCAACGCGCACATTTGACGCCCTTGCGCGCGTGTGTCTATGGTGATGATGCTGCTGCTGCTGATGGTGATGATAGCGATGATGGTGCTGACGATGATGATGGTGAGGATCGTAATAATGGAAAGAGCGTGTTCCACCGCTGCTGGCGGAAAACCGGGGGAGGTCACTGGGGGTTCCCAACCCGTTGTTTCCCTCGAAAACCGGGGGGGGGGTCACTGCGGGTTCGAACCCCTTTCCCTTCCCCTTCCCCCACCCCCCCAGTCCATCATGAAAAGGGGGGCGGGGTCACTACCGGTTCGAACACCCCCCCCTTTCGGAAACCCGGGGGGGTCACTGCCGGTTCGAACCCCCTCCTCCCCCCCCGTCGCCGCCGGCAAACGATCGCCGCTCCTCGGGACAGTTGGACAATGGTGGGGATGCTGGGACAGTGGTGGGAACGGTGGTGGTGGGGACAGTGGTGCGGGGACAGTGGGACAGTGGTGTGGACAGGGGTGGGGACGGTGGTGGTGGGGACAGTGGTGAGCGGACAGCGGGACAGTGGTGGGGACTGGGACAGTGGTGGGGACGGTAGTGGCGGGGACAGTAGTGAAGGCGTTGGTGAGGACAGTGGTGGGACAGTAGTACAGACAGTGGGGACGGTGGGACAGCACAGTGGGACAGCGGCGGGGACAGTGGGACAGTGGTGGGTACAGTGGGGACAGTGGGACAGCGGTGGGGACCGTGGGGAAAGTGGGGACAGTGGCACCGTGGTGGGACAATGATGGGGAGAGTGGGACAGTGAGACACTGGGGGGGGCACTGGTGGGGACATCGGGGACAATGGTGGGAACAGTGGGGACAGTGGTGGGGACGGTGGTGGTGGGGACTGGTTTGGGGACAGTGGGAATGTGGTGGAAACAGTGGGACAGTGGAGGGTACAGTGGTGCTGGGTACAGTGGTGAGGGCGGTGGCGAGGACGGCGGTAGGACAATGGGACAGGTACAGTGGGGACAGTGGTGGGGACAGTGGGGACAGTGGTGGGAACAGTGGGACAGCTCAGTGGGACAGCGGCGGGGAAAGTGGGACACAGGGACAGTGGGGACTGGGACAGTGGTTGGGGCCGTGGAGAAAGTGGGGAGAGTGGAGCCTTGGTGGGAACAGTGGTGGGGACAGTGGGGACAGTCGACAGTGGTGGGGGCACTGGTGGGGACTGGGGACGGTGGTGGGAACAGTGGGGACAGTGGTGGTGAGGACAGTGGTGCTGAGGTACAGCAGTGAGGGGATGTGGTGCGGACGGTGCGTAGGGACCCGGGAAGTCGTTTGCTGGCGGTGAGCGTGGGGGGGGGGGGGGAGGGTTCGAACCGGTATTTTAGTGACCCTCCCCAGTTTTGGGAAGGAAGGGGGGGGGGTGCGGTCCACCGAAGTGACCCCCCTGGGTTTTTCGGGACGGGAAGGGGGGGAGAGGGGGAGGGTTCGAACCGGTGGTGACCCCCACCTGTTTTCCGAGGGGGGGGGCGGGCGGCTGAACGGTAGGACCCCCCGCCCCTCGTTTTCGCAGGGGTTGGGGGGGGGGGAGCGAGCGGTAGTGACCCCCCCGGATTTTCCGGAGAGGGGGGGGGGAAAGGGGAGGGGGGGGGGTTTGCTGGGAGGGACCTTGAGGCAGAAGGCTGCAGAGGGGGGGGGGATTTGTGGAGGGGGGGGGGGGCATACTCCCGGGTTCTGGAGGAAGAGGGGGTGGAATTTTCTATCGTAAAGCGGCGGTGGATCACGCTCTCTCTAATAATGATGCTGATGCTGATGCTGCTGGTTTCGATGGTGAGCACTGGTGATGGTGAGGGTGTTGATCGTGGTGATGCTGATGTTGGTGATGGTGATGGTAGTGATAATGGTAGGCAGGATGATGCTTGTCATGCTGATGGTGTTTGTGTTGGCGACGTCGATGGTGATGCTGATGATGGTCCTGATGCTGATGAGGATGTGCTAATGATGATGGTGCTGATGCTGCTGATGAAGCCGATGTGTGTGTGTGCGTTCTGGTTGTGGTTGTGGTTGTGGCTATGGTTGTGGATGTTGTTATTGTTATTGTTGTTGTCGTGTTGTTGTTGTTGTGGTGGTGGTGGTGGCGGTGGTGGTGGTGGTGGTTGCTGTTGTTGTTGTTGTTGTTGTTGTTGTTGTTGTTGTTGTTGTTATTATTGTTGTTGTTGATTGTTGATTGTTGATTGTTGATTGTTGATTGTTGTTTGTTGATTGTTGATTGTTGTTGTTGTTGTTGTTGTTGTTGTTGTTGTTGTTGTTGTTGTTGTTGTTGTTGTTGTTGTTGTTGTTGTTGTTGTTGTTGTTGGTTATGATGATGAGTGCGGGAGGAGGATGAGAAGAATAATCAGTAGGTTTAAGGAGGACGAGAAGGGGAGGGGGACCGATGGAATATGAGGGGGGGGTTAGGCATAACATATATGGGGGATATCTGAGGGGTACGACGGAGGTTTAAGGAGATAATGAGAAGCGGAGGAAATTCAATTGAGACAGTGTGGACGAAAGGAGGAGGAGGAGGAGAAGGAGGAGGAGGAGGAGGAAGAAACGGAGGAGGAGGGGCGAGGAGGAGGAAAAGAAGGAGGGGGACGCGGAGGAGGAGGAGGAAAGGAGGAGGAGGAGGAGGAGGAGGAGGAGGAGGAGGAGGAGGAGGAGGAGGAACGAGGGGAGGAAGAGGAGGAAAGAATGCCCTCCCGAAGCTCGGTGGGTGTGGGCGTTTTGGTGCGCCTTTGCGGACTTGCCCCCCTTCTGCGCCTGCAGGAGGCCCACCCCCCCCTATGCTTTCGCTTCCTCCCCCCTATGCTTTCGCTCCCTCCCCTCTTTGCTTTCGCTCCCTCCCCTCTTTGCTTTCGCTTCCTCCCCTCTTTGCTTTCGCTTCCTCCCCTCTTTGCTTTCGCTCCCTCCCCTCGCGGCCGCCTGCAAAAGGGCTCCGCGAGGAGAGCCGCACCGCACTGAGGCACTGCGCGGTGCCTATCTCACCGCGAGGCCCCCCCCGCGCGGGCCGGGCTCCGGCCCGACGGGGCGTGCCGGCCTCGTCCGCCGGCGGCCGCGGCAGGGGCGGACAGACAGCCCGGGGGCGGGGGGGCGCCAAGTAACAGTTGAGAAGGAGTATGTTTCAGACATGTTGTATTGGGTAGGCTACACCAGCAGTTTCCCAATAGTTTTTTTTTTTTTTTTTTTTTTTTTTTTTTTTTTTTTTTTTTTTTTTTTTTTTTTTTTTTTTTTTTTTTTTTTTTTTTTTTTTTTTGTTTTTTTTTGTTTTGTTTAAAAAAAGATAGCGCCTCGAGGCATCATTCTCGTATGTGCACGCAGGGTTCTTCATGCCCGCAGGAGTTTTTCAGCCCGGGGGCCGGGGGGCGCTGGAGGCTCTTGTCTTTCAGGGTCCAGCGTTATGTCGGGCGTGTCCCCCCACAGTGGGATTTTCAACGACAAATTGAAAAAATACCCCAACAATACCCCCAGAAAGGTCAAAAACTAGTTCGTCAAAAAATAGTCCCCAGACTTTTTTTTTTTTTTTTTGTTTTTAAATTTTTCGTCGAAAATCCCCCTGTAGGGGGACAGGCCCGATTTAAGTCCAGCGATAGCCCAGGCTGCCGGGCCCGCGCGCTGACCCACCCCCGGGATAACCTGACCTTGTCGGTGGCGCAGGTGCGAAAGGGGGTGCGCAGTGCTGGTGCCCGCGTGCCTGCGCGGGGCTGCCCGGCGCGAGCGGCCGGTTACCCCCCCCCCCTCCCCCCCCGCCGCCCCCCACCGCACAACCCAGGCTATCGCCGAGAAGCAGAGCGATCTCCCGCACTCGGGGCTCTGAATAAGGAACCCTTTTCGTTGGGGAGGGGCTCCGTGTTCCTTCATTGTTTTCATTTTGCCCCAGGTTATCCTTGGATTTTCGATGGGAAGTCGAAGCTGAACTTCTGGAGAAAAGGGGCTCCCGCACGATCTCCCGCACGGATCTCCCGCAGGTATTTCTAGATTCCCAGATCTCGATCTACCGTAGGCGCCTCCAAGGGTCGATCGGTCGTCCCTCTTCCCTCCTCTTCAGGGGGGGGTGACGGAAGCTCACTCCGCTTCCAACGCCCCCCTCCTTCGTGTTCCCACCCACCTCTGACGACCGATGGGTGCACGGGAGCTCGAATGGCCCACAGGGCTCTCCCGGAGAGAGTGCGTACACTGCTTGCCCCTTGACCGCCCGCCCTTTTTGCCTTCGCCGAGCTGTGCCCCGCCCCCGCTCTGCCAGGCCCCCGACGCCATGACTTCCGCGCAACGTCGACGCCCAGAGGTCTTGACCCACTCCCATGGGCCGCCGTGCTTTTTTGTTTTGTTTTGTTATTGTTGTTGTTGTTGTTGTTGTTGTTGTTGTTGTTGTTGTTGTTGTTGTTGTTGTTGTTGTTGTTGTTGTTGTGGTTACAGTGCCGTTTTTAATACATGCTCCGCGTGCGGATCATGTATTAAACATGCAGGGATTGAGTATTAAAAACAACGATGAGTTCATGCATACATCTGTTCATCAATTAGTCAAGTATTCAACAGCGTATTTTCCTAAGAGATCCAATGTATTATTGAAACTGCCCTGTAGTTATATGTGCTTATATACGCATCTAAGGAGCCAATGCTTACGAACCAGAGCAAAAGCCCAGGGGCGTGCCAATGCTTCCCACTCCAGGCCGTGCCCTGACGCCCCCGGGGGGCCCCGCGAGCGCCCCCCCCCCCCCGGAGGCCGAGGCCGGCCCGGGGCCCGCGAGCACCGCGACCCGCCGCGAGCTCTTCTCGGCGCCAGCACGCAGTGGCGAGGCGTCCTGGCTCGCCGATAGCCACACCGAGCGATGCTCTAAGAGCCTTCTGTGGCTCCCGCGGAGTGTTCTCAGAACATCTCTGGCCGGGGCCGTCTCGTTTGAGGGCATCGGGTGTATGTTCTAAGAAGATCAGTTTTTGTTCCTAGAACATGTTTTGGGGTTCCGAGAGCAGTTCGTGGTAGGACTATAGGAATGCCGGGACGGCCGGGCCCTGCTCAAGGCGCGGAGGGGGTCTGGGCTGGCTGTCCGCCCCCCTCCCCTTTGTGTGTGTGTGTGTGTGTGTGCAAAGTCAGAGCCTGAAATTTAGTCAGCAACCTCGCCCTTGGTTTGGTCAGCAACCTCGCCCTCCCACGTAGAAAGCACAAAAGGCACAGAAAGCGAACCACAAGACAACACAACACAACACAGCACACAAACAAGCAGAACAAGCACAAACAAGTACCGGACGGAACATAAAAACACACACACACACAAAAAACACAAAACCCCACACACACGCACACAACAATGACTAAATTATGGCTTTGACTTTGCACACCTAACCCTTTGCTTCCGCCGATCCCTGCTCACCAGACATGATCGCGTCGAAACAAAAATCAGGACGACGGGAGGTTTTTGGCGATTTTCGGCCCTGGGGGGGGCCTCGCTGGGCCTCGGGACCGTCAAACAACGACTCAGGACGGCAAAAACTGGTCCCAGGGAAAGGGTCGGGACTTCCAGGGGTAAGTCGGGCCTGTCCCTCTACAGGGGGAATATTAAAAGACGGCCAACAAATAGTCTGGGGATGATTTCTTGAGTCTTTTTGTGCATCTTCTGAATATTTTTTGAATTTTTTTGTTCGTCCAAAATCCCCTTGAAGGGGACAGGCCCGACTTACTTCCAGGGACGCCGCCCTGAGAAAAGCAGGGCGTCGCATGTCTGGGCCTGCCTCCGCCGAGCCTTGCCGCGGCCCCATGCTGGCCGTGGCGAGCCCCCCGGCGGAGCGGGCCGCCCTCTGCCGCGGGGGCGGCCCTGCCGAGAGTCCCTTCGGGGCGAGGCGCCGGGCCTGCTTTTGCGGCTCGGCGCCGCGCGCCAGCAAGCAGTGGCGAAGCGTCCTGGCTCGCCTGTAGCCCTACCAATCACTGTTCTAAGAGCCTTTGGTGGTTCCCACGAGGTGTTCTTGGAGCATTTCTGGCGGAGTCTGTCTTGTTTCATCACATCGGGTTTATGTTCTAAGAACCTTGTTTTTGTTATTTGAACATTTTTTGGGTTCTAAGAACATTTCGTGGTAGGACTATAGGAATGCCGGGACGGTCGGTCCCTGCTCAAGAAGTGCCCCTGGCCCAAGGTACCCCCAGGATTCTCGGGGTGGCCCAGTAGACCTCCAGGCCACCCCTCACAAGGCCCAGAGGACCCCAGGGGCTCCAGAATGGAGCGAAAAGCTGGGGACACCTTGGGCCAGTGGCACTTCTAGCAACACCCGACAGGTGTGGGCTGGCGCTCCAGGCACGGCTCGTGGGCCGGACAGGTGGAGCCTTGCCGCGTACGTCATGGGCCCGAAGCTGGAAAAGAGTATCGCGCGCTGTGGAGTCGGGGTCAGGAGGGGCTGATCGGCACGAGCACAATTGGACGCTGATGTCCATGAAAATCTTGGGAACTACGGGAAATAGATCGAAGAAGAAAAAGCGTCATCAACATATTTTTTTTGGCGCTCCGCGCGGATTTCTTGGATCCGCGCTGGCCCCCCCCGGCGGCGCCTCCGGCGCCGCCCCAATCCAAGAAATCCGTGCGGGCCTTCCAATGTTTGTGTTCATGCAGTCTTGTCCTTGTAGAGGGGAGGAGGAGCCTCCAGGAACCATGGGCACCGTCTCCCCTTTGGCCCTCTGCAGGGAGATGGCGCGGCCTGGCCGCCGCGGGCTTGCCGTGGAGGAGAGAGGAGGGCCCGAGGGAGGCGGGCAGGTTGCTGGCAGGATCGGGGGCTGGGGCGGAGAGGATCCCAGTCGGCGGCGAGCGCAGGTTGCGGGCAAGACTTTTGTGACCACATCCACTGCAGCTTGGAGTTTCGGGCTCCCCTCCCCAGAAACCCGAGGCGCACTGGATATGGATAACGATTCGGCCCCATAGAGGCTCGCTTTTCCGACATATTCAGTGCTCCTCGGCCTTGTGGAGGGTCTTGCCGGGTAGGAACTCGGGTAGACGGAGAGGATCCCAGTCGGCGGCGAGCCCAGGGGGGAGGTGAGCAGGCTTGTTCAGAAGGCGGCAGGGCATCCCCCCCGAATTTCTGAGAAGCCACCTCTGCCTTCGGAGAAGGCTCAGAAGCCGGAGGCCTACAGAGCCTTCTGAGAAGGCCTGCCCCCGTGCCATCGCTCGGACGTCAATCCCATGTGTACTGTTCGACTTGGTGCGCTTGGCACCGCTCGGACGTGTCCACTGTCTCTCGGCGAGGACCATCGGAGGGCATCTAAGTGGGATCCCCTTGCGGAGAAGAGGCGCACGAAGTCGAGCAGTGCGCGGGGAACGGACGTCCGAGCTATGGCAAGGGGGCGGGCCTTCTCAGAAGGCCCTGGAGGCCTCCAGCTTCGAAGCCTTCTCCGAAGGCAGAGGTGGCTTCTTGGAAGGTCGGGGGATAGCCCCGCCGCCTTCTTAGCAGGCCTGCTCACCTCCCCCCTGGGCTCGTCGCCAACCCAGGTCTCCGACGATGTGCTCTTTCCAGTCTCGGCACCTCTTCCTCGTGCTCGGGCTTATCCGGCCTGGGTCCATCCAATCCTGGTCCGAGACGACAAGCTGCCCCCAGGGAAAGCGGTCGGGTCACGTGGGTCCGCGGATGCAAGAGCCAGAGTCGGCGGACGTCAGGGACTGGGACGAAGACCAGCAGCAGCTGCTGCCCACTTTGGGCAGGACTCGCTGTCGGCGTCCCTGCGGCCGTTGCCCATCCGAGACATCGGTGGCACCCCAACATACTAATACTATGTGTGCGTGGCCCCCCCAGGGGCGACGTGCGCACCGATAAATCTTATAGCATCTGCGTCGTGGCGCATGCTTTCTGGCCACACCGCTCGGGAAGCGATATACTACGACATTGGTATACTGTATGTTCGGTTCGTTACTAGCACTGTTGAGAGAGTATCTAGTACGAGAACATCTAGTACTCCAACGATAATGTCTATGTCTCCGTGCGTCCCAAGACAAGGAGTCGCCCGTCCCACAGCGGCCGCTTTCCGTTCTGGAGAACGTTTACTTCTGGGTATCCGGCGTCTTTTTCCGGATCCGCCTCGGGAGGAGGAGGAGGAGGAGGAGGAGGAGGAGGAGGAGGAGGAGGAGGAGGAGGAGGAGGAGGAGGAGGAGGAGGAGGAGGAGGAGGTGGGGAGGAGGAGGAGGAGGAGGAGGAGGAGGAGGAGGAGGAGGAGGAGGAGGAGGAGGAGGAGGAGGAGGAGGAGGAGGGAGGAGGAGGAAGGAGGAGGAGGAGGAAGGAGGAGGAGGAGGAGGGAGGAGAGGCAGGAGAGGAAGGAGAGGAGGAGGAGGAGGAGGAGGATGGGGCCCCAGCACCTTCCCGAGGGCCACTCTGTTACATCCCGGGCTGCCTGCTGGCGGCCCCGGGGCTCGTGGAGGGCCCGGCGGCGGAGAGGGGGCTTCCAGGACTCCTCGCCTCCACGACGGGAGGGGGGGCATGGCCTGGTCGCTGCCATGGTCCTCCTCCTCCTCCTCCTCCTCCTCCTCTCCTTCTCCTCCTCCTCCCCTCCTTCCTCCTCCTCCTCCTCCTCCTCCTCCTCCTCCTTCCTCCTCCTCCTCCTCCTCCTCCTCCTCCTTTCCTCCTCCTCCTCCTCCTTGATCTTTGGAGGGGGGGTACGTGCTCCAGATCTCGTAAGAGCGGGGTGGGGTGTCACAGCCCTCCCAGACGAGAAGCTGTAGACGCCCCAGACCACGCACGAAAGGGCGGCCCTTCGCCCAGACCCCCCCAAAAACTCCAAGACAGTTCAAATCGGACGCCCCCCAAATGTGACCCCCCCCTTCATTACGGAGTCCGGAGTACTCAGAAAGGAGGGACTTACGACAATTGCCACGTGCAGCTGCTTTCTGCCCCGCCGCCGCGCGGGCGCTGTCCTCGATGCATGGCTGCCTCCGGTGCTGGGAGGCGCCGGGAAGGCCAGCTGCACGCAGCCGATTCCCTACCCCTCCCTTTGCTGCCCCCCTCTCGGCCTCCCCGATGGTCGCTGGGAGGGGAAGGGGGGAGGGGGACACGAGCTGGTCGCTGGGAGGGGGAGGGGGGTCACTACTACCTGGAAGTCGCTTGTTTCTTTCGCGGGTACACCGGTGCAGCAGCCGCCTCAGTCCCCGCCAGCGGGGCCGGCCGCGCCAGCTCACCCAGGGAAGTGATCCGTCCTCCCTGAGTGGCCCTCGCCCTTCCTCCCCCTTCGCGGCCGCCTGCTCTGTCCTGTGTTCCCTCCCTTGCATGCTGGCCAATTCGCTGCAGCGGTGCTCCCGTTTCGTTAGTTCTATCCCTCAGCGCAGACGACCCCTGCCTAGCCGCCGACGAAAAAGTTGCTTCAGCGAGCGATCGCGATACCGCTATACCTGGACCGCAGCACAGGCTGCGGCCGCCCGCGGCCCACGGGTGTAGCACGGTGCGCCCTGTAGGATCCCGCCCTGCGGCTTCGAGCCCGCGTCCGGGCGGCGAGCGGACGTCTGGCTGCTCGTATGCGTGACGAGCGGGCCTTTGCGGGGGATCGGCGGCGGGCGAGGGGGGGACGTGAGAAGGCAAATGCTGTCTCAGAAGACTCGGGCAGCGCGCATGAGGCCGTATCCCAAAATGAGAACCATGGGGACAGATGGTAGCCAGGTAGAGAGGGAAGAAGGATGAGGATCGAGGATCCAGGAGGATCGGGAATCGAGGACGATCGATGACTGAGGTGGATCGAGGAACGAGGAGGATGGAAGACCCAGGAGGATTGATGATCGGGTTTCCAGTCCGTGCCAAGAGGGAGCAGCCAGGTCGCTGGAATGGGGCAGGAGGTAGTCAGGGAGGGAGGAATGGAGGATCGATGATCGCTGTTTTCGGACGTTCTTGTGTTAGCCCCAATTGGTCGACGCTTGATCTGACGATGGCGGAGATGCTGGTGGTGGTGATGATGACGACGATGGTGGGGCTGGCGCTGCGGATGATGAAGCAGCTTCTCCTTCCTCCTCCCTCTGCCTCCACCTTCCCCTCCTCCTCCTCCTCCTCCTCCTTCTTCGTTCCTCCCTCCCTGTTGACCCTCCTTCGTCCCTCCCTCCCTCTTGACCGCCTCCTCCTCGCCTGCCGGGTGCGACAGGCTCGCGAGGCCCAGCCGGAGGAGGAGGAGAAGGCGGGGCTGCGCCTGGGCCCAGCGCCGCGCCAGGACGCGGTGCCGTTCAGAGGGGAGGAAGGAGCAGGATGAGGACGATGTTGCTGTTGATGAGGATGACGATCACGACGACGACGACGACGACGACGACGACGACGACGACGACGACGACGACGACGACGACGACGACGACGACGACGATGATGATGATGATGATGATGATGATGATGATGATGATGAAGATGATGATGAGGATGATGATGATGATGATGCTGCTGCTGATGATGATGATGATGACGATGCTGCTGATGACGATGATGATGACGGTGAGGGTGATGCTGATGAACATGATGATCCTGATGCTGATGGTGAGGATGCTGCTGCTGCTGATGATTATGATGATAATGATGCTGATGTTGCTCATGATGATGCTGCTGCTGTTGATGATGATGATGATGATGCTGATGATGATGATGATGCCGGTGAGGGTGACGATGATAAAGATGATGATGCTGCTGATGATGATGATGCTGATGAGGATGATGATGATGATGATGATGATGCTGATGCTGATGCTGATGATCATGCTGATGCTGATGTTGATGATGATGCTGATGATGGCTGATGATGATGATGATGATGATGATGATGATGATGATGATGATGATGATGATGATGATGATGATGATGATGATGATGACGATGATGAATACGATGAATATGATGATGTTGCTGGCGATGATGCTGCTGATGATGCTGATGCTGCTGGTGCTCCCCCCCGGGTATCCGGGTGGGACCCCCCCCCGGGGGAGGGGATACGACGTTGCTCAGATTGGCTTCCCTCCCGTGTCGCAGTCGCTCCCTTCGTTCGGGGGGAGCAGATTGGCTTCCCCCCCCGGTCGCGGCCGCTCCCCTCGCCCGGGGGGAGTCGACCACTCCCCCTCTTGGAACCGACGTGACGATCTCGTGGGCAGCTCCCCTCCCCCGAGGGGAGCCGACCACCCTCTTGGAGCCGACGTGACGATCTCGTGGGCAGTGTGGGCGACGACGACGACGACGACGACCCACGCAAGATGACGAGATCAGGATACGTCTTCCACACGCCGACAGGGTCGGCGGATGTAAAGTAATAGAAACACATATCTATATGTATGTATATATATACATAAACAAACTTATCCCCTATTTCCCCCCCCCTCTCTATCTCTATGTACATAAGACGCCCTCGGCGAATCACCGCCGCCCCCCGCCTTTTCCAAACGCCCATGCGGCCAAACGTTGGGCCGAAGTCTTGGCAAGCTGTTGGATTATGTGCTCCCCCAGCAATTGTGGATCTCCTTGGGGGAACACTGGGGAGAGGACGAGAAAGGAGGAGGAGAGGGAGGAAAAGGATGGGAAGGAAGAAGACGAGGCCTCTTGAGACCCTCTTGAGTTCTCCTGGGGGTTTCGTGGGAGCCTTTCGGGGGGCTCTAAGGGGCCTATTGGGAACCTCCTGGGGCCTCTTGGGTTCTCCTGGGGCCTCTTTGGGACCTCTCAGGAGCCCCTCGGGGCCTCTATGGGACCTCTTGGCCTTCGGAGGCCGTCTTGGGTCCCGCTTTAAGGCCGTCTTGGACCGTCTATAGGTGCCGTCTTGCGGGCCTCTTTGGGGCCTCTTGGGCCGTCTTGGGGCGATCTTGGGGGCTTACGGTTGTGCAAGTCGATAAGTGGAGAGGAAGCGTGTTGCCAAATAATTTCCAGATGTCTAAAACATGCTTGAACCATTTTTACAACATGCTTGACACATTTTGAACGCATCTTCAAATCAATGATCGGACTGTTCGAGTGTCCATTGTCATGGCATCCACAACGGACGCCAGAAAAGGCGAGAAGGCTAAAATCATTGAGCAACGCAAGGAACATCAAAGATTCTGGCCTCCGGGCGATCCTCCTGGAGCCCTCTCGGGGCGTCCGAGGGGCCTCTGGGCCTTCAGAGGCTGTCTTTGGCCCTCCCTGGGCAGTCGTGGGTCATTCTTCGGGTGCTTTAGGGCCGTCTTGTAGGGCAGCCGCCCCTGCTTTCCAGTATCGTTCAACCGACTCCTATCCCCATGCCCATCCACACCCAGACCCCCACCATCTCAGCACCCCAGGTGGGGATATACCCTCCGAAGCCCGAAAAGAACGGCCTATATCCCCATCGAGGGGGCGTGCATCGGCCACTGGGGCCCAGGCCATGTTCATGGGGATAGGTGTCGGTTAAACGATTGTTTTTTGTTTTGAAGATGCGGGGCGTGAGCCTCGAGCTTTGTGGGCGCTTTTGGCTTCCCCGGGACCTCCCCGGGCCCCTGGGCCTACAACAACTGCTCTCGGTGAGCACCTGTCCCAGGGGGAAATCCCGCGGTCCCAGGACCCCTTTCCTTTTCAGGCCCTGTCGGCGCCCCATCCCTTCATGTCGTGCGAACTCCCCCTCCTCCCGCCTCCCCTCGTGTGCTTTTGGCCCCCCCCCCGTGCCAGGCGGGAGCGACGTCGTTGCCACCCGTAGATTCCCGTGGCATCCTTTGCCTCTCGCCCCTCCTCCTCTTGCTGTTGACCTCCTCCATTCCCCTTCTCCCTCGTCCTTCCTCCCTCGCGCCTCCCTCCTCCTCCCCCGCCCCTCGCTCACCAACTCCAACCAGGAGGGTCACAAAAACGCAGACACAAGGAATCGTCGACTCCAGGGAAAGAGTGTGGGGGGGGGAAGACGCGCATCGAGAAGACGCGAGAACGTGTGGGCCATCCTGGGACCTGTGCGTATCTCTCTGTGTGCCCCTGGGCCCCTGCGTTCAGGCAGCTCGGGCCCCCCCCCCCGCCTGCCCCGCTGCCCTGCCCTCGCGCCCACGGCCGGCGGCCGTGCCTCGGCCGCCCCTCTGCCGCCCCCCCGCCGCTCCTCCCCCCCCGGGCGCCGCAGGAGCGCGACTCGCCCCTCCCTCCCGCGCCCGGGCCGGCGCCGCAGCCTCCGGCGC